>PTEX01000031.1:5359652-5380850 GCA_003342815.1 Eudromia elegans | reverse complement strand
CCACAACTACACAAATCCTACATTTCATCTGCTTAATTAAGCTAAGGTATTTGGGAGAATGGAACTCAGGCCAATCCCCTGGGATATACATACCTTGCGCCCACAACAGTAGCCAAGCGATTGCATAACAGGATCAATCTCTTGTTCAAACACCTCTGCGAGTTTAGTGCAAAACTTATAGACCCGGGATGTCTTGCGATTGTAAAGCCAGGCATTGTTAAACATTAGCCACACGTCGTCCACATACTGCCAGGGTTCTTGGTACTGCCCAGTATCCAATTTACGTTTAATGGTTGAAAGGTCCATGGGATTCTTCACAATGTCAAAGTAATCCTTCAAACACACACATAAAGCCTTTATTTTTAAGGTGTCAATGTTTCACAGTATTCACACAAATGATGAAATGTTCACATGAATAAAGATGAAAAACCCTACATAAACATTTTAAATTTTTCCATTGCCAACTCACCGGAATCCCTAAAAGCTGGGGATCCACAGGCTGTCTGAAAGGTAGAGACTCTGGGTCCTGCCGGTACAGAGCTTCRAGGGTAGGCATGAGTGCTTGGCGCAGCTCCTCAGGCTTGAAAACTGTTAATTGAAGTTAGAAAAGTTAGCAAATTTCTCTCTAACAATTCTAACTGCTTCGTTCCACCAAAAAAGAAAAGAAAAACAAAGGCAAAAAATTCCCACCACGTTAAACACAAGGGCCTTAGAGAGATTTTCTGAGCTGCACAACTATCAGGAGCAAAACTTATCATTAAGAAGACACTGCATAGGTTTTTTCATTACTGAAATTACTTCAGATGGTGTACCTAGAATCTGTAGATACCAACTGTAGCCTGTAAAGATAATTTTTCTAGAGCATAAAAACCAACATACTCATAGCCAATTAACCAAGCAACTGCTTCAATGTGGATGAAGTCTAGTTCTTCAAAGTAGAGACTGAGTGCACATCTTTCTCTTCWCCCTTTCCCGCTCTTCACTGTTTCCGTTCTAGTATTTTTCTAGCAAAAAAAYGCTTAGTGGGCTGGGTCAAAGAGCAACAAAGAGCACTACAGAAAGTACTAAGATGTCTTGGGAATTGGCATAGGAATTTTCTGGGTGTAGCATACAGACAGTCCCAGTCTGAAGTCAAAAGAATCAACTTTGAAAATGTTAGTATCTGCAGACTTATATGCATCATCACAAATACTTGGTAACAGTGGCATGGCAACAAGTTTCTTTCAATAGGGGAAGATGACGACAAGAAAGTTGACATTTTCTGAAAAATAATGACAACTTGGATAGCTCTTTCAGCACCTCAGTAGTGTAATTRTATTTCCTTAGGGGGAAAAAAAGGGTAGGGGGAGGATCTTGAAATTGGGAAGAATGCCTATCATTAAAAAAAGAACAGTAGATGGCATCAAGTATTTATCTACTTGGTTGTAACAAGGATGAAACTAATAAATGGGAAGAAGTAGGAGCTCTGCTGAGGCATCCAGGGCAGCAGCTTGCAGCGACCTCAAGGTCTCTCTGCAAAATACTATTTGAGAGAGAGAGATACAAGAGAGATGAATGAGTTTTATTGCTTTGGGGCCTCTTGTTCTAGAGCTATCATTTTTAAGATTTTTGTTTTGTTTTGTTTTTTTAATTCAGTCCACATTTCTGAGAGCAAAAGTCTCTTCATCTTAATTCCACTGAAATTACATGCAAAAAATAAAGCAAGGCCAAATGTTAAGTTGATGCTACTGAAAAAACAACTGAAARATTAAAAATTTCAACTTTACTTCACCATTTCTGCTCACCACAGCTCCTGGAAAATGTCAATTGGGGTAAAAATAGTCCTTGTAAAGGAGAAGTTTTAGACAGGTTGAACTGGTGTAGTTCTGTGACTGGAGACAGGACTGCTGCTTGTGTACCCACTTAAGCTATATTATGACAAAGGACTAAGCAAGCTGCTGGAAGGATTTTAGCATGTGCTYGCCTTACAGGTACATCAGGATCTTATGCTGCTGCTACTGAACTCAAAATACTTGATGATTTTCAGCCCTRATAAAATGACAAATTTGTTCTGGATCTATTGACAACTATTTCCATACACTAGGAAGGGAAAGGAAGCCTATCATATATTCTCCAAACTTCATAAACATTTGCAAAATCATATGACAGAATTCCCAAGAGCAGAATCAGACACAGAGCTCTAGGAATGTGGAAAGGTGCTTCCTATTGCTTGTGGAAACATCATACTTTGACTCAGGTACTTAATAACTTGACACAATGAATTATTTTGCTCAGTAAAACCTAAAGGTCAAAGAACCTTTTAATGACCTAATCTGGCCACCTGTTTGTGTCATATTTTACAGAATTTTCTGTGCATTGACCCCTAAAGACCCCTAAAAATTAACACACCACTGGGCTAGAATCCCTTTCAAAACAAACCTAATCTTGACTAAGATTGTGTAGATATYTATTTAGCACAACTTTTGCAAAGTTCTTTAAAGACTAATCACATTTCCTAAGAAAGTTTGTCTTCTTTCATTCTGAAGTTTGAAAAAAATAAAACCCCAGGTCTATTGGCTCTGATTTCTGACTTCCCCCAGAAATGTAAAGAAAAGTTGGTCTAATTCTTTAGCAGTTAAAAAGCCTCATGTTTCATGTCTCTGCCTCTAATGAATATGACTAATACCAGAAAGCGTGATTATAAGATCTCCCAATGCCCAGTTTCTGCAAGAATCTTCCATTTTTCACAATTCACCTCCCTCTGTTCTCCTCCTTCAGCAAGGAGCTCTCTGTAAGGAGCAAGCATCCAGTTATCCCAGTTTGTCCTGGATGCGTGGGTGGCAGAGAGCAAATGGGATCTTTGCCTGAATCATGATGATGTATTATCTGCCTGACAGCAGTATAATGCTACATTTCTCACTTTTTTTTTTTTTTAAATAGAGGAAATCCTGCTTGCGACTACTAAGGAGAAAATTCCTGAGGAAGATGAGGGCACTTCCGATACGTTTAAAAGAAAATAGTCCTGGTAGACTTTGCCTTATAAAGAAGGGAAGAAGCCAATAAAACTRATTTTGGAGGTCACCAAGCTGTAAGGAAGCCATCTCTAACAAGAGGAGACYCAACAATATTACACTTCTTCAGAGAAGACTGCAAGAGAAAAGGCAAGAAAACACAAATTTGTCTCCTGTTCATATCAGATTCATGGGAGGGAGGAAGGAAATAAAAAAATCCAAACTGAAAAGCCTCACTTCTGAAGATAAACCTGTGAGTACAGAGAAAAGAAAAGCCCATTAACAAGGTGCCTGCAATTGTCCAAGATGACCAAACTATGGGGATTCACGGATAAAGGAACCAAGCAAAATCCTATCTCAGCACTCTCTTCCCTGAGGTCGGGGGGGTGAGAACTGCAGGGATACAACACGGGAAGGAAGAAAAGGAGTTTCAAATACTTTCATAACCTATTAAAACACCAAGATGATTATCATAAGCTCCTGAATACTTCTTGGTTTACATAACATTTTAATACAAGCACTCTATTGAAGTGGGACATACTACTCGGTGAGAAAATGCCACCATTTAAAGCTGTGTATGTGCTTGTACCTAGTCAATGTGCAATGTATTGTGTTATAGTTACAAAGAGCCAACATTTCTAAGGTGAGAAATTTGTTACTACATAAGATACTGGAAATACGTCGCAAACCAAATCTAATAATCAGAATGCAACAGAATTAGTCTGTCAGAGAGCCATACTGTAAAAACCTTACTCTTTCAACCACTTGGCTCCATGTACTCCCCAGAGATTTCTTCTAACAAGCAGCAGCAGTGACTCTTTCCATTCGGAATATATCCCGTCTACAAACACCAATAAATTTCCCAGTCCCTGTGCTATGTTTTGTTTGAACTGGRCTCTGCCAGCTCAGTGTATTCTCTTGGGCTGGCCCACTATACAAGAAACCAAAAATACCATCTGCAGGAAAATGTGTTTATTGTCAAAGGATTATATTTAGTAATTAAGTACAACCCAAGGCATTTACAAAGATGCACGATTCATGTTGCACAAACTTTAAMACCTTGCAACTTCTTGATCACAGGCTGAATGTCATATACAGCTGTARTGTTTTAATGCAACTATATGAATTTTTCTTCTTAAGAAAAAAATGCCATGAAAAAGAGCAGCAGTTTCCCTCCTTTGATGTTGACTGCATGTTGAAAGCTTACCTTTGGTCAAAAACTAACCACAGAAAATGTCAGTCTAAAGAAGCACAAGCTAAAGACCCTGAAAACAGCTAAGGATTTTGAASCTAAAAGACTCATCTTGCAGACTCTCATAAGGTCTGCATTAAAAGTGGAACTTTYTTTTAATCCWTTTTTCTTTAAGCATCTATTAGTTTACTCCTTACTGACCCAAGGTGTGTAATCATTTATGCAAGTCCATTMAAGATCTGTAACGCTACCACATTTCCTTTGGAAAAAACAGACATTACAGACACAGTCATACCTACATCCAAACAAATTCAAATATGACACTGTAGATCAGCTTAACAGAGATAACTTACTTGTTCAGAGGAGAATGCTTTCAATTCAACATTACACAAAAAACTACACAGGTAATCTTTTAAGAAGTTTAAGGTTAGTGAAGCAGTCTAGCCTCAGAGAAACACAAATTCAAGAAATCAGTTCAAACACGTATCARGCCAGTAAAAACTACAACTCAGTAGGAAGGCCAGGAATGCAGCACAGAAAACTCCCTCAAAAATAAATAACCTGGAGTATTAATCCCCAAAATTTATGTGCCAAAGCACACATGCAAAATATGGCTTCCAGCAGGAATTGGCATCGCTGAAAGCAAAGGTTAGYAAAAATAAAGCATACAACAAAATTTCAGTTTTCATATACATACTTTTTTTGCGAGGTTGAGATGGTGATGTGGATTGYGAAGTGGTTCCATTAGTGCCACTTTCCTCTTCCTCTTTAGTATCTACTTTTATTTCAGGTTTCTTTTCTTCTATTTCCATTGGCTCCTGCTTCATTTCTGTTCCATCTGCTTCTTCTTTTGTTTGTGAAGATCCTTGTAAATCCTCCTCCACCTTAAGAAAGGATGCAAGAAGACACGTCATTACATCTATGTCTCAAACTTCAGCCATTCAAAATATAAGTTTATGAGACTGTCAAGCCATGGCTTTCCTCAGGACAGTTACTTTCCAGTAACTACCCTCTTCTCGCCACCTTAACTCACCATTTCAGACACATCATTAAGTGCTTTTATATCTATCACTGCTTTCAGTTAAACTGTATAGAATCTCATTTACCTCAGTCTTAGCTTCCACTTGTGTCTCACTAGTCTCTGGCTCAGTTTCTTCATTTTTAACTTCTGATTTGCTTTCTAGCATTGGTGCATCTGGTCCTAGTTGCTGGGAATTCGTATCAGCACTAGCAACTGAGGCAGGGGTGGGGACCCTGTTATCAATACTAGCTGCTGCCTGGGATAGCTGTTGTAAAAACAGTACAAAAGAAAGACACTGCATATATAGAAATATTTTCCTTTACTAAAAATGAACAGCACAAAAAAAAAAAAGACATGAGATGATATTCTAAAACAGTGCAGAACATGGATATAGGAGCTCACTGTAGCCAAGTTTCTACACACCACATTTTGGAACTCTCTGCTTTACAGAGGAGAAGCCAAGGAAAAATTCTGTCCCAAAGAGGCTGCTATTACAGAGAAAACACCTGCCCAGTAAACGAATGTACATTCAACAATTCAACATGTGCATTATTTTAGACAATTAAAACAAAAATAGGCAAGCAAGCATTCCAGTTTCATATTCAGAAAGGACTGATTCTCAGAGGCAAATACACATATATGGGCCATATATATAAAAAACTATCTTGCCTGATCTTTGCACACACGATCTCCCTTTCTACTTCGAGTGGTGCAAAGYCATTCAACAAGCCCCCCTCCTTCAAACAGTGCTGAAAACATCTGAATGGATATGTTTTTACACAGGTACACATGATGGTTTTTGTTTAAGCCCTTTGTTCTGAAGTAGAAGCTAGGATTTACAGCCATAAAAAAGTATGGGCTCTATAAATCCACAGCTCTATGCTGTACCAAGGAAGGATTCCCATGGAATTTTTATTTTTCCACACCAGGAAAGAAAAATGCAACTAGCTGGTACTTACTGGAGTGCCAGGTGGCTGTGCCTGCACAGACGTCGGCTGCTGCTGGGATGGCTGTGGGGTGGGCACAGACTGCGGCTGAACAGGGGTCTGAGGCTGCGGTGTCACTTGAGCCTGCGCAGCAGTCTGCCCCGTCGGTGTGCTCTGCGTCTGTGTCGCGTTGGGGACAGACCCTGGGGTGGGCGTAGGGGTCTGCCCCGAGGATGAGACGGGTGTGGATGGCTGCGTGGGTGCTGCTGGCTGAGGCGGCGTCATCCCGGGAGGCGCCTGGTGCTGGAGGGGCGGCATGCCCGCTGCGGTGGAGACCGCGGGCGCGGTCTGGTGGAGGGGCGGCTGGGTCACCGGTGGGCAAGACAACTGACCACTCTGTGGTCCCAGCATGTTGATGGAGTTGGGAAGAGCAGCACTGGGAACCTGCCCCTGCTGGRTGGAGCGAAAAAGAGTCTCTTTCATATGCGTCACCCCGTGAACTCTGGGAATCACACATGTCCTCCAAGCTACAGCACTGGTCTTTTAAAAAAATGTTATGGTGAAAGTCTATCTAAAAAAAGGTATGAGTGCTGCTACTATAAATAGCTTCATTCCAATTTCTCTAAACATCTTCACGAGCTCTTAGCAGAAGTCTTGCTTCTAAACCTATATGCATTATTTTACATSACCTTCACTGCCACACAAGAGAGAATCCTTAGGATCTCCTCCGCAACAGAAACCAGCAGGCAAGTAGGCAGGCAACGTCTAARCCATGCCATTAGCTGGGCAACATTTGGACTTTGCACAGAAAATGGTTTCAAGCTATTTCACGGTTTAGGATGAGATTCTAGGGCAGTCCCAGTCCCATTAACATACGTCCCACTGAAACACACAGCAAATTTTTTAAAAAATTTTCATTAGACTACTCCAGATATTTAAGAAAACTGTGGATCTATCCTTAAAACTGGCAACAGCAGAAGTATTTTAGAGGTGCACAGATTTCTAAATTATATAGTTTACCAAAAAACAAATTGTGTTACTAGGGATTAAAAAATATAGTCTAYTTCTTCCTGTTCATAAATTGAGAGATTAAAAGAAAATGTTTTTTTMTCCTCATTTTTCTCATCTACTTTATTAGAGTTCTTGATTTTAAGTTGCCTACTAAAATGCACACACCCCCAAGTAGGACATATGCTCAGCGTCCCATGACCTAATTTGATATTCTCCCCTAAAAAAATTTGTAACAGGAATTACAAGGCAGCACAGGCCCCTGGCTAGTCCATGCACACGTGCCATAGAAGAGCTCATGGAGAAGGCAGATATAATCCAAGAGTCACAAATGGACAATAAGCAGCGGATATACAAGTACAGAGAAATAACAATTAAAAACTATAGACTTAAGGCAATCAAGAGTAAATAGCACAGGCATTAGAAAACGCATCTTACCTGTGTTACCCCTGCCTGGGCTGTTGACTGACCCATGCCCACATTGTTCACATTCATAGTCCCACCAGATGCTGGAAACTGATTCTGAGACAGGAATTGGTTCTGGGTAGGTGCCTGCCCCATCATATTATTGGAATGAGCTCCCATCATGTTCTGTGGCTGAGGCATTCGGGAAGGAGACATTGCCATCTAAAAAGTAATATCCAAATTAAAGATATTAATATTTGTTACTTTTGTGCAGTCACTCAAAGGAAAATACTCTCAAAATAATGAACTGTAAGACATGCCGAAGACTAAGAGGAAGACTTACTTGAGTAAATTAAATGGAACCTGGCATGTACACAGAATATTAATATTCATTCCAAGGCATTCACAGCAGAAGTTATTTTTAACAAGGTAATAGTATTAGAGCTGTATTAAGAATGCTAAATTCCATTTTGCTTTCTGAGCTAACAGAGATAATCCAGCAAAAGCAACAATATTYTCATTTTTCTAAAGAAAAAAAGTTTTCACAGAGGAATAAAGTTTATACAGGAAAGATACAGTTCCTGAGCGAACTATGCTCTTTATTGGATAATATTTCATCTGATGTCTACCTCTAAAGATTTTTTTTTTAAAAAAACATGTAAATAGCAAAAATAACCATCTCAATAAGAGTCTGGCAGAGTCACTGCATTTCCATGAAATTACCCTGCAACTCACAGAACTATTTTATGACATGGCCTTTTCAGAAGAGTGTTAACCCTGCTAAACGTAATGYACCTATTTGGAGAAGAACCTGGTAWCGAGAGATACGAACCGCAGGAACGGCGCCCATGTTGTTCATCTGCACAGGGTGGTTCATTGGAGAAGCTGCACGGGGTCCCATGGGTGCTTGCGGCATCTGCACATTCCCTATGGACATGGGGTTAAACTGATTCATTCCTGCAAATGCACCCCCAAAACAGCTCATTAGGAACAAGTCACCAGAATTTACGTATGTATACTCTACATTAAAATTCCTATTTATTATGAGTAAAATTCAGCTCTTCTATGCCTGTTTTTTGCCTTGAACTTGGTTCAAAGTTAAGAGGAATGCCAGTTAAGGTAAAATAATTTACAGTGTCTAAACCACACACAGGTTGAACAGTGGGGATGATCTGTAACAACAGAATACTAATTGTATACAACACCCTGGAGTATTTTCTTAGAAACAGGTATTTGCCTCGAAATAGCAACCTTATTCAGGTGTTGAAGATACAAATACATATTGCTAACATGAAAGCAAGTTTTAGTTTCAAATCAGGATAGAAACACGTAATATGCTTATAAAGAGGTTGGGTCTTTCAGAAAATTTATTTCCTGGAAAAAATATCGAATTTTTCTAACATGAAAAAGTGTGAATATTCACAGAGCTATACTCACCAACAACTTTTTGTCCTACTTAAATGAACCAAAAAGCTTCAGTATGCAACTGCTACAGGAAGTTTCAATATAAGTTTTAACTTCCTACAAATATTCTAAAATTAAGTTAAAAAAAAAACCCTAGGAACCATTGGGCTATTTTTTTGGGGAGAGCTGAAGCATCTAAAAATCATTGGTTTTCATTTTTCAGAAAAACACATCCTTGAGTCCACAGCGGATCAAATCAGTGACGGCAAACCAGAAGTGCTACAAATAACCTGCAACACTTTTTTCAATGAAATTGTTGGTAAGTTTTCAACTACACATATATTTTTGGTTAATAAACTGACAAAAATATACCAAACTCTCACTTCCAAAAGTTGATGGTTTTTAAATGACATATCATTCACAGTATTCTCATTTTCTTTCTCCTGTTTTTGGGGACAATCTTCCTCAGTTCCTCCTAATATTTCTTCAATACTTCCTAATTGCTAACCAAGTATTTGGTACATACTGCTAGTTCTTAAGACAGCACCAAGACGGTTCCCGGTACAGAGAACAGCAAAGATGTTTAAAAAGGGAAACCCAGCAGAACCCCCTGCTCCCACCTCAAACTCTGAAACAAAAAAAAACCCCAGCTTTCCTCCTAAATATATGTTTTGAACCCACAAACTGTAATGACAGAGAAAAATATATATACCTTGAGAAACCTGCATACGACTCATAGGCACGTTTGGCATGGACATAGGTCCRTCTGCAAAGAAAGAGAAGAATGCATAGGAAAAAAAATTAACACAGAAGAATAAACGCATCCTCTCACTTTTCACTTCAATATCCCCCGGTTGCTCTCGTGCTGGTATGGAAGTACTTACTGGGAGGCCTCACGGGCTGTGCCTGGCCCATGGCAGCAGCCACCTGGGGGATGCCAGGGGGCTGAGGTCCGGGGGTCTGTAAGGCTGGTTGATTCCCCAGGATCCCTTGTTTATGTAGACGAGACCTCCGTTTCTCTTCTAATTCCTTTTGTATCTTATAGATTTTTTCTGCTAATAAATGGTAATACTCATCCTAAAAAGCAGGAAAACAAAACAAAAAAAAGCACTCAGTTTCAAGTTTAAGAAAAACATCATTAGAATTTATGGAGTCTATTAGAATATTCTTATGGAGYCTATCAGAATATCCCCTGTCCTCCCTTTACTTAAATAAATGTGTGTACCTGTCAAAAGAACTATTTTTTTTCACAGTTCAGTTGAAATGAGGAAGATTCAKCACTGCTTTAATGCAGATAGGAAGAAAAAAATAAGGTTTCTAGAAAAAATGCTTTGGCTTTATGACTACCCATGCCATCTATTCTGTGCAGATTTGAAGATAAAGGAGAAAACTGCAAGTTCTCTACTGCTTGGACAAAGCCCAAAAGAAAGCTGCAATTTGRTTTCTAAGTGTTAATGATTTTTAAATGATATTTTCACAATAATAATTTTCACTAATCCAGAGACACAAGGAAGAAAACATCAGCAAGACAATAATGCTGAATAAACTTTAGGAGACATATGTTAAAGGCTGATCAATTTTATGTAAAGAAAAGAAATCACTCTTTGCCTRCAGAATTGATCTATCAACACAGAGCCTTTGAAGGAAATCTAAAAACAGACAGAGGGATAGAATTAGAGAAAAAYAGTCCACAGGCTTAGACGACTAAACACTGTTGCTCTGCACAACAAAAAGTCCACTTTATTCAGACCAAACTGACAACAGATCGAACAGCAGGCAGAGTGCACAGCAAGGGGGGCAATTTTGCTTGTCAGCAATTGCTGGACACACTTCTTGCAAGAGCATGAAATTATAAGTGTCTGCTTAAGGCAAAAAAGCTCACAAAATCCAAAGGACTATTTGTCTAGTGGGATAATCTGTGATCTTAAAACCACTCAGTGTTACATGGACCAATGGATGAGTGATGTTCATCCCCACAATCATTTTCTCCTCATCAAATTGGTAATCTTGATCTAAAACTTCCTATTACAGTAGGATCTGTTATATGTTAGAAAACTGGGATGAAAGGGGTATCCCTTAGCAGCCTTGTTAAGGAAGTCCAGTGTCATATTATAAAACTTTATTTCTGAGAGTTCTTCGCTTCCARCTTCATTTCTTTCCCTCTTCCTTTTTCTGCTCAAGAACTTCACTTGTTACCTCCTGCTTGCAGACACAAAGTGACTGTCTTACGTTACCACACTGCAAAAACTACCATACATTTATACAAAGRCACAGCATATAGCACCATGTCAAAATGCTTTTTACTACCACTCAAGCTCCATTTCTCAGCGTTATGAATTAGAACTGATATTCCTCAAAAAGAAAGATGTAACTTGACAAAACATTGTTTATGATGTCTTAACTACTCCCTTCTCCCACGTTTGCTGCTTAGAGCCAAGTATGTCAGATGAATTCCCATAAAAAAAGACTTTTGGCAAGCAGCTCAGGCAGCTGCTTGAGCCTTCTTCTGGGTATTTGTATGACCTACAGGTCAGAAGATAGTTAATTTTATAAAGAGAAGTTTACTAGTCTCATCTTCACTGACACAGCATACAAGTGAAGAAGTTCTAGGTATGCCTACGAAATACTCTTTTGCTCTCTAAAGCCGTCAAGAGTGATCACATACATCTTCCTTCCTAGAAGGAGAACAGGATACTGTCATTTAGCAACCCTATTGCAAGAGGGAATACAGTGTATGTGCAGGTAGGAAGAAAAACTTCCTTTCCCTAGTTCTTTTGGGAACCTATTTGTGGACTTGGTGAAGCATAACTGTCTTGCTGAYGATTATCACCTGGAACATGATTAACTACTCTCTTTCGATATCATTAGCTTATTTAAGAATTGACCTCATGAGTCTGGTCTGTTAAGATCTTCAATAGCTGTTAATACTGTTGCTCATAACACTGTTTTTACCTGATGAAAACACTTTCAGGGAGCAGCTCCTTTGGAGCAGAAGTGTCACAGTGACATAATGAAACAATATGCTCAATATGTCAATCAATGGAAACTTGACACCTCTGAATAACACAAATTTGAGATGACTCCTCATTGCAGGTGGAGAAAAACTAATGAACAAGTAACTGTGTCTCATCTCCTATGCGTAAGGACAACCACAGATAAATTAATTTCTTAATACAYTTATCACTTGAAACAGTGATTTTTCTTAGCCAAATCACTCTCAGTGCAGATGAGTAGAGATTATTCCAAGAGAACTGGTAAAAGGTAAGCAATATAATAGAATTGAGTCATGGACAAATTTTAAATGGCAGAGATTCTAAGAAAATTTTAAAACTGTTATTGACACAGACTCACTCAAAAAGGAATGAAAGAGAAAAATAGCCAGGGGAGCATCAAGGACCACGATCTGCATTCTAGTTTCTAAATATGTCTACCAGACTTTCAAGGGAGGCTCAAGAAGGKCTGGGACTATGTTGTTGTGTTTTCACAGAGCTGAAAGAGTTGAATTAGCTTCAAGTGATATTAATCAGATAGTATTGGGCTGTACAAACATAGCAGAAAGCATAATTTTCTTCAGCAACAGAATGATGACATGATTCTTTGTGGTTTTCATTATATTCTTCAGATGTGTGATTCTTCAAAAGTGTGCTGAATATCTGGACTGATGCAACATACCCTACTGTTAGCAGATTCATACATATCTCCTTCCACCTTCCTGGCATAAGCTACCAAGTTCTCCATGCGGCGATCCTTCAGTGCTGCTGGATCTGGAGTGGGGAAGATGGCTTGGACACTACAAGAAATAAAAAAAGTAGAAAAAAAGCCTTGAGAATGAATAAAATAAGTTTTATCCAGCTTTACAATAGTCATTTTACACACTTCTTTATAGGCCAGGAATAAAGACATCTAAACTGGTTTTTTTTTGGTGGGTTTTTTTTTTGTTTTTTGTTTTTTGTTTTTTTTTTTAAATCTATATTAATAAACTATTCCCCAAGAAATTAAAGCAAGTGTAATGATGAAAAAAGTGAGGTCTGACAGGCCAGAGACTAAACATTCCAATTTACTACAAGTTTACTAGCAATACAAACTGCCTGCCCTGTCTCTTAACGTGACAGTTGTGGGTGTCACAGAAGCGCAGACAGTGCAATAAACTGCAGAGAAAGGTTCAAGATGACTGGACATCCTCACTGGACAGCCAGTGCCATGGACCTGCTACTGAAGACTTCCTCATCGACAATACGCCAAGTCAGATAAAAGACATTTTGATATGCACATTTAAAGTCTTAGTTAGAGTTAGGAACCAACTTTTCATCCCAAACAATTTCAATACTGTATTACTACTGCTCCAGACATTCAGGAAAACATCTGGCCCTGGTCAATACTTACAGTTTATGCACTAGATGATTGCGCAGGTCCTGAGTGACGTGTTCATGCCATGCCTTCCTCACCCCAGTGCTAGAAGGAGGCGCAGCTGTTGGCATTGAGCTGAGGTTTCCAACATTGCCAGAATTTGTGCCATCATTCATTAATGGGCTGTAATAAGAATAGGAATCATTAGAATATAATAGTGCAGAACTTCRTTGTACATTCATGCTTGACATTGCTTTTAAGTATTTTAAGTATTTCATCATTTCGAGGTACCACATCCAACATTTTGAAAGTGGAATCGAGATCACCATATTGCAAAGCATGCAGAACAAAGTTTCAGGAGTTTAGAAGACATGATATGTATGAGTTATAAGATATCACAACTGTTCTTCTATACACTTAAAAATATACAAAAATAATTTTTATTTGAGAATTCATTTAAAAGTACTAATATTTTTGTGCTCTTCAGGAAAAAAAAAGTAGTAGGTATAGAACTGAAATAGGAAAAGAACAGAGCCGTAGGCATGACTGATCATTTCAGGCAATAATACTGYAATTTTTAAGGGAAGATCTTTATTTGTTTTCATAAAGCATGTAAACAAATGATTAATTGAGCAAGAATGAAAATATGTGCATTACTTATTTGTCCCAAGGGATGTTGGAAGAGCTGTTTCAGAAATTAGACTAGCTTGCTGGTCTGTTGCTATTCCTCCTGCAGGAAGGTTCATCTGGTTGGCTCCTTTGAAAAAAAATAAACATCATTGGTACTTAGTTCATAATTTTGATTAATAAAAACAGCAAAAATTTTACTTTAGGAATTCAAGTGACTAGTCAAAGAAACACTGCATCAGAAAAATAACTACACACTAACATCTATTACGAAGCATATCCTTAAATACTATGGAGTCAAAAACTAATTCCAGGCCGAATATATTTATTATATTCTTAGATGATAAACATCTAATTAATTACAGCTAAATACATTGAAGAAGCAACAGCTACTGACATATTTCAGAAGAAACTAAAATTAGCGCCATTAGGTAGAAGCAATATATACAAAGATTTCTAATATTCAATTCTAACGAAGTAAAGTTTGTTACGAATCAGTATGAACGAAAAATCACTATGAAAGAGTGACCCACTGAACTATTTGTCCTATGTATTCTACAGCTCAATTTATTTTTTCAACTTGTTTTCCTCTTGTCCCATCCCTCCCTCTTGTTTTTTTTTTCAATCACCTACCCAGTGCATTAATGGTCCTCATTTGCTGGTGAGCCTGAGGCTGTGCTGGTTGCTGGCCTTGTACCTGGGGCTGCAACTGTGTTTGTGGCTGGTTGCCATACGGTAGCCCGAGGGCAGCGTAGGCTCGTTGCATGGAGCTGGGGTCAATCGGATTAGGATTACTTAGCGATGGAGTATTCTGCTGGCCTGTTCCAACAGAACCAATGGAATTTTGAATTCCACCAGCTGGAGACCCTAAAAGGGCTATTTAAAAAAAAAAAAAAAAAAAGTGTTGCAGAAAATTCAGTCAGATCAATGAAGGAAAAGTAATAATAATAAAAAATCATTTTAAGAATTAACATAATGTGCATATCATTATACAATAAACATTTTGCCGAATGACATCTGAGATGCCAAGCAGAGAAACTCGACCTCTGATTCTACCRGATACTCTAGAAATAATTTGATTCTACAGTAACCACCTAACATTATCATGTGCAGTCTAAAGAGAAGTGCTGCACATAGGCAAATAAGCCTATAATTGCTAGAATGCACATAATGCAAAGCATAGTTTCCAATACAAGGTTAAACAGGATATTCATGCTTGGTAGAGAAGACAAGGAAAAACAGCAATTCTGTCGTTTCCCTCCTTCTCCCCATTTCAGGCGGTGAATATTCAAAAATCTTTGGCTCCAAMAGATCTTGAGTTGAGCCAAGATACCATATCCTTGGACACGAAGGTAATACTGAATATCTGTTGGTAGAAATTTTCATTCTGAGCAATCACTAGCTGAGTCCTCCGAAGCCCAGAGTAGTTACCCTACAGCCCAAGGCATTTGTATACACTGATGGGTTTCATAATGTACTTCCAAAATTTAAAACAATTTTAAGTGTGTCAGCAAGAGTGAGCCAGCTCCAGCTTTTGGTGAATGATTTAGAGGATGACTATTTAGGTACTAACATTAACCTACATGACCACCAAAACCAACCAACGTCTCTCACCTTGAAGACGTCATTTCCGTTTCAGACAAGAAATAAAAATAGCAGAAAATTACTTTAACTGAAACAGAACTGCACRAAAAGAATCTGCATTCCAGTCCTCATTTTAGCTGCCATTCCAAATAACAACGTTCCCCATTGGGAATGACATATGGAAAATATCCTTCACTATGGAGACACCACGTTCTGACAACAGAGACCCTGGTAGGAGAGCTACATACTTAATTTTCCCCTCACGTAAAGAAAGATATAATGTGGACTACAAATCTTTGATCTAAATACAGCAACAACTGCTTTTGATATTGCACCAATAGCTATTTTATTGGAATATATAAAAGAGGCATGCGGTTAGAAACAAATTCATKAAAAAAAGGCCTTCTAAGACATTAACAGCACTATCTAGGTTTTCTCAATCCTTGCATCAATGGAGAAACAGAAAAAAAAAAATCCCACACACAACACCATATCCAAACTCTTCTCTCTTCAGAGAGAAATTCAATTGCATTTAATTTGTCAAACAACTGTAAACAAACATACTCAACATACTTATAAAGATTTCAATGTTTATAAAACTACCCTCTCCATGTTTTTGAAAAACTATCCACTGTTCTCAGTGTCGGCCTTCCCAAGGAAATAAGACTTCCATAGGCTTATTACTCTGAAGACACATTTTTAATAACTTTTGAACCAATCATTTTCAACCAGCACAAAAACAGAAGCCTTTAAGTTGTTTGACTTCCTATCGGTTTCATAGGACAAATAAAAACATACAAGCTCAACCTTTAGAGTACAGACAACCTACCCAGCCCAGACACTGCTCTATGAGAAATGCTTCTGAATTCACTCTGTTCTTCCCTCCAGCAGGTTTCTCAAAGGCAAGTAAGATCATATTTTCTCCCTGCATTAACTAAAGGATTAATACTGCAGATTTATATTCTGTGAGAGACAAGGGGCAAATTCCCCTACAGCATTAATATCTAATGAACATGCAAATCTATCACCAGGAACTAGGAATTTATTAGCTCTAAGCCACAGAACAACCATTGTTTTCTTATTGGAGCAACTTCTTGAAGCTCAAGATGGATAGAGAGGGTGCTCCGTTTTTCCAACAAACCTTCTGAAGGAGGAACACAGTTTGAAACCTCCATAGGACCTTCTATCAAAAAGGAATAATTTCATCTCCAGAATTCTCAAAATTTTCCTGCTGGACTTATGTAGTCTAAGAGAAAGATGTCTTTATATTAGTGTAAASAAGAAACAGGAAGTCTCTAAAAAGGCTTAGTGGTACAAAACTTGTGGCACCTTGGAATTCAGTCCAGGAGCTACCAGCTCCCTCCAACTCCTCAGAGAAAAGCTGAGGAAAGAGTGACACTTGTCTGCTTTCCAAAGAAAAGCTATAGGGAAAAGAAAACCTCCACCTTGCACACTGGTTCCAAGAGAAGAGGCAAGTGTCTGGCAATGGCCACATGATGCTGGAGACTGAGCAGGTAAGAAAGACTTCTAGTCACKACTGAGGACACCCAAAGGTTTCACCATTACTCTCACTCTCCAAGGGAACAAAACCTGGCATCAGTCTTCTGAGGACTGTAAGCTTGGCTTGAGGCTCACAGGGAAATCGAGGMAGCACTTGGAGAAGGCTCTTGCCCAAGGTTTTGTGCCGAGCTTTGGCAGTGGAATCTGCTGCTAAAGTTTGAGCTCAGACCTTCTGTCAGAGCAGCTGTAACGGCCACAATCCAGCCTAGACTAGATGAGCCTGTTATGCAAAATCAGTTTTTCAAATTTTATTTTCTGCCCCAGACCAAAGACTGTTTTCAAAAAAATTAAGGCATCTGTCAGACTGATGACAGGTTGAATGACAAAAGCTTTAAAAGTTTGCAGCATGGACAGTGAACCTCTTCTAAACAGAAAAGAGCTAACTTATCTCAATTAAATAAGCCCTTTTAGATATATACATCAGTGTATAATCTAAATGATCACAATTTCTCTTTTCTGTAGAGTTCCTGACCATGACCATCATTCAGACACATCCAAGGTTAAATGTATGTATGTTTGTTTCACTAAAGGCTGTATCATGCATAAAATCAAGGGGTAAACTACACCAGCAGAGCATCTTAGGWGCAAATCTCAGTATTAAGCTTAATGAAGATACACACAGACACGCATATATATGTATATCTCTATATATGTATGTGTACATACATATGAACATCAAATGAAACCCCAARCCTTTAGAGTACAGCAATGAACAGAAGTTCTTAATTTGAGGGCTAAACATCTACCATGCAACCCAACGGAGTAACTGACAGCTGGCAGGCCATCAGTGTGTGAGCTCTAACGGGTGCACACACATGCTCTCATCCCCAMAACGTTCCAGGGTTTTGAGAGGAWGCATGCTGGTGAACGGGTTTCTGCTTGCTCTTCCTAAACAGCTATGTCTCCTAAAGCACCCACTCTCCTTCCTCTAGTTATTGCTGCTGCCGTATTCATCTGCCAGGCCAGGAACAAGAGAGTAAGAGGCTCAAACATGCTCACGGAGAAACAAATTTTCAGCAAAAAATAACTGTTATAATGGAAGTGTAATGCTATGGAATAGGCAAACTACCATCTGCAAAAGTTTGTAATTTGGTCAAAATTAGACTGACTCAAGCAGGGAGCAAAAAATTAAAAAAACTGCTTCCTGGCAAAACTCACCCTCTAACCACAGAGAACTCATATAAAATCACTTCAAAATATAGGAGCAGTTGGTCTAGTCAAGGAAAATGTTAATAAATTAGATCTGTAAAATATTTCTTCTCTTGGCACAATCTCCTCCCCTCTC
Organism: Eudromia elegans; assembly: GCA_003342815.1. Classification (NCBI taxonomy): domain Eukaryota; kingdom Metazoa; phylum Chordata; class Aves; order Tinamiformes; family Tinamidae; genus Eudromia; species Eudromia elegans. The sequence continues at coordinate 5,362,501 of PTEX01000031.1, read as the reverse complement.
CCACTCCTCAAAATCAAAGGTACCCKGTAACATCCACAAGGAACTGACTTGTCCCAACACGTCCTATTGACAAGTCATGTTACTACSAACAGTTATAATAAAAGAGAGGTCAATGTGCTTAGTCTTCCCTGTAAGTGCCTCTGAATGATTTCAGATGGGAAAGGTGGAAAGAGGCCACTTATACTGCAACATTTCAGAAACACCGAACTGCTGATCTTCCCAGAACACTGGCATGCCTGGAAGGAGCCATCTGAAAGCCCAGCAGAGATGCAACGCCCTCARAATACATTGCAGGGACAAGCACAGAACAGAAGAACTTAGTCTCCAGTGAACATCATGCGGCCACTCCTTCTGTAAGGATGASAGTCTGACAGCAGTAATGACTATCACTATACAATTCTTCTTCTCTTTCCAAATTTTCTCATAACTAGCTGCCATATGTACGCTTTCAACAAAATTAAGAGTCAGTCTAGCTATTTATTCGTAAGAGAACCATAGCTTTCTCTAGAAGATCTTAAACTAACCYAACTTTACTTTTTACCTGCTCAGACATGATATTTTCAAATGCACATACCAACGTAAACTACTTTACAAAGTTGCTGAGTGCCTAGAAAGCATCACCCTTCATCTTGTATCTAAAAAGCCTTTTTTTTTTTTTTGGTGTTCAGCTTTTACCTTCAAACAATAACATGTCCTATGCACAACTTGGGCATACTTCAGAATGARGAAGTGTGCACCTCAGCACCCTAACCTGTAAATCCAGAACTAGTCACCATAAAAATCATCAAATAATTGAATAAAATAGTGGAAGGGAGATTTCACATTTTTCTCCTACATGCAACAAGATAAACAAATTCTACATTTATCTCCTATGGTTCTGTTGCACTGAAGACAAGACACATCCTATCAATCCCATAACAAAGTCATCTTTCTATGGATTGCTTTTGCTCGCTTTTGATGAATCACACAAACAAYGTAACAACAAATACCACAAAAACTACTGTTCTGCAGCAGCTTGTATAAAAATACATAATTCTATTACGCTAGAAATTGTTACCACTTTGAGAACAACTGCATAGTAGGGATGTTATGCACAAATGAACCACATCTCATTAAAAAGCAAAGCTATCAACACATTTTTTCAAAGACTAAACATAATTAATCACTTGAAACAAATTATTTCTTTTAACACACATGAAGCATCTCAATTACCATGAAGGAATTTGGTGAGAGAAAACTGTTTCTTCCAACTAGCTAGCTGGTTTTATTTTATTTATTTATTGCTTTGGAGGGTGGAAAAAAAATAGCAAGAAACTGAACTATAACAAAGGCATATTGATTGACTATTTTTGTGACTGTCTTACCAATATGTTTTTCCTCTCCTTTGTCTTAAACTCATCTAACTTAAGAGTTCTTTCCTTATTCTGCAAGCTTTCCTCACTGCAATGTCAGTCTACAAGCAAATTAGCAGAATGCTTCCAAAACTACTGAAATTTACAGGGCCAGAGCCCTTTGTTTGCCTTCTACTTCTTATCTCCTAAGTACCTAGATTTCCAAAATTGCTGCATCTACCATGTCAAACCTTCTGCCTTGATGTGTTTTGAAAAAGTATTGCATAAAACCTACCAAMAATCAGTATTTTCTGTTTCAGAGCTAAGAGGGAAGCAATGGTAGAATTCACCTACGAAGTAACAATTAGGTTATCATGGAAAACAGGCGTTAACAGAAGTACTGTGACTTGTGGAACTTCARCTAATCAATATTGGAGTTAGGAATACTATAAGATTTGCAGATCAGATCATTTTTTCATATWAGCATTCACTTCTAAAGATACTTTGTTTACTCTTAATCATTAGAACATTGATCTAATTTATAAAAGTTGTTTCTACTAGTTTGAAAAAAAAAAAATGAAAGCGCTTATATCCTTCCCAAAACACTGAYATTCCAAACTGCGTTACAACAGAAATCATAATTAGACACAAATAACTACTGACATGCCTCAACAGAAAATGCCAGCTAGAAATTGCCATGCTTGTGAAAAATGGACGCGTGCCTGATCTGCAAACTTTCCCTTTTCCTATGTTGTATATTTAAGCAATAAATTGTGTTAAATGATCAAAAAGGAAAATTCACTTTAATACATTCATTCTTATATAAGAAGATCAGTACTTACAGCTATTAAGTTTGTCAAGACACTGTCAAAGTTTATTCCTATGCTGCACGTTTGATCAACTTCATTTTATCATATCATTACAATATGATAGCAGAAAAACTATTACTTACGCTGTTGGTTTCTTTTATCACTGGCGTTTTTCAAAGGAAGGCACACAGGACAATCGTGCCGAGTACAATTCTTCCAGTGGGAGATGATTTGTCGTGAAGACGCACAATGAGCAACTGTAACAAGACAATGTGATACAATTCAGCTTACTACTTGGTTTACTGGTTTTGAATAAACTTGTTTTTTTACAGAGCACTATTTTCTCATCTCTACAAGCAGTACTGTAAATATAACTAAGAACAGYTAAATGCAACTGCAAACTTTTGGGGCTCACTAACAACGCCATAACAAAACAGAGGATATTAGTGAATTCTACTCGAGTGATTTAAATGCAAACATCTGATGGATACTTTCTGTAACTGCGGAGGTCAATAAGAGGCTTTCAAGACTACTGCTACTACTCTTCCATGTCTGCAAAGAAAACAGAAATGGATATTGGGGGGAAAATAATTTAAAAATACCATCAGTTCACTGAAAGAACTGGTTAGTACCCATTTGTACCAGATATGGTCATCTTCTTGACCAAAAAAAACTACCATGGACAAGAAACCTTACACAGGTCGTTTAT
>PTEX01000031.1:5319408-5359537 GCA_003342815.1 Eudromia elegans | reverse complement strand
TATAAGAGTAGTTTTAGCAACACGCTCTCACCTTGACAGGCTTTCCCAGCTTGACAGTGTGTCATATGGTTGAGGACGTTTTTCATGGTTCGACAGTGCGGGAGAGCGCAGGCTCGCACCTCTCCGTTTGCTTGCTCGCGCCGCTGACATTTGTGGGCATGAAGYAGCAAAACCAATTGCTGCTGGATCAGTTTGCGCTTCTCTGGATCTGCTGTTGGTCCAGTTGCCATTGCCTGCGTYGGTACAATCCCCACTTGCTGGACTTGGGTTTGCATCTGGGACTAAGAAAACAGTCAGTTTAGCAGTATGTTTGCAAGTCTAAATTTTGAGCTTAATCTTCTACAATAATTAGAMCACCACAAGCCTGTTCACCAAGCATTTTGATATGACTGGCTACCATTACTATTAACCTAGTCTCTGTAGCTTTCTTGAACTTCTGTCTTCTACTTTTGGAACAAGAAAAACATTTTGAGTAATTCTTTTCGTTAAGACACAACCAGTGCTTTCATTTGCAAACCACGTAGAACATCCTCCGTTTATCACATAGATCATAATTCTAACAGGAAAAACTAACTCTTGCTATCCTGGATTTAGAAYTCAAGTATTTTTCATATTATATTTTAGTATTTTAAGTATTATAAATTTCATTTCCGCAGTTTCTTGTCCCCAATAGAAGGAAAAGGTCAATGGGCAAAGACAGTAAAACTTATCTGACTAGCTTTATATACTTCTCGTAGCACACAGAACTTATTTTTGAAACCTCTACTATCCCTCCCACCACCTCCCACGAAGCTCGTCTCTATCTGGAATGCATTACATACGCCTAAAGTACATYAGAGTTAAATTCAGGATGATGCTACGCTGTGTCTGCTTTTAAAGATCCTTCCAATGTTTTACTTGGTAAGTAAAGTATTTTACTTCCACTACACTAAGCATATTCACTAAGCAGTAACTTTACCAGAAGCAGCAAGTATGGAACCACAAAAGGACTTAAATCCTTATGATTATTTTGCCCGAATTAATCCCACAGACAAAGGATAAACTGTCTCAAGAATCAGTCTGATTATGCACTGCAAATACAGGCTCCCAGGGAAAATCCTAGCAAAATCCAAGCTGCCCAAGGAAAACCAGCCATTAAAAATACTTTTTTTTACAGAAAATAAGAAAAGGACTATGCTGGAGAGGTAGCACATGAAGTAGCTCAGTGCTTTCTACAAAACCACTGACCAAAGCAACTTTAAGTGAAGGGATATGCCATTATGAATCAACCCACTTTACACCTGACTCTTCCTACAAGTTTTTCAGCTCCCTAGAAAGCTCCACAAACTGCAGGATGGCACAAAACTCATCTTCTGAGCTGAGGAAAGSTTCCCTGACTGAGCTTTACTTGAGCAGAAAAATGTTGTCCTCAGTTCTACCACTTGCACCTCAGGTACCTTTCCTTTTGGAGAAGTAGGCACACAAGTTCCTGAGAAAACAAGAAGTTGGTATCTGATGGAAGAACAGGGGGCTCTGCTGTTAATAGTGATTTGGGCAATGAATGAAACAAGGAACCAGTGCTGCATCCATTCATCCAAAGCTTGTAATGAAACAAACGGTAAAAGGAAAGCAGGAGAGGGAAATGCATCCCCTAAGGCTCATGGGCATGGAGCTGAAATCAAGTTACTCCTTTCTTCTGTGAGCAAATCTAGGAGAGCAGACAGGTTTTGTTGAAGTAATTGTTAGCTTACAAATAGGAAACAATTAGTTCAGCCAATCTGCACAAAAATACAGAGACCGTGCCAAAGAAAATCTTGTTGAAAGCAATGTTTTCATCCCAATCAAAGAATTGTTTCCCAAGCCAAAGTCCTTCATACGCTATTGCCCTACCACAAGCATGACTACAGCTGTATCAGCCCAGAAATAGTGTTCCAACCAGAAGGGGTTACTTAAAGATCAAGTAAGAAAAGAACAGATTGTGGATTAGCAGCAGTCACAAAACTGATACAAAAGAAGGTGGTAGCAGACTAGCTTCCACACAGCRTTGCATTTTTAAAATACACTTCCTCTTCCATTATTTCTTATTTCTATGTCCTTTCCTTTTTCCTCATCATCACAGAATTCTACTTTCGAAAATCACCCTATTAGGCCAAATCCTGCATTACAAAATGTCTGGTTGTTCTTCAAGGCACATTGCCAAWTGACAGTGGATCTAAGTGAGACAATTAAGAATCCACCGCTATAGGATTAGTATTTTGATGCAGATGTTTGTTCCGTAGACCTTTCATCATCCTAACCTGAGGTGATCTGCACCATCAAGTCAGCACTTTGTACTCATGGATTTCTCAATCTGCTGACATCTTCATACTGCAAAGAGGCTATTTATCAGCAAAGAGGGCTTCTTAGAATGTGTCATCCACATATTTGTTTACATTGTGGGCACATCCAGTTTATCAACCAATTTTTTTTAAATGCTTTCAATATCTGAAGAGAACTAGGTTCTATCCTACCTCCACTTCTGTACATTAAGTAACACATACTCAAAGCTACTTCAGTTCCCCTTCAACCACAGACTGAAGGTACGATCTTGAGGATCCCTTTCAGAGAATGCATAGCAGGCATAAAGTAGATATTATACAAGCTGTATATCATGAAGAACGCTAACTAGTAAATGATAATTCTATCACTAAGCACTCTGTGTGATCAATTCCAATCTGTACCCCCTCATACACTTTAACATTAAAGCTGAAAGAAGTTCTTCCAGCAAACAGCAACTGCAGGTATGCTGTAACAAGCATCATATCAGCCCTGAGTTATCATTGCACCAATCACTAAGTAGTACACTACAGCAAAGCTACCACTCAAGCAGCTTACTTAATGATGTCCAGAAAGGAGATATTTCTCTGTGCAGGCACTTAATGAAGCCAAGCATTCTCCACTGACTAAGAGATTTCACTTGGATGTTGGTAAAGAATCCTTTTGCATTCCTTGGAATTCATTCTGATATTCTCTGCAATGCATGGTGATTTCCCGGGTTCGATCAGTTAAGATGAACTGGCATGGTCTGAACAGCCTAGTCTTACCACTATGAAGAGATCCTTTAGCTGACATGATCTGATGGTCTGTCTTGGCCCCACAGGTTGCAGTTAGTCATGCCCAAACAGGCTGACGTTACGCAGAAGCACCTGCATGCACAAGTGCCCACATTTTCTCTTCTAAGAGCAGGAAGAATCACAGATGGAGTCTTTAGGGTAGGCAGAAGACTCAGAGGGGGAAAAAAGCTCCCTGAGTTCAAGGAGATGGAGATGAACTGGTCACAGAGTCTCAGAAGCTGCTAATGCTCTTTGGAGAAAGCTCTACTCAGGTGACAAGAAACCATGTTAGCTTGTTAATAGTACCAGCCTGAGAGCYTGCAGTGCAGCTAGCAAACACGCAGAGAGGTAAGGTGATACTCTCGGCCTTYGCATACAAAGCCAGTAACATGCACAGTCCTAACATGAATAATGTGCAACCTAGGCTTTATTCCTCTGCTTTAACAGCTTAGGCACTCAAATGGATCCAGTCAGTAACAGGACTCACATCTGTTAAACATCTTTTACCACTATGAACTTTTATCTTCGAAGACGGTGCTGAGGAGCTAGCCTTATAGCCCTAGGAGACCCTGCCATAACCACAGAAAGGCAGGCGGCTCCCATGCTCACGCCACAGAACAAACTTGAGCTGCTGATATGCTTTAATATTTTGCAGTTGACTGTCTTGGGAATCCTTCTTCGGACAATGCTATTGTGGAGCTTTACTGCACTTGTCTTTACAAGTTTTCTGATTTGAATGACCAGGAAATGGTAAAAAATGCACACCAAATTAACATTTCTAAGCAATAAATTCCTTTATAAAGGAATCTGCCAAGTTCAGTTCCCACACGCAGCCAAAGGCCAGAATACAATTTGAAGAGAGTCTTATATAYGATTTACCGGATAAGAGAGAATGAGAAGTTTGTAAGTGAAGGAAAGCTATGCTGACTAGTGAGTGCTTCACCTCAAGTAGTGGCAGAAGAACCAGCCATAGATATTCTCTACCATATATGTTCATGTACCGGGGATGGGAGCGTCAATATGAGCCATAGCACTGAGTCAAGCGCAGAACCTGTTTGTCAGCTCTCTTCTGTCAGTCTAGCACCATATTTATGAATGCYATGAGAAATAAAAGCATGTTCTCCTATTCAAATGCACGTACCCAGCATGGACTCCTTCACAACGGCAGGACAGAGAGGGCTGCTCTGGGCACAGTTACATAATTCCCCTGTCATTGGGTTGGAGCTGCTAGATCTGCTTCCAATTTACTAACTGTGGAAAATAGCTTTCCAAGCTGTTTGCTAGGGTGGTGCTCCTCTTCCTCTCAGGTGAGAGACTTTCTTGAGGAAGAGGAGTGAGCATGAGAGTGTGCACATCTTCATAGGGCAGGGCAGGCGRTGGGGGCAAGGTGAGCACTGCAAACAGAACCTGCCGCACACCAGGGATGGTGAGATGGCTGTGGAGAGCAGCAAGCAGACACCCGGCTGCCTCCAAGCTGACAGAAATGGACCTGCTCTACGGTAGAAGACAGTTTCAGCTCACTGCAACAGAAGAAAACCACTGAAAYGTAAAGGAGAAAGCCTTCAAGCAAAGTTCCTCACTGTAAAGGCAAAACAGGCGAGGAGAATGTGGGTTTTTTTTTTTCTTTTTTTCCCCCTCCCATAAACTGTTTCAGAATAAAATAYGAGTTACCTATTTTAGGTAGTTTCAGCTCAACTTGATCCAATTACACCTAGTCTGATTTTAAAAGTTTTCTTGCTCTCTAGGAGGCTTGCTGCAAAGACAAACCACCTCCTGCACTCTCACTTCTTTGCTCGGTTATTAATAAGCAAATCCAAAAGCCACCAAAAAGAAGCACAGAGACAAACAAGGAGGAACAGATGCCTTAGCTTAAGAAAAGCAGTTTAAAAATGAAACAGAGATGAGCTGCTCTAACTGAAAGTAGACAGTACAAAAAACAAGGAGTCACGTTTTTCTGAGCTTCCAAAAAGTAATATTCTCTCAACTCCATCTGCTGGTCAGAAGGATAACTGTGAAACAGGAAAGCAAAGCGGTGCCTGAGACCAGCCAAACTCCACACACCCTTCTTAAAATCCACCTCGAAATAATAGGCTTAATTGTGATGTCCATAAAGAAAACATCCATTGCCACCCTTAAGTCTACAGCACCATGAGAACTGCAACTCTTCAGCAAAGCCAATGRAAATATCTGACAGGGCTCCCACTCGCCCACAGCTCATTTAAGCAAGCTCCTGCTCACTCCCATTCCTGYTGCACAGTGCTCTGAATGCCCAAGGAGGGAGACCACTCCTCACTCCCAGAGCCCCAAACATTTYRGATGATCTCGGCTCAGCTGAGGATTGCCAATCTTGTCTCAAACAAGTTACACTGAATTGTAGTAAAGCACCTCCAAAACGGAGACCTTTACCCATTTTGTAAAGAAAAYTGACCATGCTCTGTGACAGTCATGAAGCAGTAGCTATGCCTGTCCATTTTGAGAGCCTCCCACTGGCAAATGTCAAAATGTGCTGTGAAAACTGCGAGTTTTAAATCAGAATTTTTGAACTTTCATGTAAGAAGCTATTCTAAAAATGGATTTTTTTTTTAAATCCCTTATCTGGTAAGATAWGAGATTTTTGAAAATGGGCCATCAATTCATTGCAAAGTTCAGCCAATCATCCATTAAAAAAAGCTGGTAAAATCTCAGGATCCACTAATATGTTGCCTGGCTCCACAGAGTTAGGAAAAAAATAACTCATYGTGCTGGACTTCAACACTAATACCTTAAAGCTGACCTTTTAATCGTTTTAATACCATAAGGTTTGTTGCTTCTTTCCTAATTAAAGAGATTAAACCAAACGCAGCCAGCAGCGGCTTCCTGCCTGCTGTGCTTCCCAAGGCCTGGTGTAAGGTCACCCTGGGGAGAAAGGCTAGAAGATGCCATGTGCTTTTGATAACCACTTCCATTTTTTGGGGAGTGAGAGGGGGTGGGTGTTGTCCCTGATCCYGAATATGGAGAGACAAGCAGCTGCTACAGTCAAGGGTTCTTCTGCCTGTCAGTGGGATGACTGAAGACCCTGGCAGTGGGAAAATTCCGGGTTAGGGGTTGGGATGTCACACAAATGCCACAATAGTGCTTAGAAAGTTATGAGTTAAGAAACATCCTTGGTTTTGTTTACTTCTACAGCATGAAGTTAAACTTACAACAGAAGGTACAAGGTTATGAAAATGCTCCTTTTCCATGCCTTATTTTCAGGACAAAGAGGTCCTCATGGTCATTCTTCTCCTATTCTCCTCCAGGTATTTTTCTAGGTATCTCTAAGTAYTTACATATTCTTAGTGTCCATATGGAAACGGATTTCCTGTCTCAGGCCATACACGAGGTATGGTTTCACTCTCATGGATTTGCCTCTCACATGGAGTAGCACCTTTAGGAACCTCTAAGATAAGGAGAGTGTCAAGGGCTGTTTTGTCAAGATGGATGGTTCCAATCCACTCACAAAAAGCTGAAGATTTAGTTTAAAAGAAACATGGAATTTTCTTGTAATATAGGCTTGTAATATAGGCTTCAGATCCTCCATAGCTTCACTTCTGGTAGAGTTCAGTAGTGCAATTTTATAGAGCCTTTCTCTTGAAAACCCCTCCCTCCTTCAGAAAAGAGAGGAGACTGTTCTCCAGCAGACCAAGCACATGAAATCAAACAGCTGTCTGGGATCCGAACAGAGTAGGGCAAAGCGACATGAAGGATAAAGGAAGAAAGCCTGGCCTAAAGACTGAAGCCCTTTACCTCTGCTCTAGGGAATTGTCCCTCTCAAACACTTCACTTTTCAAAAGCACCATCTGGGTCATCTGCCCAGGCCAAGGTACAGACAYCACTTCCACAGGAGCCACAGACCCAACTGAAATGCAAGTTACTTTACTTAATACAGCTCAACCGAAAAGCATTTTCTAGTCAACAGATTCTTCTCATCTGATCCAAACTTAAAGTACATGCACACTTCAGTGATAAATTCCAYCAAAAAGATCACTTGGAAAAGACTAGTTGAATGAAATTCAGCATTACCTACAAAAAACAAGGCCCATAGACAGATACTGAGCAGCAAAAATGGAACAAAATGCTGACTATCTGCTCTGTCAGAGGACACCATTCATCGTGGGTACTGAATACAGCARAGTTCCCATGCAAGAAATTGCATCTGGCCACACATACACTACCACCAACTAACCATACCTCTTTAYGTGTTTTGGTCAAGTAAAAGACACAATCTAACAACTCTAACATCTCTTTTAAACTTCTTCACTTTGCAAGAAAAACRTTTAGTTGGAAATTTCAGGTTTTAGAGATGAAAGGAGCATCTCGCCCTCCAGCCCCATCATCAGGAAGTGCAAACAACTCACTATCTACCATGCGATCCACAAGCAGAGTTGACATCTTCAGGCTCTACAATAAAGATGCCAATCAACCAGAATAGTCGTTATGCTCTGCATTGGCTTGAGGGAGGAAAAAAAGATGTACAGGACATTTAAGAATTGTGGCATCTCAGAAACAAAGAAAGATGGGCTTGATTCTCCTCCTCTGAGAAGACAGCTCACGTTTTTGACATTTTAAAGTAATTGCAACTTACAGTACTAGAAAATTAAGTTTCTTTTTTCTTTGTCTTTTGGACAAACTTGGAGAGAAGAAATTGCAAGCTGCTTCTTTTACCTCGTCCCTCATCACTACACTTTAAAGTCTTTCCCCACCATTCTGCAYGTAAACAAGGGGCAGTCTGACCATAACATGGTTTTAGCTCCAGCTACCAGCTCCTTCCAAAACCCCCCTAAATRAAATATCATATCATATAAAGATCATATAAAATAAAGATTTCTTACTGTCAGTAAAAGAAAATTAAGAAATGTTCTTCACAACTTATGGAAAAAAGAATCTTGGGTTTATCATCTCCCATTCTCTTTCACAAATTGCCCAATTAGATTTAGGCACATAACAAATCTACTGATAGGAGAACATGGATAGTTTGTGCCAAAAAAATAGCTGGTTTTATAGTTAAATTAAAAAACAAGCAATTTACATCTTATGGAAGGTTTGACAAGTTTCTATAGTAACTGCTATCACGTATAAGAGTATAAAACGCAACAAGCTGCAGTTTCCATAGAAACAACACAAGCAGTTTGATTAATACGCAGGCAAACTGAGACAAATGGGAATATTTAATTTCATTTTATAAGGAAAACTCTAGTAAACAGAATATTACAAACTTGGGCAAGATCTACTAATGAGAGCTATTCTCGTAGGTTTGTGAGCTGCAAGTACGGCTTGCGTAATATAAACTGAAAAACATGTGATGTGCTTACTATAGTAGATTTAGGAGATACCGGAGGTACTCCTTAGCTTTTCAGGGAAATTTACAATGTATACAAGACAGACTCTAATTGATTCAGGAATTTATTGCTACAAATAGCACTTAGAGAGAAAACATTTTAATCTGGTTTGCAACTAAATGTACGAGGACAAAACAAAAGGATGTAACGGAGTCCTTGTAACACATGACAGTGCCTGCTTGGCAATTTAACCTGCTGCCCAGAGGCAGCACACAGACTGCCTACGTGCTCCCTCAAGCGGTAGGGAAGCACCATGGGGCAAGTCTGATGTTTAAATGACCACGCAGAGGAGGTCAGAAGTTCAGCAAAGTTGTAAGACATGTTACCCATCGATTTAAAACACACTACGAAGACATCACAAGCAAAGGACATAGTATGAGACAACTCACCATATTTGGCACACTGGTGACTGGAGTATTCTTGATGTCAGTAGGAAAGGCAGACAAACTATTTGCCATGCCTGGCTTAGTTGGTAACTGAGGATTCACTCCTGTAGTTCCCATCTGCTGCCCTCCAGTTTGACTGAAAGGCTGCCCAAAGGGACTAGTGTTACCTGTCATTCCCATCTGGAAAAGAATGAATGAAATTATTATAATCTTCTCGATCCAGAAGGATCATTAAAAAAGAAGAGACAAAACATGTCACATATGCATCATTGTATTCACAGAGTCCAAATTCCACTTAAAGATGCTAAATTTTCAATACTCAATTTTGCAACTTGACTCAAATTTAAAATCATCTTTAAAATATTTGGCTTTTAGCATCTCCTCTGTATCTAAAGCCTTGCAACTCAACAACATTTCATGTAAACGAAAAAGAGAGCATCAGACTACCCTTTTCTATCTGCACTGACAGAAGGCTACTTTTTCCAACACTTCAAAAAACCTGGAAAATACAACAACCCTTTAACCCTATATTTYGTATATTCTGTGCACAAAATCAGGTGGGAAGGGGGAGGAATATATGCAAGCATCCAACAAATGGTCATCTACTTAGTTTTTCCCTGCACATACCAGAACATATGAACAAACAAAAGAATCCCTAAAACTGACATTTGTGACAAAYGGCAACCCCAACACTTAAGAATTGCAGGTAGCAACAAGGCTCCCACTGAGTTAGTAAAGAGAACAGCCATTTAGCATGAAGAACAGTTTCCCAAGAAAAGCAGTGAAATCTCTATCACTTTAGCCAGTTAATATCACAATGGACATTGGCCCTGCAGAGGGACATGATCAGGAATTCACTTCTGAAGACGATGACTAAGACTATGACCCGCAAAAACAAAACCAGCACGAAAAGTCAAGAGGACAATTTATGTTTGTGCTTTTTATCCCTCTTCAACTGGAAAATCTGAGATGACTTCATGTCTGTCCCGGGTATAAAATCCAAACATCAAGAAAGTCTTTATTTGGAATATTAAATCCTGGTTTTCCCTGCTCCAGCCTCCAGCAGTCTAAGCTTTACAGTCTCCAGGGCTTCTCACTTCGCAGGAATTTAGAAGGACCATTTCCATGGTTGGAGAGAAGAACTACTCTCATCAGTGCCCACATTCCCAGTGCCTCTGTTACTGAGCAGGGATGGAAACAGAGACCAAGCAGCGCTCGAGCACGCGCCGTCCTCTCCAGCAGCTCCCTCTGCACGCCTGGCTTGCATGGAGCTGGCCCAGGAGTGCGGGCACTGGCTTCACGGYAGGAGCTACTTCCTCAAAACTACATCTTTCAGTGAGTGGCTGATGCCGGATTCAGGCCTTTTAACATGGTACAAGATGTTCTGTCGCTATATACCAAATTGACTCTAGGCATTCATATACTTGATTATTGTTTTTATTAAAATATTGTTATTATTAAAACACATACCTCTTAACTTGCTTTTTTAAAAAAAGRGGGATAGATGTGTTGATCTGACAAAAAATGGAACACAACTGTTAATGTCATTTTTTTTCCCCCGTAATAGCTACTCCTCAAAACTTTAAGAACAGACTTTTTTTCCTTGCCACCACCAGGATCAAGTGAGGTCATGCRGAACAGTTTTAAATAAAATGGTCTATTACAAAGATGTGAGGTCCTGCAAACAGTGGATCATGCTATACGTGAAATGGTTACAACTTTGGATGGAGCATCTGCATACAGGAGAGGCTTACAGTATCTGGGCTCAATAGTTTCAATGTTGAAAGAGTAAAAGTAACCTATTCAAAGATAAGGTAGAGCCAGTAATAAAAACAGTGCAAAGAAAGCATTCCTAAATAGATGTCACCATACAAAGCGGCACAAATACAACAGGCAAGGATACACCTGTGCTTGAAGAGCTGTTTTTAGAAAAAGTAGCTTTATTCAAAATCCTACACGCTGTTGTCTGCTATTTTCTCTATCAATGATTTTCTTCTCAGTACTTGTAAGCTAGAGGCAAGATGGGTGCAATCAAGAGTTTTAATTCATACAACTTAAAGCAATCACAGTCCTCGGTACTCAGAGAGATCAGCCTCCCCATGCCAAACACAACACCCAGAGGCAGATTTGCTCCACAGAATTACTAGCAAAACATTTAATAAAATTATCCATGTTGCTTAACCCACTATTTCATATGCGTTTCAATGTATAGGAAAGACTCATCTACAATCATCCAACTGACCCCACGACAACCTATCAGATTTCACTTTGAAGAGCCTAGAAAACTCCTGCAACAATAAGGTGAAATTCTGYGAAAGCAGCTAATGACTATTTTTAAGCCCTTCAGAAGACAGAAATGGGAACATTAGCTATGTGGYTGTTACTCAGGTTCCCCATATCTCTAAACCCACAAATACAAGTTTTTATTGCTCGCACAAAGGCTCATTCCTGCTGTTCTCCACATTTGCTTGCAGATTTGGCATTTTTAATTGAATACTGATTATACTGGCTATGGCTGCTATGCCACTACTTACAGCAGCTGCCATCACCACCGTGAGAGCACAGCAGTGAGCCGGAACGGGAAGAGAAAKTTTCTCAAATATACACATTTTTCTATTATTATTTCCACTGCTCCACTTGGAGCAAACCCACATGGAGGAAATGGTGCAGGCAAAACCCTTTTCTGGAGCTTGCAGCTGAGGTTGAAGCCTACTACGTCTGCTCACGCTGGAGCTGAGAGGCAATGGGAAGGAGTCGGCACAGACTATTTAGCTGCCAAGCTAAGGCAGCTGCACTGAGCATGTGCAACCTGAAGAGTTTTCCAAAAAGCACTAAGGAACTGCAATTGCACCAGGCAACAGCTGCTTGCTTTGTTGTTTTACTTTAGTATTTCTTTCTCAGCAGATCCCATAACACATCAGAGCTCAGTACAAAAGCAAAGAAAGGCAAAACAACAACTTTCCCCCCCCCCCCAAGCTACTATAAAGAGGATAATGATTCCCTACTCACGTRCTTAAGTCAATAGATTCTTGACCAAAACTTTAAGAAATGCATTGTGACTCTTTCAAATCAAGTAGAAACTTGTCAGCTTAGCATTTGAAAACTTGTATTTTTTAAAGGCTGTTTTTGGTTCATAGTATTTTTATGRATACAGCTAAGCTCGTTTAAGTGAATGGATCCCAAGGCTAAGTTCTACCAGTCCACAGCTTTAAAAAGAAATAGCATATACTGTGATAACGTTATAAACATTAGATGTGCTCTTTAACCTTCACTTCACTTTCGAAAATCAGTGCCTCTGAAACAGACTGAAGTTCTTCTCTTTTTTTTTTTTTTTTTTAAAAAAAAAGATAGGCTTCAAACAACTGCAAAACCACAATCTGCAAAGATGGAAAGATTCATCTTTCTTATGTGGCAGTGCTTGAAGTAAATATAAAGGCAAAAGTCAGGAGTGTTCTTATGTGGCAGTGCTTGAAGTAAATATAAAGGCAAAAGTCAGGAGTGAAAATACACAAAATCAACTACTGTTTGCAGTAGCAGTAAAAAAAATAAAAACCTGTTTTGTCTCCCAACTATCAAACTCCTCAACATGACTCAGTTTTCCACACACTAAAAGAAGGGCACAAAACAATGTAAGAACAACTAGTGAACTGTTATCTAGTAAAGATTCTGTACTGCACATTCATTCTGCAAAATGAAACTAGCAGTCTTGAAGCTTCTGAAAACCATAAAGTTCAAATTTGCCACCCAGAGCCCTTCTATGTGCCCCGCTCTGGGGTTTTCCTGTGTGAAATGAGGGGGTAGGCAGAGAGAAGACAGACACTCAGAAGACTTTTGTTTTCACATTTCTCAACAGAACTTTGATCCTCAAATTGGATAATTCACAGAAACATTACTAGATAATTCCAAGACATCAAAAAACACCTACAACACAAGAACACAACAGTTAGCAGCCTGGTGAGCATTGTCACCTCCATGTGGGACACTGAGCCACCATAAAGACTTACATTTTGCTTAAATTAACCTTCCTGAAAGCAAAGAAAGAACAAGGCTCTCTGGCAGTGCTCCTTCTTTTCCCACCAGCAATGATGTGGCACAGGTCTGTACCAGSACAACTCAAGCTTCAACACATCCATGCACTAGCATCGTAACAAAGCCTAAAACTTCYCTCCTGCTTGTCTATCCTTTCTTTCTATTTCACATTTTCACTTATGTTCCAGCTCACTTCCATTTAATTCCAAGGTTCTTAAGGGATGCCCTTTTTCCTGTTGCCCCTTCTTCCTCTCTCCCAGCTCATTTAGTCATCAGTTCACCTCCTCTTCCTGCTTGCTCAGTTGTCACTCCACCACCTCCCTTTTCCAACAGAACTGCCATGTTCTCCAAGGCATGTTCTCCACTCCTCCACACAAGCAACCATCTCCTCTGGGTCCCGCCTCACCCTCCTGCAGCTTCCATTTGATATTTATGCCTCCATCTTTTGTGCAGGCTCTTGGTTCTTTATAAGTTGTTTGCGGTCACAACTGCAATAAATGCTGATGGAAGGAAGTTAGCTAAAAAAAAAAAAGCTAGGAAGCTTTCCTCATAGGTCCTTATTTCATGCTCGTTCCACCAGCATGTTTCCTATACGACTGTTCCAACAATCACAGCAAGGAGGACAGAGAGGATGGGAGCTACTCTAGCACAAAAATTAAAAGCCAAGGGCAGAAGTTACTAAGAGTTAACGAGCACGATTTTAAAACAGTTCTCAGAAAAGCAATCATGCTACTGTTCCATAAGGGAAAGAGGCATTTAATCTGGTAATTCTGATATCCCATAAAGATAACCAGACTCTGTGCCCCTTTCTTATTGCTATGGCAACTCCCTAAGATATCAGTATCTGTTACCGAGTATGGGTAGAAACAGAGATTTTCATTCAACCCTCACAAGTCAAGCAGGGTACAAACTTAAAAGTTGAAAACAACTCAACTCGCAACCTTTGTTTGGCAGACAGGGACAACGCAAGACACCTCACACTGCTGTGYTCTGGGAGGCAGGCGTGGGAGGCGTTTGGTTCTGCTTTTTAGTTATTTTTCAGGGCAGAATGGTTCTGATAGCAGTTACTTTGAACATAGAATTCAGTTTCCTCCACTTCCTGTGGATTCACAGATACTACAGACCAAATCTGTGACCAAATACAGACCAAATCTCAGTATGGTGAAACTTGTAGTTGATAGAACAGAAATGAGAACTTCAGTAATCTAATTTTAAGACACCTTAGTACCAGACTGGATCTTAGCATTATCAAGTTTCTTTTCTTCTGTAACTTCCTCTCCTCTTTCCTTTATCGCTGCTTACATACCACAACACTTCTTCCTCGAGCTCAGCACCAAGGAGCTGCTCCCTGTTTGTACTCTCATCTTCTAGGTCATTAATAAAATCTGCCCTGTCCTGCTCTAATTTTTTTATTAACTACCCCTTCAGTCCTGCCACTACAACTAGTTCTCTCAGSCAAGTATTTAGCCTCACTTCACTGCCAAACACCCCTCTAAGTCTTCCAAGGCATGCAACCAATACAACATGCTGCAAAAATCATTCACTGCTTCAAGGTGCTTATCACAATTTTTTTTTTTTAGCTTCCCCTCTAATATGCTGCCACAAACTTAACAATTATACATATTTCTGTTCCTTACAACTCATTTTCCTTTAGGAAATTCTAATCTCCTCTCCTGTTCTAATCTATCCTTCCCACCAGAGTTTCCAAACATAATAAAATATATGCCAGGGGAGCCCAAGGTTGCTATGAGTTTTCCTGCAAGAGAGAAAGCCACCCTCACTCAGAAGCACTAAAAAATGCTCAGGAGCAGCATCTGGCAACACCACCATTGCTGCTTTTACATTTTTAATCACTGTTGCCTTCATAAAGTCAATGAAGGTTAATGCTGCACATTGTCTTACAATCAGTTGGTCCAGACCAGTCAAGAGTTGATTTTCCTCAAATCTTGGAGCACTGACTGTTCTGCAGAAAACTAAAAGGTTATTCTGGCCAAGTGGTAAAAAAAAAAAGGAGAAAAATAAAAATATCACTCTACACACACACAAAACCACCCACAGATGTGACCTAACCTGACAGCAGACAAAATACTATAAGGTTGACATGGCAATCAAAGAACTCAAAGCAGCACGGCTTCAGTGGAGAACAAGCTTGGTATAAAGTAATCTGATTATCATCCAATCCCATAAACTAAAGCTACCATTAATATTCAATTCAGCATCAAGTAGTTTTGCTCAACTATAAAACAGTCCTAGAAAAAAGCAGCAAGCTAGACAAGCTTGACTAGACTGTTGTTGAAAGTGCTCAAATGATGAACCTGAGCCCCTCAAACAACAGCGGGAGGCAGAAAGGGAACACTGGGTAAGTGTAAAGCCCAAAAGCATCTCTAGGCTTTTGGCTTGAAGAAAATGCTATTTGCAATGACAACAATCATGTGGCATTAATTCTTCACAGGAGATGTATAAGAAAGACAGACTCAGAGAAGAAGACAGAAATTTTTACAGGAGTAAAATGCATGCCTTGCACTGAGACTAAACACGGTCAGTTTTTTTAGTTTGTCTTAATAAAGTACCAGCTCTGGGAACAGAAAGGTGGCAAATGAAGATTTTTCATTTATCAAAGACAGATCAACAGGTAAGATCTAAATAACTTCTCCCCACAAACCCATCTCCCAAACAACAACAACAAAACAGGAAATTTTAAAACAAAAAAAAAAAGATTTAAGTGAGTACCTCTGAACTTAAAGTTGTATTCATTTAAAGCAAAAGCAAAAAGCACTATATAGTTATGTGCTTCTACTTATAAATAAGAATTAACTACTGCCCATGATTCTGTTAGGGAGACTATGACAAGCAGTAAAACGTTTTTTCTCTTTACAAAGGAACTTAATGAGAAAGTGAATTAAAAGCTCCCATTTGTCTACAGAGAACAYACATAAGAGTGAGAAAAACATTCATCTCTGCAAGCAAAGTGATACTAGACCGAGATCAGTCTGCTAAGTCATTAATCAAAGCCAGAGAGAAGTATCAAAACTCAGGGAAGCAGAAGTGCAGAACAGAAGCTAAAACTTGTATCAGACATTGCAGCCTCCTCTGCCCTGCCCTTCATCCCTTTGGAATCCACTGGTGAATCCGACCTCTCCTGGATAAAGTTCACCCAGCTAATTAAGTTCCCAAGACTCCCCAGTAGAAAGATGGACACGTAGCTAACGACACTCAAATTAACAAGGTCTCAAAGCAAAGGCAGAAGGGCTCAGTCACCACCCGGCGCAGGCTGCAGCTGGCACTCGGCGCATCCAGGSCTCTGTGCTGGTCACCGTCATAGCTAGTTTGGTCCTGTCAGCACATCCCAAAGATCACACGAGGACACGGCGAGGGGAAAATGGCTGTGTAGGAAACGGTCTAGAAAAAAACCCTGGGAAGCAATACAGTGAAGCACTGCAGCTGATAAAGGGCCAGTTTAAGGAATGCACATACCTTGCACAGCCAAAGTGTCGCTACTGTTTGGTCTCTCTTTTTGKCAATTGCAAAAAGAGCACCCTTCTTCCCCATCCACAATCTCTTCCTATATCTCTGAAGATAGCAAAATAGATACAGCAGGAAGACAGGAAGATGGTCTTTTGGTCAGCCACTGCCATGCTTAAATTATTCTGGATTTAGTCTAAGATACAAAAGCTAAAACCAATCTTAACAYCAGGCCCCAGATTAATCATTAGACTTTTGTTCCAGAGAACATAACAGGAGCATCAGGATCAGGGAAAGAGGGGAGAAGAGAGGCATCCCGGACAGGACCTGTTCGATAAAAGACTAGATCATCACAGACTCTTCTTGTAGCATTGAACAATTGTACACATAAGAGCCTGTCTGCTCAACAGCAGCAACTGCKCTCRTAAAATGTCCGTCGCTCAGAACTGCTTTCCTCAATCCTTTATAAGGGGGAAAAAAAAAAATCTTTTTGCTTTCTCCTATTCTATCAGTGCAAGAAGCCAGTGTGAAATAACACAGTAACTGCTGAAGTAGTTTCATCTTTCAAAAGCTACCTTTAAGCTACAATTCTGTTTTCTCAAAGCTTGAGCTGTGACTCCAAGGTTACACTGAAATCATTAGGACACAAGAGACTGCGTTACTCATGAGTCTCTTCAAATACAAWAATCTGGCAGTTCCACAATTATTGTAATTCAGCATCTCACCTGCTTCACCAAAGTACAGTACCAGCAAGTTAGAGACTCCTTTTATTAAATTATAAGCAAACAGCTAAACTGACATGAAATGGCAATTTCCTACTTCCCATCATCAGCTGCAGATCCAAGAAATCTCCCTAGGGTTTGGCATAAAACACAAAGGATTGAAAGAAACAAATGGTAGGTTTGGCTGATGCCTATAAGCTATCACTGACGTAAGCCCCTGCAGGAGGGGACCTGCAGGCTACCCTGGCTTTCCTCTACTGCTGGTCTCACCAAATCCAGTCACTTTTTATTCTGTTACAAGATTAAGCTTCCCTGGTGACCAAATTACCATTTCACATCTGGGCTTCCAACATGCAGCTGGGTGACAACRTTTGATACTGTGTGTTAAGCTTCACTTTTCCCATTCACTGAAACAGTTTTGCTACCAAAAGAGGCATCACCTTGCTTGGTTTCAATCATTTCCAGCTTAACTATTTCTCATAAGGAAATAAAGCATTCAGGCACCTCAGAGGTCCACGATTCATCAATTAGAGCATATGAAACACTGAACACAAACATAGATCTGCTCTACATAACCGAGGAACACCAGGTACTTGAAACTCAGATTTATCAACTACTTTGAATACTGTCAGTAAGGAACAATAAGGGGACAGAAGTACTTTGACATAGCTCGCTTGCTTTCTTCCAGAGTGGTAACTCCATAAGAGATGGAGATCTTTGCTTTGCTATCTGCATCGCTTCACTTCAGATTCCCAGATGAGTTTAACACATGCAAACTGCACAGTAACCATGACCTGGCATCAACCAGCCAGAGCTAATCCCTCCCAAGTTCATGGGTGTTACAGCCCCGACTCCAATCAACTGCCCTGCTTGACTGCGCAGGGCAAAGCGGGGGCCTTCCAGGCAGGCGCACGGCGAGGACTTTGCACTTCGGACTCTTATCTCCCTCTGGTATGAACCACAAATCAGTAACATGAAACAAGGTCCACCTAACTGATTAAAGCTCTTGGACAAGTGGAAAAGGCAGCTCTGGGTGGAAGTAATGTTGATTTGTGAAGGGAGAAAAACAGGCTTTCCACACTACACTGGCATCATCTTGTATCTGTAGGTTAGCCGCTGCTTATTGCCATTTCATCCTATAGTAACATGTTCCAGAATAAAGTCACCATGGTGTTTGGAATATATATRCTAAAAGGACAGATGGAGAAGCAAGGGAAAGATTAATCACTGYATGGCAGAAAGCCAATRGCATTAGCAAAAAAACAGKAAATAAATAAATAAAAAAGAGGRTGAATCCAGTTTAAGYGCCAAGAAAGTAGCTACAGCAGCTTTCCTATTATATTACCTCAGCTTAGGTGAAAGGTCCTAATCAATATGGCAGATCTGGCAGTTTGATAAAAATACCACTTAAAATAAATTCACTTCCCAAGTCAGTGAGCAACAAGGTTGCCTTTAAAGGAAATAAATAAATMAATCACTTTTCAGGAATTAATTTTGGAGAATTAAGTAATTAAATCATGACCCAGCTTGCATGTTCAGATGAGCACATCTTGTGTTCATGGCCTCCATTCCCTACCACTGGGGTTAGCTGCTACAAAAAAGCCTAGAGGAAGATTTGAAGCTCTTARTGTCTTGTTGTTCAGTAGTAAACTAATGCAAAACAAAAATAGAGTGTAAGGAATAACTGTAACTTATTTYATACTTGCAGTACAAAAGATTTACTAAAACCAGAAATTAAATTTAAAATCCCATTAAGAGAAAGTCAGGTATTTTAATACTGCTAAATAAAATCTGAAAATTCCTTCCAAGTATTTCACAGAGATCAAAGGACAAATTTAAGTGTTCAAAGGAAAAAAAGTCTACCTTTTATTACTAAAATCTAAAAGATGAGTTCAGAATTTTTTTATTTTTTTATTTATTTTTACAAATTATTGGCTATATGATGAGCAAAAGCTTTCRATAAATTTATCTAGAAAGGTAATTTAACTATACAGCTTCTCTTCCCCAGGAAAATTGCATGCTTGCACTGTATATATGAATGAAAGAARAAAACTTTTCCAAACTTTTTTTTTTGCTAGGGTAGGGGGGAAAGTGAGTCTGCAAAGGCTCAACCCTTAAAAAATGGAAAGTACTATTGRAAGAATTAAAGTAATTTCTGCACTATTCATTGCTGTACATCTGTTTGTGCACCAAGCATAYAGCTCTGAAGGTTTAAAGTGTAATCTCTGAAAATAAAAACCTGAAAGTTTTACTGAAAAATTAGCCACAATTGATTCATGTATTCAAATCACATCAAGAGTTTTTGACTGCCAAATTGGAAAAAAAGTCTTTGTTCAGATAAATAARCTTATAGTTGTCTTACTGTCTAAATACAGAATATGAAGTTTGTTGGAGCCATGCCCAAATTGACAGTTAAAAGAGAAGTTCCAAAGGTTTGTTTCATCAAGAAAAATCTAGYTGCTAGACAAATACTAGGTCAAAGTTCAAACGACCAAGAAAAAACACTAAACCATCCTTTTAATGGTGTTTCTGAATGTTTGCAAAGCTTTTCATCACTACAACGACGCCACCATTAGAAATCAACCATCTGTAACATACTTATTCTTTTCCCAATTGAACTCCAGCCATCCAAGTTAGCTCAGATAGGTGAACTCAAATAGATCTCACCGTGACAGATAAAATGCTCCACAAGGAAGAGATGCACAACACAACTATTACTACAACACACAATATGAGATTAAGTAGATCTGAAAGTATTTTGCAAGAAAGCAATAACCAGTTTAACAGCGACTCAACAGTCTGTGTACTGCACAATACGTATGTTTAACTTTGACTCATAATTAACATTACTCAGTAAAACACAAGCCCTAAATTAATGTAAGCATGACAACTTGCATTAAACAACCTGGTTGTCTTAAAAGAAACACAAATAAAACAATATACGAGAATCCAAATATAATCCGAAATAAATTAGTCCTATTGAACAACACTTGAAACAAATTCAAAAGACTCCAAAATTCAACATGTGCCTCTCCATACAGTTGGCTGCATGTTCAGACACCACTACCTTTATGAGTTTACTAAGAGGAGGCATTAGCAGGTACTAAAACACCCATTACCATCACATCAAACCAGAATTTTATTAAGCAAGAATCCAATTCAAATGTTTTTCCCTCCAAATCATTCTAACAAATAGGTTGTCCTCCATGATCAAGCGAAATACAAGTTTCCAAATCTGTGAATCAACTCAAAAGCAACTCTCAAAGCACAAAAAGTGGCAGRGTGTCTTCCCACATTTTCTGTGCCAGATTTCAGCCTTTAAATGTGCACCCAAAAGGCCACAAAAGCATTTATGGAGGTGCCACTTGGCACTCACCAATCCTGAGGTAGGATCCTACAGTTGACAGTCCAGTAAGAGAAGAGCAAGTTAGGCTCCAAAAGTTGGTAATTAATAGAAATAACCTGTTTTGAAAGAGTGGCATTATTTAAGAGGTTTATTTTCCACATTTATCTCCCACAGGCTGGCTAAACTCACATTAGCAAAAAAGTTTGGGTCATTCTATCCATGTGGGGAACGGGTAGTAGTGCTCTCAAGAGTAACAGCAGGAAAGAAGTCTCAAAAATACCATGAAAAGAAATACTGAGTTTACTCTTTTTACACTATGTACACACCTTGGCAGACATGAATCCTAAAGAGTAGATACACTGAAAGGAGAAATTATATTTCTAAAATTATAATTTTATTTCAATCTAGAACTGAAAAATCATTCAGAAAAAATGTTTTAATTAAGAGCTAAATGTGTTTATTTTGAAAAACTACACTGACTTGAAGAAATACCTAGAGAACTTCGATCTTTCTGCAGAAACATTCTCTGCCATGAAGAAAGATTTAGCGGCTCATGTGAACCTGTCAAGACAGGGTTTGAACAATGTAACCACCAAAACATCSACCATCAGGGCAAAGGAAGCCTGCAAACACAGATCTTGCCAAAAAGCAGCTGCACATTAGCTATGGTATTGTGCAGAAATTTATTATTAGAATGTAATTTGACTTAAGATCTACAGTATCAAAACAAGGAAGTAGCTGCAATCTACTGACTTGCTCAGCCAACRTACTGTATGTGCACTGCTTAAACAGGGCTCACTMCAAGAGCAAAATCCCTTGTACGACKCACGATGTCTARCTATTCCTTTCCATTTCCAGACCACAAAAGATCTTCCCACCAGAAAGGTTATTTGTTTTATCTGGTCAACTTGACTAATGTTTCAAAGGGTAATGTGGTCTTCCTCCACAGCAGCACTTCTTAAAAAGGGCTAAATAATCTGTTTGCCAGTTGCCTTCAGAAGGTTGTTTCATAGATGGATTCTTTTGACAAGGATATTTTGCTCCTACATTTAATATGCTTAATATTAATTATGGTTCATGTTAACATGAAGGCAATACTGAGCTAATCTTTAAGCATTTATGGTRAAAAATATCCTGCTGGCTACCAAGTAATTTTGAGCAGATATGGTGTTGCTTCTTGCATCAAAATTCTAATCCCCTAGCTAGCTAAGTGAAGAGATATCAACATACCAAAATACAGTTTTCAAAACTAATMTTATTTTTCATATGAGTGGAGACTATCACTTGCATTTTAATAAGGTGTTTTCACTTGCAGAAACCGTGGAAGGACTATCTTCTTCCTCCTCCAATTCATAGTCTTAGCTAGGTCAAGAGAATACCATGGTAGATATTTTAAAAGTTTCTTTAATTGTCCATCTTCTATGAAAACACACCACCATTTAATTTACAGATCACAATACTGGCTCTTCTGACACATTTCTGTATATATCTTTAAGTACAGGATTCACCATATATTCACAACTCACAGTCAAGTGCAAACACTAAATTTATGTTTAAGCAAGATGCCTTTAGACCAACCAGAAAATCTTATCAGTAGAAATGTTCCTGTTCTATAGATGTGATTACACTTTATTACAGAAATTACTGTGACAAAGACATTTCTAAGTAACCAGGCATTTTGTTCAAACATGCAGACTTCTTTTTCTCAGCATGAGTCATGTGTTTAATGTGTATTAAAAATAAATTAAATGCATTAGTAAAGCAGGTGGGTATTTGAAAACAACCTGAAAATAAGAAAGAACTATTTCAGTCTTGTCTGTTAATAAAGACTTGGAAATTCTTTCTAACATTTTTCATAAACAATACTGGAAATCTTGCTTTTAGTTTTTGGCTTCTGAAGAACTGGTGCATCTGCAGGTTTTCACTTCCAAGAGCTTCTTCCAAATACGCCACTTAGAAATAAACACTGTTCCAAGAGCAATATAAACCGAAGAATTATGAGACACTAACTAAGGTGATTTAAAGTTGGTGACAAAGTATTTCAGGTTTGTGATGTGTTACTGCAATCAAATATAATGACATAATTCTATTTTGAAAAGATACCATAACATTTTTCATTTTTGTCAACTGGACAACAAGCCAATACAAAAACTCAGTTTACAAGAATGAGGTTTTTAATGGTTCAAGTTGCAAATATAAAGGAGAGTAAACCAAGCTGTAGTTTGTGTCCGCCCCGCCGGCGAAGGTCAACTGCTCTGTTTCATTAACTATTTTATCTTATTAGAATCAAATTGAATCTTCAGTCCCACATAAATCATCTAAAGACAAAAGCCAAGTGACCCTCACTTCAAAGATCTTCAGTGACACCACACAACTCAAATGTAATAAATAATTCTGAGGTACTAGAAATAGAAAACACCTCAATTTCAGGTGACAAAAGTAACAGTTGTGGTGAATGAACGATTCAACTCAACAAATCTCTGACGTATCAAAGGAAACTCATCTCTGGACTAACACTTGACATGCTCCAAAAAACTGCACTCATAGCTATTTCAATTTTAGTACAGCGCAGCGAGTTTTGTTGTTACCTGTTTCTATATATTTATCTGCATCTGTTTGTATTACTACAAAAGAATATATGCTTTTGCGCAGCAGGAACATTTTAGTGATAATGCTGCTGACCATGGAGCTGGGCAATCACGTTCAAGCCTATAAGGGTCCACTGAATTTGGGAAGGAGTGACGTTTGGGGTATGACTTGAGCTGGCAGGTTGCAACTGCTGGAGGCACAACCTGCATAGAGACAGTCAGCTTGGCAGCTGAGCATGGACAACATAAGAGGATGAGAAGCAAATTAACTGCAAGTCACATTAAAGCAATTCAAGTGGATCCAGGCAGATGGAAGTCACTAGAGAAACGAGCAGCACCAGCAGTCTGCTAAAACACAGAGAATTGCAATGGAGTAAGAATATCTTCAGCTGACTTAATTCACAATCAGCAAGCCTTCTACAGCTAAGCCTGCTACTTAGCAAGACCAACTGGGAAATCTGTTTAAATAATTTGCTTTATTCTTTCTCAAGACAAGCTTGCTTTACTACTGATTCCTCAAAACAGAGCCAAACAATGTAACTACATACACAGCTAACGTCTTGTATCCACAAAGGAGGAAACCAGCTCCTGCTCTTTAGAGAGTTTACTCATTATCTTATTAAATTTACTTAAGATTAATATCCAACATCAAAACATCACTGGGCGAATAATGACATGGAGCAGAAATGTGTATATGCCTACCAAGGACACATGCAATACACACACTCTGCTTAGAGTCAGGAAATACCAGAAACTAGAGCATTTAACTCCTCAACAACATAAAATGAGACAGCTGATTACTTCCTTAGTAGGTAAACATATATACAGAAGAGGTTTTCAAGGAGATCTTTGGGGAAGATCAAAGTTAACTTCTGGGAAGAGTTCCTCCTTCTCTTTTCCCTACCCATCAAAACCTTCTCCCAGTGCATCATGCGCAGCTTTGCAGCTATTTTGATGCAAACAAAGTTGAAAAAAAAATCACATGACAAATTAATTAGCCTAACAGGATTAAGAGAAAAAGATTACTATACATTAACATGCAGAAATCCAGGACAGACCTCATTTGGTCATGGTCACTGATTTTTTTAGCCTGTAAAATTTGGGTGGCAGTTCTACTTCGTACTAACTACCTGGATAAAAAAAAAATCCAAACACACACACAAGTTAAGAAAC
The DNA here is from genome assembly GCA_003342815.1 of Eudromia elegans. NCBI lineage: Eukaryota > Metazoa > Chordata > Aves > Tinamiformes > Tinamidae > Eudromia > Eudromia elegans. Next base: position 5,335,403 of record PTEX01000031.1, on the reverse strand, counting down.
ACAGCACTTTTAAACAACATAGAGATCTCTGTATCTAAATTCATTACAATCAGATCTTTTTCTGGAAATATTACACTGGAAGACTAACCTACCAAATCAGCTTTTCTATCAGCTTGCCCCTGCCAAGCAAGTTCCAGATCTTATCAACTTAAGCATTTTCTTCCAGGGTTTTCAAAATACTTGCAATGAAGTTATTTGTATACTAAGAAAAAAAGGTATTTAATTGAAAACCAATAATGCTGTAATTATCAGATTACCAAATTAACTTAAAGGTTGGTAAATCTTTTTATTTTTTACAAAAAAGATAATCTTAAGATAACTTTAGTAGTTTTCTACAGAGAAACACATACTAAAAGGAAACTCCTGACAAGCTAAACTTTCCCCACTGCTTAAAAGCAACGGCTTTCAGCACAACTTTAGAATCTCCTCCTAGGTTCCTGCAGTTCTTACCAGAGCAAGCCAGCTCTGTGAAGTTATTGAAGGAGAGCTTCCTTTTATAGACCTCTAAACCACCATACCTGAGGAAGGGAGGAAGTGCAGACAGCTCCCTGGGAAGCACGAGGACTATCTATTGGTAGGTAACTTTCCGTAGAAGCCCTTCTCCAATGAACAATTTTATAACCCGAGTTAATCTGCCCACAGATTCTGGAGGGTTAGACAAGCCTCAGCGAACACATTTGCTTCCTCACCAGTGAGTGATGACACAGAGGACATATAGCTAAGACAGAGCAGGCAGCAGCTCGTCAGCACCCAAAAGGACCTCTGTGACAAACCACCTGTGTCAAGGCCCTCCACAGCCTACACTGCTCTAGGAATCAGTGGGGTTTAAATATACTGGGAATTAGAAAGCTTTCACTACAGGAATTYCAAGAGACAATTTGGATATGCAAGGAGATTTGAGCTCTTATTTCAATACTTTTTTTTGTAATGCTTTTAAACTTCATCTCCCTTAGTATGGGACAGAGTCTTGCAAAATACCAATTCTGTATTTGTTTCAAGATTGCCATGTTTTATTTTTGCTAGCATGAAGTGCTAGCATCTTCACACAAACATTATTTTATTACTTATGCTCTGCTATTAAATAGTTCTAGTCTCTTCAGCCACAAACTTTGCTTCCAAGAACTTCTGAAGTATGCTTCAAATGCATTAATTTTATTCCTTTTGGAAATGCATCACTAGTGCTGAGCAGAATATTGCACATGAGGACAAACTCCAATGACTAATACACCAGGAGAACTTCCACTATTCTTGTCTAATCTATTCCTTTTTCAAATTAACATTTACTTTGCTTCTTGAACGTGTGCTAAATGAGAAAGTCTATGCTACCCTCCTTGGCAGGGGCATTTTGGAATGCTATTTGCAGCTGGCTTCAGGCTAAGACTGAAAACACTGAAAATGGAATTTGTGTGCTTGCTTTTTCCTCACTAGGGAATCAGTTTCTTTCAAAGAAGTGCCTAAATATCACAGAACTACCCCTGTCCAGAATTGCACATACTCCTTCAGATGAAGGCCTTAGGCAAGTCCCTTTGCTTTGGGATAACCCTATTTTATTGAGCTAGTAGACATAGACAAACTCGTAGTTTCACTGTGGAGCGCATATATTTACATGTAGCACTATGTATTTACTATGCAGCACAAGACAAGAGCATAGGGCTGTCCAGCCAAATGCCAAAAGAAGTAGCACCCAGAACATTTCCCTAACCTCACAGCATACCATGGCCATATGAGGTCAGAAGCRTATCAGTGCCCCAACACAGAAATGCCTGCTTCCAGATAACTATATYCTGTGTCCCAATCTGCAAGGACCACTCAGTTGGACTGAGTTGGACCCAGAGTTTGAATTAGTTGGACAACCTATATGAAATTTAACATTTTCACATTAGATCCTGTGTGTCTGAAACATATGCACTGAGTCTYTGTTTATAGTGATCCATAACAGAAAAAATAAAGGATTGTTACACCTTCCTATTCAATCTAGATTCTTTTCTCTAATAGATTTCATATTGCTTTAGAAGTTGCAGGYACCAGACTCCTAACAGGAGATCCTGCACAGAAATAAATCACTTGCTCCTCTTCTGAAGGATTAGGCTACTGTCTCCCAATTGACTCTACTAAGATACTATCCAGCTTTTATAAAGGATGATTTTTTAAAGAGAGTGCTTTCATTTCTGATTATGTGAGAAATATTGCTTCTATTATCTTGCTTTTATGGTATCCCTGGTGACTAAAACTGGTAACTACAGACTCAGGAAAGCATACGTTTTCATTTAATCCACAAAAAATGTCTATACAGTTTGCTAAACATCTAAGTGGACAAGAATAGATGAAGTTATATGTACATACTTTTGTCATTGCTCCTGTCTGTGCTGTGTTCATTCCGGTGTGACCAGCCATCTGTGGAGATACTTGGGTTAAAGTCTCTGCCAGCACACTGCCTGCATTCCCCTGCATGGCAGGGGCAGAATATTGCATTCCTGCTCCCCTTCCTCTTCCAGCTGCCCCAAGAGATCCATTCATTACCTGCCCTTGTCCTTGCTGAGGTTGATTCATTAAACTGTGACCAGAATTACTGTTGAGAAGGCTCTGGTGTGTCTGACCGAAATTAGTATTCATACATATTCCAGGTCCAGTCTGTGATGTTGCAGGGCTGCTCGTCACCATCCCCACTTGTTTTTGTGCTTGAGAGTTCAGTGTTTGCGATGCAGGTGTGGTAGGTCCMGAGGTGCTGGCTGCTTGCTTTGCCAGGCCTGAAGCAGAAGAGTCTCCCTGGTTTAAAGGGCTCTTACCCATAGCACCCAGATTACCGATATTAGCACTGTTCGGCTGCCCTTGAACTTGGTTACCGACTCCCTGCTGGACAGGGCTATTTGAGTTCACATTTCCAATTCCTGGGTTTAAGGAAGAGCCGGTGCCTCCCCTCAGAAGTTCAGAAAGTTGTTTGTGTTTGGAAGCTGCATCTGGAACAAGGCTCCCACTGTTGTTTAAAATGCCCAACTCGCCATTGGGGATCAGCTCATCAGGAAGATCGTTTTCCAAGTCAAACAAAGATCCAAAATCTACAAGTTAAAACAGAAATACAGGTAAGAAAAATGTTAACAAAAACAAAAACATTTGTCTACAAACTTTGCATTGGTCATAAGAATCCCTGAAAATGTATGGAGATGCATCTTTACTTAAGTACTACTCTTGCCACGGCTCCTTGTGGCAGGAATTCCAAGATCTTTTATAGCAAGTGCAGTTGCTGATGTGACACACATTTAACAACATAGGGTAAAACACCAACTAATAAATGGTTTTATTACAAGCCTTTTGACAAAACTTTGTACCAAAGATAAGAAATTGAGAGGGCACAAATACCACTGTTTAACTTCATTCCTAGTTTTTCTTTTGTTTTGACCAAAAGAAGGTGGCAGAAACATCAAGACAGGTTTTCTTACTGGTTTATACACACGAATAGACGATTACACCTCATGCTCCGACCTCTCACATAATCCCAGGCCACCACTGCATTTCAGTCAAACATACCTCAACCCTATAATTTGCTTGCATTTGGCCAAAGAATATCTTCCAGCAAGGCTTCTCTTCCCAATCCCGAGATAAACACTTTCTTTGCTAGCAAGAGCTCAGGCTCACAAATGTGCTCAGTAACAGTCTCTAGCCATTGATTTGTATCTCAACCTGCTAAAGATCCTGAAGAACACTCAGYATTTTCTCCTGCTTATTGCTCCTCAGCTGATTCACGTCTCAAACTCTGCACAGGTCAGTTCACCAAATCATTTAACTTGTTCTCCAGCCGCCCTGCTCTCCTCTAACCTGCCAGAGAGAAACGCTACTCTCTCCAGAAGAGAGGAAGAAGTAAAAACCAAATTTGCACAAAGCCAGTTAGCTGAAGGGAGTGTTTTGCCTGACTGGAACACCCAAATACCAAACTGACAAAGTCAGATTTCCTTATAGTTTTCAATGAGGAGGAGCTCAGGGTCACTAAGACGTTTTATTGCACATCATTAGCACTGTGTGTGAAACAGTACCATTTTAGCCCTAATTAAAAATAAAGTTATTTGCGCTTTGCAGTTGTTAGCTGTATATAGGTACTTTCATTAGAAGGCAAATTGGATATAAGAACAAGTGTACACACCAACATCAATAAAGTAAACACATAAAGCAGACTAGCCTCAAGTCATCAGAGCAGCTGTTCAAAATCTACTCTGCAGCAAAGGAGCAGTTTTCCTGACAAAAGACATGATCTGAAGCAACCGCTTTTTACCAAAATGACAACATTGTTTAAGAGTTTGTTCCTCCACAAAACTGCACTGGAAAGGAAAAGGAAAAAAAAAATCCTTATGTCTGACAGTGAACAACTTTTTTTTTTTTTTTTTCCCAAAGCTTTGGTAAACAAGTTTAAGAAAAAGAACACCAAATACTTAATTATTTTTAAGTTTACATCGTAAGAATTAAATCATTCATGTGAATTAAAACATTCTTGCAAGACACTGCAGGGCTAGATTGCAAGAGTGACTGCAAATATTCTTAGTTTTTCTATTTCCCATATCGTCTTTCAATTGTTTAATTCACCATGGCGAGTTGTTTCATTCCCTAGTACGGAATTTCATGGCACATCTTTAATGATACTCTTGTCAATGGTCACCTCATTTTTGTCTTCTTTTCCTTAGAACCACATGACAGTTAGTATGCTACAATTTGTACCTCTTTATATACATTTCTGGTCTACTTTTCTTCCCCTACAATTTCAGCATCTTCAACCCAATCTACCCTTCCATCCAGCTCTGTCCCCATCTAATAAAAACTGTTTCAGTCATTGTAGCTTGTTGGGAAGTTAGAGGTTTATCACATTTGTCCGAATAACCTTCTCAAAGGTTATTCGGACAGAAGGATGTTCTCCCAAGCTTCCACACTATAATTACTAATACTTCATGAGCAAAAGATTTGTGCATGTGCTGGTGGATAGGTCTAGGAGAAACAGAGAAGTGAAAAAGAAGGGGAATACACAGCAAAAAGAAAAAGGAGAGCGAGAGCAAGTGTTTTCCCAGTCATATTTCAATACCAAGAAGAAAAAAAAAGGTAATTGTCACCTTTAGTCCTACGTTTTCTCCCCTTTTCCTCTCCTGCCGTAATTGCCTAAAGCAAGGGATCTGCTGCTTATTTATGCTGACTGTTCACAATGCCCACTAATCTACAAGACTCCGTACAACTAATCCATGCATTCACCTTCCTTCTTTGCATCTTTGTAATCCAGCTCCCTCACTTGTGAAATGGAGACTCAATTCTTTGTTAAGCTCAGTTTCAAGAAACGGGATGTGACAGTGGTGACAGTGCAAGTGCTCAAGTTTTTTTTTGTTTCACCAGCCAAACATTTTTAACAGGGCTGTCAGAGCCAAAGACTGGAAACGTTTTTGCAATTTACAAAAAGAGTGAGGAAAGTGATCTGGAATATTGCCTCTTAAAAACTAAAATATTCTACCACTCTTAAGCTAAGGCAGCTATGAAGTAATGCTAACATGGGAAGATCACAAATCTTCCAGCAGAAAAATAAAAGCAAGTAAATAGCTTGGTAAAGTGACTATGTAAAAACGCACTGAGTACTCAAGTTTTCAGACAGTGATGAAGCTCTTCTGGTTTATATTTTAATCAGAGCTCTGCTCATTAAAAAACAGGAACATATAAGGTGCATTTTACAACAGCTATAAAATACAACAGAAAACTAAATTCTACTTAAGCATGTCTGCAACAAATTCATAAAGATGAGAGATTGTCTCGGCAGCTGTATATTTGTATGTACCATTATATACATAAAGCTTGTTGTAATAACAAGGTGGCCCATTTTTGATGGTAAGGAAAGGAAATGTGACGTCAGTCCCCTCATCCACATAGATAAAACATCACAACCCAACTGCTTCAACCATTTCTCTTTCTCAAAGTCAACAGAAGCTATCAAGAGCCTAAAATCCAGACATGCCTTTGCCTTTAATTATATTTACCTGGGGCAGTGCACATGCTGGTGAGCCTGTCTCATCCCCAGAACACCTATTGTGAAGAGACAGCCCCCAGTCTCCCCCCATTATTGAGAACTGTACCTGCTCCTGCCCTGCACAAAGAATTAGAAGAGCCTGCAAAAAGATATTGCAGTGGCTGCTCTGCTTCAGTAAGAGGAACCATCCTGAGTCTTTCCCAGGGATTTCCAAGATAATTTGCCTTTTCTATGCCCACCAGCAGAATCTGGAGAAGCCACAGGGAAACTGCAGGAGAAGGCAGCAGAACCATGGAACCACCAGGTAAACGTGAGTGAGCGGTCTGCCAGAGGGAGAAAAGCAGGGCTCTACTGCTCTGCCCAGGCCAGGCTGAAAGCAGCACTTGCACCACCACCACCACCACCAGCTTTGAACACATGTACACAGACAGAAATTCAGGGATAATCCAGGTAAGGGCTTAAAACATGCCACTGTACTGTTTCATCTTTCTAGAATTTCTCTAAGAACCTCTGGTTAAAAGCACAAATAGCCAAATGAAACAAATTCCAAAGTTAAACTGCAAGATGGGAGTGAACGGGCGGAGAAGGGGAGAACTGGTAACTATCAATAAGCATTAGATATTGATATTTGTCCTAGCTGTTATTTAGATTGGCTAACAAAAGGAAAGAATCAAGGTGAAATAAAAGCCAATCAGCAAGAAGAGAAGCCAAAGTATTCTTCAAGACCTATGAGACTATCTGTCCTTCTCCCAAGTGATGTTTTACTTTTCTTCATAAAAGACAGTAGTATCTTTTCTTCCAAAGCTGCAGCCTGCAAACATATACAAAGTGATCTTTATCTTTAAGAAAGTTAGACCTCCTTAACTCAGAACACATTCTTGCTTTAGCCATCAGGAAGCAGTAATGCTGACTAAGCCCGCTGAGATCCACAGGGCTTCCGACTCTAAACCTCACACCTTTCATTATCTCTCAGTTACATAAAACTGCCTCTAAAAAGAAGAGAGGTAACAAAAAGCGTGGGTAACTCACTTGCCTTTTGAAGAGATGGAGAAGCATGACACTATTAAGAAAATCCCACTTTTTCCTCAAACTGAACATTTTCCAATTTGAGAATTGTATATTGTCTGAGTTTTCATCTTCACCCAGAAGATAATCACACTTGAGGGAAGTTCCCTCCTCCTTTTAGCCTTACAGGCTAAAATGCCATCACCTCCCACCTTCCTGGATGACACTTTCTGTAATTGGAATAGGATATGCTTTTTCCTTCTTTACATTCTCAGAAGGATGAAAAGTACATTTTTACCTGTTTCGCTAATAATAACAGGTACTAGGAGGGTGTTATTTTGTTGTTGATAATATACTATTCAATCTGTTAAAGTTTGTTTCAGTGTCACCATTTCTGCTTCTCAGCTCCAGATGAGCTGGAGCAGGAATAAACCATCTGAGGCATTTCTTTGCATAATTTATGGGCTTATAGAAGTTACAATGCAGACAGACATTATCAAACTTCATTTGAGAAGTGCTCAAGAGTTTTCTGTCCACAAACTTAGAAGTTGACACTGCAGCCACCCTGGAAGTCCTAGCACAGAAGCAGTGTTTTCAYTCTGCCTTTCTTTGGACACCAACATAGCCGTTACATTTCAACTAGCTCAATCTTGTTTCTTAAAGCTTCTTTCAGTCCTGGCAGACACCAGGACAAAGCCTCAACAGTTCAGCACTCCACCCATTCCCTAAAATTCTATGTCAGGTAACTTGACTCAATAGCCATACTGTTTGTTCCAAGCAGCAATTATCATGTCCACTCCAACCTCCCTTCTAGTTTGGCTAGGTTTTGATTCTGTAATTTATTGTTTCATAGAAGACAATTAGCACATTTACGGTTTTAGAAAAATTAAATAATGTGCTCATAGAAAATAAAATGGAGCAATTTCCAGTAAGGAAGTTTCATATTCGTATCTTAAACTCAGAAGGGCAACAAGAAGGCATGCAAAAAGACAGTAAATTAACATGCATCTGACCTTGAATCTACTGCTTAATAGTCAGGTTAACAGCAGCACCAATGGAGGAATCTGGGTAGGCTAAAGGAGACCCTAGAAGCTAGGGTGGGTGTAACCAAAGGTAAGAATAGAAAAGTGGRTGAGCCTTAGTAAGTTATGGTTTGACTCAAACTATGGTTTGAGTTATGGTAAGTTGGATAATTAACTAAAATTTCCTTGTCTCATCTTCTGAAGTATCTGCATTTGGGAGGAAGATATACAGTCCTAAATCAGGGGACTGCCCAAAATACAAATATATAAATACTCAGTAGCTAGCTTAACTTTTCGGCATATCTTTTAGGCAATGCCACCAGGATGTTCACTAGGATGATTACATATATGATTAACATATTAGCAATTGCTCTCTTGCTAGCAGACTTCAGGTCATTCATGTTGCAAGGGGCATCAGCACATCTCTTAAGAACAAACTTTCATTTAAACGGGGTCACATCGGAGATCACGCTAAACTGCTCAAGTTTAGTGAGTCAATTGTCCTGAAAATACCATCAAGGACAAACAACCATCAGAGGCTGCACAAACTTTCTACACAAGTTCTTCCAATGACTGACTGACCCAACACTGGAAAAAAAAAAAAAATCTCTTTATATCCAATTGGAGCCTCTCTTGTTTTTATGATCATAGTCTCTTGCCCTCCCTGCAAGAGCCTTGTTCCATCTTCTCAGCAACTTCCACACATGTAAGCACAAGCTGCTGTTTGGCTCTCCTGCCCCACCAAGGCCTCTTCTCTAGACTGAGGGAATCCACATCCCTTTACTCTCCTCACAAGGGAAACRCTTTAGATCCTAAAACATCTTGCTAGCTCTTTGCTCAATGTACTCCAAAGTCTTTCTTGTATCCTCAGGAGTGCTACAACTAGACACAGTATTCTACATACCATCTAAGGAACGCAGAATGAAGGGGGATAGTCCCTTCCCTTCAGTGGCTACTGGCAACACTCTYATGAACACAGCCCAGGATGCTGCCTCCTGAGACCCCCACGGAAACGTCCCTGACACCAGCCTGAACAACAGGCATGTTAGTCAAGATGGAAAAACCAAATGTAGTAATACTCCCAACAYTGGAACTAGCGTGTGTGATACCAGACAACCATCTCCCTATAAGGATCTAGTGCTCTGTCTCCTTTCCAACCTCCTAGGAAGCAAAACAGCACAAAYGGAAACTTTTTCTTGGTTATACCGAGTTCCTAGTGTTCCTCTCAATCTCTCCCTCTCTCTCCACTTACATGTAGATCATGCATCACCACATCATAACCATATATCTTATCTAAATCTCCACTATCTCTGTATTGCTGTGCTTACAGGGAAAATAGAGTTTGTGCTGGAGGTCCTGAAAAAGATAATGAAATTAGCTTCCTTCAGGAACAACAACTGTTTTCAGAATTACTACTTCTATCCTTCCACTTCCCTCCCAAACCCCCCCTTCCCCCCAAAAACAGTCACAGATTAGCTGAATATTCCACTATTAAAAACAGAGTAGCTTATAAGGGCATACTAATTGCAACTGTTTGCAAAGGTAATATACAAAAATAAATATGAAAAATGCATCCAGATGAGAAGCTAGCCTCTCTTCTCCCCAGATGCTAGAAAGAAGAAAAAAAAAAGTGCATGGCAGAAATCCAACTACAGTACTCACCCTGATAGTATCAGCTGGAAAAGGATGGATTTGCTTTCCTTTGGCCCTATAGAGTGTCTCCACAACTATTCTTCCTCTTAATTGCTTCCCAAGGCATCTGCATTATTTTGACACCATCCACTGCTTTTGCTCTTGCGAGAAACTACAAATCCTGCCCAGTAGCATCAACACTACTRACATGATTATTGTCGCATTGCATCTGGCAACAAGGCTGCACACAGTTGCAGACCAAAAGGCTTCAGAAATTCTTTTTAGTAAGAGTAGAAATCTAAATAGGAAAAGGAGGAGCAGTCTGCCTATAGAGTAGGAAACAACTCTGCACTGGTAATACTAGCTGTTCATTCAAAAGATCATTCTGATGAAGAACAGAGATCTTAGGGTTCTTAAAGAACATTAAYAGGATTGAAGTTCACACTTTGCCATCCTGTCACAAACTGAAGGATCTTCTCTGTTGCCCTATTTTAACGACTCACAAAACATCTAAGTCCAGGATGCTCCTTTAAAGGGGAATTATCTGAGACTTCCRTAACTAAAAGCAGGCACTCGCTGGAGGCAGTATGAAGTGCACAGTCTGCACAGAGTGTCAGCAAGTAAATGCCTCCAGTTTAGCTCACATGAGTGACGGATCCAATGCTTCACATCTGGAAAAAAGCAGGCAAAAAAAACTCGAAGGCATGAATTGCCTTGACATGTAAATCTTAACTGTAACATTCCCTGTCTGTAGATTCCTTAAATATGTGGCTCAAAATTATTTTTAATTGCTAAGTCCTCTGTCCTCCCCACAACGACTAAGCATCAGTGGTGAGAATCCCATGCTCAATATTGCCTTTTGGTTTGGACTTTTCAAACAGTCCCTTCAGCTACACAAGGCCTTCTCTGAAAGTTCTCATCTTTATATATCCTCTGTAACGTAAGTACAGAACAGGCCTACTTGTGTGAAGACTGAAATAGCACTTATTAATATTCTATTGAAGTAATATTATGAAACAGATAAAAACAATTACTGTGCAAGATCACTATAAAACAGGCAAGTTTTGTGCCTCCTTTATGAGGCATAATATCTGCCAAAATGTGTGTTTCCTTTATTCTGGTTTTAATACATTTGCCTCCTCACTTTTGATTCCAAATTATCAAATGAAGCACACTTTTCTTGTTAATTCACATTCTTCTGTGCAGGAACACACAACACAAATACTAAACCAAATGTGCTTAAGGAAGCAACAGGCACGTGCCTGAAACTGGTGGCTATTACATACTCCATTCTAGAAAGTTTCCAATTATGGCTGACTAAATAAAAACCCAAAGCTTTCACTAACCTGTATCACTGTAAAGCGTGAATTTCAGTGAACTGAGGCTGCGCTGAATCACTTCTTTTTAATACTTTCCTTAAAGAAGTTAGTGAAACTTTAGGAAAAATAAGAACAAAAAAAAATCCTTTGCAGCTACTGCAAAACAAATACACGCTCAATACTTAATAATTTCAAGTCTCTTGATAATTTCCATCTTTCTTCTTTAAACCCATTAGATGAAACTACACAGGAGATGACAGAGGCACTATGTCATCAACAATACCTGCTAACATAGTTACCAAAGTACTGGCAGTGGTGAAGTTTAGGCAGAGTGAAAAGTTGTTTGTGCTCTTTAGGTTTGATGTACAAACAGAGGCTGCAAGAGAGACTTTATTCTACTTTCCTTGTCCAACACAAAGCTGCCAGCCCAGACTTACTGCCTCAGCGATGTCTAAAAATCACAAGGAAATAATTTCTACCTGTGAGATTAGGAGAGGAATCTCTTAGAAAGAGCAACTCATTTTGACAACATTATCACCAAGGAAATCCCCACAGCTTTAAAGAAGGCCTTCACAGAAGTATGAGATTATTTTTACACACATACACATAAAAATACATCTATGTACARATATACATACACACARAAGACATTAATGCAAATATTATTGCATTTATCTGATGTTCCAAATTATGGGAAAAGATCCTTTTATCTTAGAAGTGGAGAATAAGAGAAGGGACAAGGAAAAATGAAGAGAAGCTTTTAAGTATGCATGTTAAAGGCASATTCCGAGTTGCATAAGATTGCAAATTTGCAGTGGCAATGGAAGTTTCAGTTTTCATTCACACTGATTCTACAAAATACTCAACACTATTTGTTGAAACATCACTATTAAAGACAGTTTTCCAAATAAATGATTTAGGTTCTCTCTGCAACTTAGCCATCTGAAAAGACAGATGGAAAACATAACATATGTTAAAGGGAAGATTTACAAAGCAAAAATTCTGGAAAGTGTAAACCAAATTAAGATGGAAGTGTCAGATTTCTAAGTTGTCCCACATGCTTTTTCATTGTGTAAGAACAAACCCTTGAATTTTGCAAACCCTGTTCCTCAAAGCCACCCATTTCTCATCAGACTGCAGTATCCTGCTAACAGAGCAAGACTTCTGTTCACATTCATCTCTACTAGCGGGCAGCGGCTGAGAAGATGACCTCCCGTAAGAATAAACACCAAAAATAGGCGAGTTGTTTAATCTGAAGTTGCAGATAGAGTGGCAAAACACCACAGCATGTTGCTGCGGAAGTAATTAATGGCAATGGACTACGACTCTGAAGAACAGGCAGCCAGAATAGAAAGTGAATAATCGGCAAAATAACCCAGAATTATTTCACAAGCTGTCAAGAGATCTCAGGGGTACAGCAAAGCCTGACCCTCTGAGCAGCACCTTGATTCTTGGCTAGTGTTGCCAGAGCTTCTCCAGGAGCTCTACCCACAGCACAAGACAGCATTTACCACGTTAACTTTAAGAAAAAAGTCATTTTGATAAACTCTGAAGCATACATTAGCACTTAAGGTATGGGGTGGGGTCAGGTGGTAGAAAAGAACAACTGGAAAGCATGACCTAGCCACCCTGCAAACTGTCACATAAAATCAGACCCATCTGATCAACTGCTTCATCGCATGCAGATGTCAGTGTCAAACTCTTTGGAGGAATCTAAAAAAAATCCCCAGTGAGTGAGAAACTACACAAGACCATGCCCTCAGCAACACTTTATGAATTGGCTCAAGTAATCTACATTACATTTTAAATAACCGAACCATTTTCAAATCTTACAGATCTCTTACCCAAACAAGAACTGTAGGCAAAAAGTTATACAGGTCAGTTACTTAGGGTACAAAAACGCATCTTTTATCAAACTCAGCACAGCTCACAGCAAACATTTTTGCCTGGCATCATAATTTCCCATTCTCCCYCTATCCAACACTCGCCCATCACTATACACACACAACAAGTCTTAAGAAAGGCATACACACAGAATATCTCACTGTATTTTCCCCATTCTGGCTTGTTATGGTGGAAATACTGCAAAATGAATAACATTTGCATGAAACAATTAAAACTACAGGCACTTCACCACCTAGATCTTTCTGCTTAGAAATCCAGCTCTGCTCAACTTCCAAAATAATCCCTTCCTCACCCAARGGGGACAATTCTTACTGTTAAGTTGCACAAATAACACACAAATGGTGAAGTGTTACACACACCACGTGCAATGAAAGTGCACTGATTAAATAAGCTTCCAGAAAACTCAGCAAATGCATGCAAGAATAACCATATCTAAAATATGTATAGTAAAGAACATGAAAAAAATCTGCTCTTAGATAACCAAGAAGTGAATCCATCTGAACACTCAGCTAAGCATGTGAATACTAGCTTAGAAATATTTTGATGGTAATTTCAGCGCAAAGGCGGACCACTTCTTTTAAAGCTAGAAACTAAATCCACTGATATACACCTATGTAGCTTTTTGGCRTACAGTGAAAGAATAAGATCAAATTAAGCCATATATTGACAGACAAATTCACTTCTCTGAAGCTCTGTAGCTTGCTGGGAGTTAACCAGAGCACTGCTCCTTTTACTACATACAGGAGAATGTGTGACAATGCTATGTCTGTACTTTAAAACTGAGGAAAGACTGGCCCATGCTTATAGGCTAGACAGCACAGACAATGTGAATTACCAGAGCACACACTTCGCATCGTGTGTGGCAAGTACATCGTTTAGCCTGTTTATGTCCTCAAGTTGTGAAAAATCATGAGAATGTATGAGGCTGAAAACCCAGCCCTAACCAACTTTTGCAGCCACTCACCCCCTTCTCTCCAACTTCACCTACTTTAGAAATATATTAACTTACAACTCAGCTAAGGACACCCTCTGCTCTGGCCCAAATTACGATCTGCTGTTTCTGGAACGCGCACATTCCTAAGGCAGCAGAAGGCTGCAGCGTACGCGGCACACAGGGGTAGCGGCGGCGTGCGCCATGCAGCACAGAGGAGCACAAGCTCTGCTCTGCAGAGCCGCAGCGCAGGGGCGCCCGGTGGATGCTGCTGCTTCAATCAAAAACATTTTTCACAATCTGTGTTGAGAGTTCAAAACAGGACCAGCTCAAGAGCTGTACCAGGGTTGCTCCTTTGGCAGGATGTACAGTGAACTGGCAGGATATACAAAGTAATCGCGACGCTCGACGTTACCATAATACTCTGCAATAACCAAAGTCTCTGTAATTCTACTTTTTATATCAGCCTCTTGTTTATTCTGAAGCAACCCAGATGAGAATGTCTCTCAACACTTAAAAACTGTGTCTCATAATTAAGCATTTATTTGTTGCTTATCTAATGAAGCAGTAGTTAGACAAAAGTGCTAATCTACTTGGCTACACAAGGTAAAGTCTTTCCTTTTTTTTTTTTTAACATATTAGCCAGCATGTTAAATACTGAACAGCAACGGTCTACTGAGTTAGTAGCCACAGCTCTTCTTCAGGGCGCTCTGCTGAGAGGAACAGTATCAGAGCAAAGCCGAAATCCAACTATTATGACACCTTGTGATACCCACAATACACACTTCTACTCTTCTTCTCTCCAGTCTCTTCTCTTACACCAGATACTCGAATTAGCCATTTAACGGGAAATATCTTATTTTCAGAGCACAAGCAAATCAGTTTAAATTGCACAAACATCACTAGGGCAGGCTAAGGAGCTATTTTTACCAGAAAGATTAAAGGGAACTAACATTTACCCTGACAAAAGGAATTGCTTAAGATACCGCATCAAAGCATCAAGTGAAACATAAACAAGGAGGAGCAGTTGAATTCTGCTGAAAAGTCAGGCCTGCCATGAGACCACCAATACTCTCATTTTTAAGCACTAGTAGGGATTGGTGTCCTACTATTCAGCTACAAAACTACACAACTGTGAGCCTAATACCATTTCTTGTAAAGCGTATCCCAATCACACAAGTTACAGCATCAAACAGCTGGGCTTTACGGCCGCAATTACAAYTTGGTTATCTAGCACACAGCTTACGGCCTGTTAAACACACAAGTCTCAAAATGATCTACTCAAATACCTCCAATTACAAATAAATAAATAAACAGAGCCTTCCATGTTGAGACACAACTTTTTTATTTATGCCTCAATGCATAGAGCAGCCTGTTATAGGTTCAGCACCACAGATATGATAAAAATCACTACTCAAACTGTTTGTAAGGTCTTACTACAACACACAGAAAACTTCGGCAATCTTTCAACAAGCTGCTGGCAACAAATCTAGGGAAATGAAGAGTGAAAGAAAAGCACTTTTAAGCACACAAACCTCACTTGAACTCTCAAATAGATGCTCTAGTCATTTATTTATTTTCAAAACACCACTACCAGGATCGCAGCAGAACACAAYCGAACCAGGAGCATTTATCAAAAATGCAACCTGGAGGGGTTCTGCCCTTGGCGACCAAAGGCCCCCTGAGCTGTGCAAAACTTTATGCAGATTCGTCAGTTTACATATCTGGTGCTCCGCGGAGCTCACCGAGACGCAGAGAACTTGCTGAACAGGACGTAATTATGAGTGAGGCATTCCAGAACAGACCAAGGGAACTTCAAAAAAAAAAAAAAAAACCCTGCTTCAAACATCTTTCAGTGGCTACCAGGAGAAACTAGTGGGTCTACCTAAGCAACTAAGGAAAAACTGCCTTTTTCGGTGTTTCAGGGCACCTCTCACTCGAGCCTTCAACAGGATATTCAGTCACTTCCACAAAAGGGATTAGCGTAGCTCAAGCCGAAGACCTCACCTAGGTGTTTGCTGCCAATTCTTAGGCTCAATACTGGCGCTTTTTGGCACGTTTCATTTCTTTGTAGTTCGGCAAGCAAAAAAAAAAAAAAACAACTCCATAAAAAAGAAGCCCACAAACCTATCTATAAATGATGGCCAAATACAGACTAAGCAAACTAAAGTAAAAAAAGGGAAAAAAAAAAAAAA
>PTEX01000031.1:5218895-5318105 GCA_003342815.1 Eudromia elegans | reverse complement strand
GGCGGCCCCGCTGCCCCGGCCCGGCCCGGCCCGGCCCCGCTCCGCTCGCGCCGCGCTCCGGCTCCGCGACAAGATGGCGGCTGTTGATTCCTCAATTAAAAAAAAAAGTTTTTTTTTCTCTTCTCTTTTCCAGAGACCATGGGGGCGGGGACGGGGCGGGGCCTGCGCGCTGCGTCACCGCGCACGCGCCACGCCCACGCGCCCCCGCCGCYGCCGCCGGAAAGGCGCGAGCGGCGCCGGAAAGAGCCGAGCTCGTCCTCAGTTGCTCCGCGCCGCCGGGGACCCCCAGCCCCCCGCCGCCGCTGCCCCCTCGGCGCCCCGGGGTGCCCCGGTGTGAGGGCGGCCACCTGAGGGGCCTTGGGGTGACGCGAGGAGCGGCCGTCCCCACCTGCCCCCGCGCTGGYTCCCCGAGCACCCGCTGTCACCCCTGTCACCCGGCCGCGCCGTCCCCTCGCCACCCCAAAGCGCCTTCCTGAGAGCCCCGAGCCGCGCGCCGCTGCGAGCGGCAGCTACGGCCGGGCCACACGGGGGGCACTGCGGCCACTCGGCCCCTCGCCGTCCCCAGGCCCCTCGCCGCTTGCGAGGCGCCCGTCACCACGCCGCAGGCCGGGGCAGAGGCTGCCGCCGCGCCATCCCACGGAGCCGCCCGCGGCCCGGCCCGGGCGCTGGGGCCGAGCGGGGCCTGGTGCTGTGGGCTGGGGGCGCCGGGTGGCCGAGGGACCGGGCGCTCCCCCGCGGCCGCCGCTCTGTCTCGGCAAATCCCCGGCCGAAACGGGTTTGCGAGGCTGCGGCCCGTGGAGCTCGGAGCATTGCCATACTGGTTCTAACCTGAGAAGCAGGTCGTATAGGCGCAGGCGACGTGCCGTAGCTGCGGAACATCTCGTACCCAAACTAGTTGCTCGGGGCTGTTTTCATCACTTACTGCTGCTATATGTAAGGGACACATCCCTTAAGACCAGTCGTAACTGGAGGACAGGCTGGAGAAAGGGCCTGGGGACAGCCCTGCGGCCTCGGGTGAAGCCTATAAGCTGAGACGGCTTAAACAGAAATCTTTYATTTTTTTGAAGGAGGTCTGTAATGATGCCTCCTTTTGGTAAACGAAACTCTGCCCTTTGTGTACTCCTACCTCATATTCATTACCTTTACTTCTCCATTTACATGCATTTCATTACATTTACTTGCAAAGTCCCTGTTTATTTACATGGTGCCTGTCCTTTAGACGCCTGGCTGTGCAGGAGGTCTCTCACAGGCCTCTCTGCTATCAGTGTTCTTCTCATCTCTTACACCAGGGCGGGTGCTCTCTGGTCATGTCGCCATTTGGGTATTCCCCTAAAAAGCAGAGAKTTCTGGTGATTTTGCTGTAGGGTGGGAAGGCCTTTCTGGATGGTGAGGCTCCACATGCTTAAGCCCCTTTGATACAGACGTTTGAAAGCCTTCTCTGCACTTGTACAACAGGCCACAAACCCCTTGGCTTCAGGTCTCATCTATGTTCCCTCTTASGTAGGTGTAACATGTAAAACACCGAAGTGAAGATCTGTGATAGTTTTCCATTGCCGCAGGAAGAAGTGTTTCTGTTGCAGGCGAGGGAATGGAAATCGGGCTAGTTTCTCTGTCAGTCACCACAGAGGACTCTGTTAACTCTGCTAACTGCTGCTTGCATTGTCAAGGAGTTTGGTCAGTGCGTTTCGAACTGCAGCTTGGATGACTTTGTGCTCTCACTTTGCACGTTATGTCGCTTATTGTCTTGAAAGGGGGATAATGGCAGGAGTAGGAGGAAGACCTTAACCCTTACCCACGGCCTCTGGAAACAGGGCGATCACTACTTGCTCAAAGTGTAATAGTACTGCAGTGCTCAAGGTACCTTCATTTGTAGACCTTTATTTGTATCCTGCAGGATTCAGGTGTCCTCGCCATAATGCTAAGCACAGTGAGTTACAAATGGAATAGCATGATTTTTTTTTTTTTTTTTTTTTGAGAAGGAAGAAAACTGTCTGGAAGATATTACACAGCAAGCAAATGATCCCCAGTCCTGCAAACTCTTGCAAACTTGTGAATTCGCAGTTCTGCCCCTCATAAAATTGATGCCCTCACTTGGATTCCCAAGGAGTGTGTCTGTGGCGCCCAGGAGTCACTGTGAGCGCGGGTGCTTAACGGGTAACCCCTTTATTCAGGGACTAGTTCCAAGAGAAATTGCATAATAAGACCTGCACTGCTGCAGCCCATTTCCAGACTTCCTGTCTCCAAAATTAAGCTTCTTAAAGACACAGCTCGCAAGATCCTATCTTGCTTTCCCAACCAAAACATGGAAGTATCATTTCTGTAGCACGCGACCTCCAATGCTCACAGCCAAACAAGTCACAGCATTTGAATAGCTTCTCCAGACCTCAGTGCTGTAGCTTGTAGGTCACCAGGGCATCAGCAGAACTGTTCTCACTGKGAATAAGAATCCTTTTTTTCCTGGCAACTTTATATCCCTGTGTTTGGTTGCCTGACCTGCTGTTTTTGCTGGCAAATTAAGGTATCCGAGGCAAAAAGACAAGCCTGGTGCCCGTTATCTTCTCTCCTCCTGGTTGCTGGAGATGGTCCTGCCTATTCCTTTTCCAAGCATGCCTGGTCAGACACACCCTGTACTCGTGGGACTGTGAAGCAACTTTAWGTGACATAACTGTTGTTTCTGGCTTCTGATTTTCAATGTATGTGTGAATTCTTTTTTTGTGTTCAGGAAGTGGTAGTAACCCCCGGGACCGCAATCCTGCCTCTGTTTTGTGTTTGGCTTTGTCTCTGTGCACTTCTGCAAACCCGYCGTTCCTTGGCCTATAGCGCCTATCGTCCCAACCCGCCTCCTGCTTCGTTTTCTGCAGAACGAAGTATCAGCAGGTACCTGGCTATGTTTCATAGCTGCCATCCTTATAATTCAATGCTGTCAAGTATGGGYCTGATTCTGCTTTCCTGTTCAGTAAATATTATTTTAAGGCCATTTTTTTTTTACCATTTGTTGAATAAGGTCTAGTGGGGACTGGATGCTACATATGCAGACATGGACACTTCTGTGAACTGCCAACCCCCTGCCCGCTGCCTATCATGACCATCCTCTCTACAGCTGTGATTCTGATGCACAGGAACCATCTATTTAACAAGTAAGGCTATTTCACAGATGTGAGAATAACATGCAGTCTTGTGTTGTCAACAAAATCAAACTCATCACTCCAAGAGATCYATTTTTCTGGTGCTACAAATGTAAAGCCCTGGAGTTGGCCTGTACTTTGGCTATGCCCAAAACTATTAAAATCTGTATAAATATACCTTTATGGTCCCATCCTGAGTAGCTGCTTTGGAAAACAGATTTTGCAATTTATCTGAGGATACCACGTCATTTGCTTTTCTTATAAATCAAACTGAGGAGGGGAGGGGAAAGCCCATCTCCGGGTTCAGCTACACCAAAGTTTTGTCCATCTGCCATCAGCTCTCACCCAGCTTCACAGTCAGTTTGAAAATCATATTTCTATCTATGAAGCAGTAATCTGTACAATCTCAACAAGTCCCRTGTCTGCCAGCTCTCTCTTTACAGTTGCAATTAGTGGTTTATGGGTGGTTTCAGCTAACGCGGGCCAAAATAAAGACTTAGAACTTATTTTATTTTGTTTTATTGCCTGCAGATTACGGTGGAAGTTCCCTTCTGAGCCCCTGGATATACTCTAGCTGTTCACACTGGAAAGATTTATGGGTTTCCAACTCCTGGCTCTCTGCCATGTCCCTCTGTCCGAAATTTAGCCCTCCTTGTTACTCAGTCAGGAGGAGGCAGTATTTGCAAGCTCTTCAGGTGTTGCAGGTCACAGTCTGACAGCTTAATCCTAAATCAACGGCAGTCTAAGTTAACACACCAAGTTCTGAACTCTGGTGGCTGGCACAGCTCATGCTTCCTTCTGATGGGTTTAAAATGGAATTCAGCTATTCAATCTGTATCTCAGTGAAAGACCTCATCTTTCCTACTACAGCTCTCTGCTACTTCAGTCCATCTTTTCCATCTATTCCATGAAATTCAGTGCAGGGATATATTAACATCTATTTTAGCCTCTATCCCAAAGTGGGGAATAGGGTGTTTCATTGGCCCTTRGAAGATGGAGATTCCTTCTCTCCCTTTTTTTTTCTTTTTCCTGTCCYTTCCATGAGGGCACAATGGAGAAAAGATCAAGAGCTCAGCACATTTTATCACATGAAGCATTGCTCCTTTCCATGATGCAACCCAAACTTTCATTAACCCACTTAATTTGCAAGCTTCTTTTTTGGAAATAAATTGACTATCGTAAATCTGATAGTTCTGTTCTCCTGTTCTCTACAAAACTTTTCTTTTATAGGTAGCAGAGTTCACAGCAACACAGGGACCTTCACATAAGTACCAAGGATGGCATTTGGAAATACCCTCCTTGCCTTCTAGTTGACAGTCCTTATTTTCTGCTGCAGCAACATTGCATGTTCCCATGAAAACTCTGCCTGAGCTTATAGTCTCATGTCACCATGACATGACGCTCATAGTCACCACTTAGACAAAACCCTGCTAAGCCTTTGCAAAACCAGTCCACTGACTGCGTATGTCTCGTGCCCTGGCCATTGGTCTGGACGACGGAGGTAGCCACAATAGTAGGGTCTGCTGCTGTGCTTGTTTAGCTGAGCCTTGCCTGTCCCTCCACCTCAGCTCTCCTCTTCGTAGGAACTCTTGTTGCTGACCATGGCACAAGAGGTGATCTTGGTTATCTCCAGGAGCTTCATTCTAAGCTAGTGACTTCCATACCTAGAAAACTGTCGGCCTTGTCAAGGGTTAATCCTGGCTTTCCCAGTGACCCAGAACCTTTTCGCTCTGGATTCAAGTCCACAAACCTTGTCACAAACTTTATCTCCTATCAGACAATCTCTTGACCATCCCGAGAAAACCCAACTTCCATTTATGCCATTCATGTGAAATATTTTTAGGTGCAGGTCCTTCATCTTCTGCACGAGGGTCTAAGAGTTAACTCTGGGTGGATTCTCTGAGAACGGCTGAGCCCACCCAGTACCACAGAGGTAGCTGCCATACACAAGGCTCTCCTTGTTCAGACACGAAGCCCAACCCCCTTTTGCTCCCTTCGCCTTCCCTCTTGTACTTCTGGAGGGTCACACCTCTCATGTTGTTCCTAACCTCTTTGCTCTTCAGTTCCAGTTACCTCCTCTGATTCCTTCTTGCTCCACGTGGTTAGTGTCACCAGCGATGGAAGCATCTGGTGGCCATGGCGTGGCTGGACACACTCAGACACCTTTAGCTTAGGGCATGTGAGATGCCCTGCAGGCCTGTGGGTCCCCCCACAACTGCCCTTCCCAAGGAGCTGCCCGGCCTGCACCTCTGCCTCCCACAGGGTGCCCTGAAGAGCAACTGGGGGGATCACCCTCCTCGGACCCTCGATCCGGGCCGCGGGCTCTGCTCTCCCGCCACGGAGGCCATCAGGAAGCCTTCTGGGCTGGGTCTCGGGCAGAACTGTCCTGCTGAACCTGTTCCAATTTGTATAAGAGTCTTCAATATTCATCAGGGCAGGGAGCCCACTGAGCTGGGTCGACGAGGTGAATACATTAACTGCCTGTTTACTCAGCCAGCCTCGCGCTTCCCCTAGCATGGAGATTATTTCCCTGGTTTAGACAGAAACGTAGAGCTCCCGCAGGAGAGAGGCACCCGGAGCATAGTGCGGGTGCCCTGAGGTGCGAGAGCTGCTGCCCCCACAGCTGCTGGGAGCAACGCCGTATGAAGGACACCCCACTGAGACGCGTGGTGGGCATCCATACCCCATGACCACGCTGGACAAGGAGCCACCAGGAAAGGGCCAGGCCCAACCCTGCTGTAGGTGGGTAGACATGGTGGCCCTCTTGGAGCCCTCCTGCCCAGGAGTAAAGACCTGGATTTCCCAGCAGAAATGAGGCTGAACTCCTCTGGCCTCCTCAGCATTTTCATGTTTCTTGTAAAGTTAGTATTTTGTTGTTCTTTTCATTTGTTTGCTGTTTTATTTTTTTCCTTAGCCAATAACACGCTCACTGACAAGTTGCACTCTTTTACAAGTGGGCAGCTCCTTTGTGTGATTGGGTATTCGATATGTATGCACAACTCCTAGAGGTTTCAGTTTGGGGAATTTTGGAATCACTGAAACCTTCTGATCCATTAATTGATAAAGAAAACCTTATATCTTTGCGCTGCTTGAGCAATGTTTTGCAAATAGTCTTTAGCTCCAAAGCAGAGGAAATAAAAAGCCCTATCCTCACCAAATTCTTTGATTTGATTTGATTCAAACATTTTATTTATTTATTTTAAATGACAAAACCCAATTCAAATGACTCACTATTCCTTTACTTCTGTGCTTCTTTTCAGTGAACTTCCTTGATAGGGTCTGGATCAGAAAGTTAAATAATATTGCTGGGCTTAAAAATAAATCAAAAATTATATAGCCAAAATAATATTTTTATATGATAAGTTATGCATAAGACAAAAGTAATAACGTATCATACTCCAGGGTATCAAACAATCCTTATAAAGGTCAGGAAGCACTTCTAACATACATGCCCATGACTGCTCATTAGTCCAGGTGCATTTTAATTTACTTGGATTGCTGTCCTCGACTGAACACAATACTCTGCACATTCGAAATTCCTCATGGCCAGACACCTTGTCTGCTGAACTGGAGAGAAATCTTCAGCAGCTCTCCCAGATTACTGCTGCATTCCTTGAAGCCCAAGGCTGTGCTAATTTTGTTATGTATATTACTCACATCCCATCCTTACAAGATGCCCGTTCTTTGTGGCGTCTTGCCCTCTGATTTGCGCTTCTGCAATTTTGCTGGTCCAATATTGTCTCTAATTACGACAAGTTTAGCTTTTGCAACGACCTCTCCACCTTGTGCACGCTGATTGCTTCCTCCAAGCCGGCGTCCAGCAGGTTGGCTGTCCAACGTGCCGGTCACGCGCGTGTGTTTAGGTCTCACATCCTCCTCGGTCACCTGGACTTCCGTGTTCCGAACCCAACGGAAGAGTGAGGGTTAATAAGACAAACTTTGCTTTTCCAGTTTTTCCACTTATCTCACGTCAGCTATCCAAGCTTCCCCAGCCTTGCGCTTAGCACGATGGTGGGGCTGGAACTGCTCCCGGTTGCCCTTTCTGGAGCTTCTCTGTGATCCTGGAGCGGTGCTTGACAAACAACCGCACTTCTCCCTTCCCCAGCTTCATCACACCCGGTCACCACAGTCACATCCAGCACACCAGGCTGTAACAAGCATTTTGGCCCATCCATCAGGTCAGCTCCATGCACCACGGCCCAAGCCCACGTCTTCTCCCTGTTTATTTTAGTTGACTTCCACACTGTCCCCTACAAGAAGACACCTGGTCGCTTGCTTTGAAATTTAGGGCAGTTTACTGCTCTGGTTTGAGTTTGGGAGCTCTGAAATGCACTCATGAAATAAAAGACTAAACATCACTACAGTGGCTTTCAGCGACACTCACAGCATCCTGAACTGCTAAGGTGGAATTTGCTCATGAGCTTTGTAAAGTCGCATTCTAGGAGAGAGCAAACATGGAAGAACTCAAGCTGGGTAAGCTAATCCACATTAGAAAACTGTTGGAACGGGATAACTGCTATCTCCATATTACTAAAGCAACTGAGGACTTGTAAAATACAGGATTCTGCCTGTCTGGAGATGCCGGGAAGAGTTTATAGCCCGAAATGTCACACGGCCTTCCACAGCTAGGACGAGGCCGCTAGAGTAAGTCCCACCCTGTGCCCCCTGCCTGCTGCAGAGCAGAGGGGCTGCGGGGAGGCAGGGGCCCCCGGGGGGCTGCCACATGCGGAGGGTCAAGCTGGGGTGGTAGCTACAACCGAGGGTGCCCACCCACCGCAGGGTGCTGGAAAGCTTCTCAGAGCACCCAGCAAAGAGCGAGACGGGGTGAGGGGTTGTGGGCTTCACTTGCCCACAACGTGACGCTTCACGTGCCCGTTTCTGACCCAGTCCTCGTGGCACAACCCAGATGTCCATTTCTGGTCCTCTCCGCGATGGAGACGTAAGCTGGAACTCTCTGCAGGTGGAACGGCTTCTCAGCGCCCCGTGTCAGCCCCCTCGACCGGGGCATCATCTGCTGGAGCCGGGAGCTGAGCCGGATCCGGCCCCGCGCCGCCCTGCGTGGCTCCTGAGCCCCCCTTGGGAGACCCTCAGGGCACCCCGGGCACTGGGGCTCGGGGATGCCCGCTGCTGCAGCCCGGCGTTCTCGGGCTTATCTGCTCCATCAAGCAAATTATTCATTTACAAGCTCGTAATTAGTAAGTTATTAATTAATAACTGATTCAGACCTGAGATTCAGGGTCCAACCTAAAATCTCCACTTGTTGCCATAGCCAGCATTAACCAAATATTAAGCTGTTCCTTTCAAACGACTCTGCACCTTTATTTCATGTGGTTTTAATCCGATGCCTTTTTTGCTGCTTTTTGCAGCACTGGGATGGAGGGTTGGGTGGAAGATCCTTATGAAGTCAGGGTACAACCCACCTACTGCTCCTCCCAGCTCCACTGTCGTCTCAAGGGCAAGCGGGCTTGAAATAATTTAACAGGTTTTTTTTAATCACATTATTCAGATTTTTTCTCATTAGCTGCTGTTGCTTCGGGCCCTTTCCCTGCGTTTGCCCTCCCGAGACGCTGCCCGTCTCCTCCATACCCTGGAGAGCCATCGCTCGTCACGCGGTTCTTCAGACACCCCAGCACCCGGGCCCAACCCGCCGGGCTCCTCCTGCCCACTGCCCACGGTCCCCGCCCGACACAGCGGGGCTGCCCCTCGCTGCCCCGGCCCCCAGAGACCCTCAAACTGCTCTCTGCCTCCCCCACAGCGAGGGCGGCCCCGTCTCCCCTTCCCCACCGCTCCCTCCGGCGTCCCGGGAAGCCGGGGAGGAGCACAGGGAGGCTGGTGGCACGTCCTGGGGGCACCTCTGCCCCTGGGCCCCCTGTTCTTCCTTCCCAGAAGCCGAATTAAAGCGTGGTTTGAGAGGAGCTCATTCTGCTAGGAAGGTGCCGAGCCTGTGAGCGCATCCCTCCCCTCGCAAGCTGTAGATACTCTCCCCGCGAGGGAGCTGCAGCTTATTTCAAGGTTGAATTTGTCCATTTTCCTGTGCCTGGGCCATTTATGTCGCTAGAAATAGGCTGGGGGCAGCGCAGGCCATTACAGCCCAACTGTCACTGTCTAGGAGGTGGTTTCTAACTGCGGTGCTGCTATATCCCCCTCTTTAGTCTTGTTTTATTTTATTGAGCATTTCGGTGTTTTATTTTCAAGCTTCTCTTCACAATCACAAGGGACAGAAATACACTTTTCTAATGTTGAGAATTGAGACTCCTGCATGACTCTGCAACCAGTGACTTCAAAAATTATTATAACCAAATCACCGCCCAGAAATGACGAAGGACTCGCGAAGCTCCTGCCCGTGGAAAGCGCCGAAAGGCAGCACAGAACATGGGTCCTAAAGTACCTAAAACTACCTTGCGTTATCCTTCGAAAACACGTCCCCACCTCCATTCGCAATGACAACTTCTGGCAACAACGGGAAAGCAGGAGTGACAGGCGGCAACAAAACTGGCACACCAACATGGCAGCGGCAACGCCGTGATCCTTCCAGCCGCTCCTTCGCCTCGGCCCGTCAGCCGCGTCGGAAGAGCCCGAGCGGTCACGGCTGCGGCGCCACGTGGCGCTCAGAGAGCCTGGGCTGGGCCACCAACCCCAGGCAGGCCGGGGCCGGTCGCCCCCGGGCCGCTCGTGCTGGATGAAGCGGAAGCCTCGCTAAGCGCGCCCCTGGAAACCCCTGTGTCCCCCGAGAAGGGCGTCACAGCCCGTCCTGCAGACCCAGAGCTGAACTCCACCCCTGCGGCGCACGCACGCACGGACCGACCAGCCTTCCTGCCCGCCACTCGCCACCAAGCCTAGACCCAAGCGCAGCCTGCGGGCCAAGGGGGGATTAGCGTCCTCGCAGGAAACACGGATTGTGGCGCCAAAACGTGCAAAGGAATCACCTAAAAACACTTTCAGTCCTCGTGGGAAAGTGTTGACCGCTTCATTCAAAGTCACTCATCTCACACTGACGTTGTCAATGGAAGGTGCTACATCACCCACAAAATGCTTTTTATTTCCTATAAAACTGTATTTATTTCCTATAAAAAAATCCTGTTAAAAGGATCCAATCACGTTATTTGACGAGCAGTATCCTGCCAATCGTCCTGAAGCCGTGCTTTATCCCCAAGCTCTGCACGCCCGAGCCCGTCCCTGCCTCTCTGTCACCCCCGGCAGGGCTTGCTGCTTGCCCTGCCGACACCGTGGCCGTCTGAGGATCCTCTTAAAGGCATCTCAGAGGTTAACGGCAATAAAATTTATTGTCAGGTGCAGATAAAATTAATTTTGACCCCCCCAAGTTGCCTTCATTTTCAGGAAGAAGACACAGTCTTGAGCAATTGCCCTCAGAGTTAGCCAAGGTGTAGAACTGCACAAAACTGCCTGTCTCTGTAATCAGGAACGAGGGCAGCTCTCCATTGTGCAGGTTTCCGCACACTTACCTGTCTAAGACCCAGTGTTCAGTTGCTCACAACACTGGCAAACACTAACTTCTTCAGATGAGATGTTAGCTCCCAGGGCCAGCATCACAGAGGAATCTCCCGAGAGAAAGAAATCCGTCAAAAGTTCAATTCAGTTCAATTGCTTTGAGAAAAATAAATAAATAAATAAATATGATAAATATATATTATATTTATAATATATATAATTTTATAAATATTATATATATAATTTTTATATATATATATATATGTTTTATACACATACGTCTGTCCTTGGTAGAGTTTCAGTAGCCACGTCCATAAATTCCACTCCCAGCCCCAGAAGGTGGAGCTGGAGACACCTCTGGGTGAAGGGTGCCCGTTGTCCTCATGGAAACCCACCCAAATTGGTCTGCGCTGGGGCAACGTCTGCCAGCGTTTCCCACTCGCGTTCTCGAGGGTCCACGTGGGTGCGCTGCCCCCCTCGAGCTGGGGGGTGCCCATGCGCTGGGGTGGTGGCCCCTTGCACACCCTGAGTCCGCGTTCGTTGGGACCCACGAGCAGGACCGGGCTGATGCTCTATGGCCAGGGGGTGGCAAGACGTCAGGTTGCAGAAGGGTCGTTGGGCGCCCCGTGACTCTGACGTCAGGAGAAACAGGACTCGCTCCCCTTTCAGCTTCACCGCTGCCCTCGTCCTCCCGTCAGTCCTCTCCCGCCGCGGATGGAGAACCCCAGACGTTTGGCTGTTCCTTGTGTAGAAGACACTCAACATCGCAGACCAGCCTTGTCGCCCATTCTACCTCTCCCAGCTCTGCTACTCGCAGCATTCATTTAGGGGGGCCCCGGAGAAGTAGTTGAAGCACCAGCCCAGCACGGACAGACCCCAGGGGCAGGACAAGCTGGAGCTGAAGGGAGCCGCGCTCGGCACGAGGCTCCTCCTGTCCCAAGGGGACCCGATGGCCGTGTCCGGTGGCTCCAGCCTTTCATGGCCTGTTGCAATTCACATGGGTGCAGATGAACCAACCGTCAGGGCCCCGGCTCCAACGCGGGGCCTGTCGCTCCGCGGCTGCGTCACGTCTGCTACAGTCCAAAAGGTCTGCACAACCTCGGGGTGGGGGGGGTCGAGGTTTTTTTTCCCCAATCGAGGGCTTCCCCTTCCATCTGGGCTTCCCTCCCTGTGCGGCCAAGTTCAGGGCTTGGGGACCAGTCAGGATGTTGCTCCGTTCTGCCCTAGGATGAGGTGGATGGGCTGGAAGGGCTTTGGCCTGGATCTGCGGGAGACCCCATAAGGGGAAGGGAGAAGCTCTGTCCTGCTGAGAGCAGAGCCGGTCCAACAGGGGATGCCGGCTCACGAGGGGTCAGGGCTGCAGCGAGCCGGTGGGATGGGAGCAGAGAGGCGGGGAGCGGGGCCGGAGCGGAGGGAGCGGGGCCGGAGCGGAGGGAGCGGGGCCGGGCTGCGCGTGCCCAGGCGCCCTGCCCGCCCTGCCGCCTGCCCGCCGCGCGCTCAAAGTTCACCGCGCTATAAATACCCGTCGCGGGGGGGCCGGCAGCGCTGCCGCTGCTAAAACCGGCCGGGGTTTCATCACTGCCCTCAACCCTGGGGCGCCCCGCGCTGCTAAATGTGGCTCCCGAAGGAGCGGCGCCCGCGTGGAAGGTGCTCCCGGAGCCGGGAGAGAGCAGCAAAGGCCTCAGGGGGTCCTGCCCTGCCCGGCGGGGAGCTCCTGCGCGGCCGGACTCGAGCAGTGAAAGCCCCTGCAAGGGAGGGAAATGAGGTGAAGGCGCCCGCGCTGGTGCCCGTGCTCCCTCCCCGCGGGCCACTGGTGTCCGTGACCGCTGATGCCCCGCGGGACCGGGCCATGGCCAGCGCCCTCGGCGTGCGGGAGCTGCTCAGAGCCGGCTCTGCCCGGGGCAAGGGCACCCGCACCTCGCCGGGGGTGTCCCCGTCACCCTCCTTCCCCTGGTTTCCTCTGCTGCCCGAGGGTGCCCGGGGATGCCGGGTGCCACCTGCAGCGCTGGGGCTGCTCAGGCAGCATCGGCTCTGGCGGCGGCTGCAGCCAGCGCGGCCAGGCCCATGGCACTAGGGGGAGATAAAGGCCGGGACGCGGTGGCCGGGTGCTGTCCCCAGCCCA
Organism: Eudromia elegans; assembly: GCA_003342815.1. Classification (NCBI taxonomy): domain Eukaryota; kingdom Metazoa; phylum Chordata; class Aves; order Tinamiformes; family Tinamidae; genus Eudromia; species Eudromia elegans. The sequence continues at coordinate 5,305,409 of PTEX01000031.1, read as the reverse complement.
GGCCTGTCCCCAGCGTCCCTGTGTCCTCAGCCACCCTGCCCTGCAGGGCAGCAGCTCTTCCCAGGGGAAGATCCCTCCAGGGTTCCTTTGCTTCCCTGCAAACACCTCGGAACAGCAGAAGACTCGGAGCACCTTCCAGGAAGGCACCTTAGATCCCACAAACACCTCAAGAGAAGGTGTTGGGGGTGACTCCTCACGGCCGGTGTTAGAGCCGGAGCGGTGACTCCATGGAGCCGCTGGTGCTGGACCAGGCGGAGGGCACCTGGGAGCCCCCACGGAAGCAACGCGTCTCTGCCATGGAGCCGCTTGGCGAGAGCGGAAGGAGGGAGGAGGAGGCTGCTGCGGGGGCTCTGCTGCTGCTCCGGCCCCGCAGCCCCACGTCCGCGCCCACACGGCCTCCATCCACCCGGCTCCTCCCGAGCCGAGGACTCGGTCCCTTCCAGGCCCGGAAAACGTTCCGTCTCCAACGCGTTGCCCAACAAGAGGCACCAGGCGCCTCGTCCAGGGCCCAGCTCCTTGTCTGCCCTCGGGCTCCAGCCCGGCTCCGTGGGGACTGGGTGCTGCCGGGCGCAGGGATGGACCCCGCACGGAGCCCTGGAGCAGCTCCCTGCTATGAACCCCTCGGCATGGCGCCCCGGCTGCAGCGCTGGTGCCACTTGTGGGTCGCACTCCGGGACTGCGAACCCTGGGGAGCAGTCGGGATGGGGGATGTGCAGCGAGCGCCCACGCGGGAACCCTGAGCGCCACCACAGACACTCCCGCCCTGCCCCCGCCTCCGTCCCCCCGGCTGCTGGTGGCTCCGTGGGAAGAGCCCAGAGGAGCAGGGTGGCTGGCGGCACCCGTGGCCTCCACCGAGCCATGGAGGCCAAAGGAAGGATGGGTCAACACCCACGTCCCCAGCATCCCGGGTAGACCTGGCATCCGATGACACTGTGAAAGAACAGCAACAGCCCCCACAACAGGGATTTGTGCTCCCGGCACGGCCCGGAGGCAGGGAGGGAAGGAAAGAGCCGCCAGGTCCATCCTGCAGCTGCTCCAGAGCCCAGATCCGATCAGAGGCCCAGGGCAGGGCAGCAACCCCAGGGTGGCCTCGGAGCAACCACTGCAAAAGACGTCCCTGAGACCAGAGGGACGAAAACACTTGGGCTTTTCCTAGGCACAACAGCCCCAACAAATGAAGCTGACCTAGGAACCTAGTTTCACTACGTCCAACCTCTGTGCAGGCTTCACTTTTACTCATGAACTTAAACAGAGACAGGAATACAGGAATCTTCACAACGGGGCTGCTTTGGGAGAAGACACAATGTAACTGAAAACAGGAAGCCTGGGGTTATTTGAAATACCTTTGTAAGGTTTATTAAAAAATATCCCTTGGCAGTTCACAATCACCACGATCTACAGCAGAGAAGCGGTCGGTAACATCTGGAGTGCCTCCACCCGCAGCAGGAGGGTAACACCCAGGAACACGCGGGCACTGCTTCAATACCCGTGTTGGGAGAAAGTCCTGGGCTGCCATCGAATAACACGGGGTATCTGCTGGCTGCAGAGCGGGTCGCACCAGGGTGCGTTGTACACGTGCTCTGATACTCACCTGTCCGTGGGGAGAGGTAAAGATGGAGGGAAGCAGAGCCACGGCAGCCTCCAGCATCGCCCGTCACCTCCCGGCAGGGCCATGTTCCTAGGGGCGCGGCTGCAGCCACAGGCAGGGCAGCTGGAGCCAGGCCCCAGGACAGGGCTGGGCCCTCGGCCCGCAGCTTCTCCTCGGACCTCGCAGCCCSTCCACAGCAGGAGAAGGGTCTGTCCCCACTTAGGGACGTGTCGGGGGCAGTATCGGCGGTCACGGGCCGGTGGGAGGGTCGGGCGCAGCCCCTAGGCTCAAGGCGAGCGGCAAATCCAGAGGAAACCTTCCCATGTCGCCGGCTGCAGCCTTGCTCCGCAGAGGGGCAGAGCGGCCCTTGGCTCTGCTCAACTGAATGCACTTTCCTGCTGGTGAAACCCGATGACAAACCAAGGGGCCCCCCTGAGGGTCCCCGCGAGAGGAAGGTGCCGTGCAGGACGGTGCCGCGGCCCCAGGCGAGCGGCTCGTGCCGACGCCCGCGGGATCCCGCTTCCCAGGCCGCCGTTCCCGCCGAGCCGCTCCCTTGACTTCCGCGGACGCTCTCTGCAGAGCGAGAACGTCGCCCTCCGAACCAGCTTAACCCACTGTCCGAGCGGACTAAGCTCAAATGAATAAGGCACCGGTACTCCAGAATAAAGCATCCACCCTGCGTGCCGAGCAAATAAAGACAGAAACTGTTTCAGACTCGCATCCAACCCGAGGCGGAGGAACCTCCCGGCCCGGGAAAGCCTCTCGCGGAGCTCGCGCTGCAGCCGGGACGGGCAGCGCGGCACCACCAGCAGCGCTGCCCCTCGGGCCGCTCTAGGGCACGTTCCCAACGTCCTTTACAGCAGCCTCAACACGAGCAAAAAGCAGCAAGAGCCGGTGTTCGCACCGCCCCCGAGATCACGACGCGGCCGATTACCACCAACCACGGGGGCAGCGGGGCTCAGTTTTGGGCTGTGGCTCCTCTAGCACTCGAGCTCTAGGTCTAACCAAACCGAACTCAGTGGCTCCATCAGAGAACACTGCGAAAAGGCAGATCCGAAAGGCAGGACCGAGTACCTTGTGCTCCAAACTCCTGGAAAGAGCCTGCAAACGGCACCGGATTCCACCTGGAGTTGTGCTGGGGCAAAAATAAAAAAGCAAACCATTTTTAAGTTGACATACTGTATTGTGAGTTACGTTCTCAGCTTTTCTACATCTAAGAGAGCGTGAAATGATCTGCGATACAGTAAAACAGTTTAATATACAATCAATTACAGATCCGTAGTAACGAGTCAAAGGTAATATGCATTTTATCTATATACATATATAGCTTAATATTTCACAGATACAACTTTCTTCCATTGCTGTTTTGTCACCAAAGCATACGCAGAGTATTTACAGGTAAGTCGCCGAGAGGAAGCCCCGGTCCCCTAGCAGGAGCGCCCGGGCCGCGGCGCCCGGCTTCCCCGCGGGGGCGGTTGTAAACAGGCCGAGTCCGTCTTTTTGCAACAAGGGAGGGCAGAGCTGCGGGTCTGCTGGGGCTGGGGAGGGAAAGACACCAGAGACGTCACGAGGGAACAGCTTCCAGCTAACCCGGGTACTTGAGAACGGGCCCGTCCTCCTGCTCTTCCCCCTCTTTAGCTGGGAACTGGGAGCGGGAGCGCCCGGGCCTCACCTACCACACGTGCAACAGCTGCTCAGGGTACCTCAACAACGCTGACCCAAGGGGAGTTTGAGCAGTTCAGATAATCCCAATGTCGCCTAATGAAAGGAGCATCACACCAGCCCTGTAGGAGTTAATGACTTTCCTGAGAGCACAAGGGAGGGGGTGGCATTGCTGCACGTTCCTTGCGGATTCAGTGCGCGTGGCCAAGGTCCGGATCGTCTTTGGATACCGTCACCACCTCCTGGTAAACGGGAGGCGTCCGCAATTCCCCTGTGGGCTCTCCAGCGTGGGGCACAAACAGCAGTTTGCCCCTCAGCAGGCGCCGGCGCCAGTCAGGGCTCCTGGCTCTGGAGAGTGTATCACTGCGGAGGGTTGAAGCTGCACCCGTGCTGGTGAGACCGCATCGAGACCGACACGGCCCCGGGAACCAGGAGGGACAAACCAGGCGGCTAAACGACGGGGACGGTCCGTCCAGCACCTGCAGGACGCACCGAGCGGCGCCGGTCGGCGGGGGCGTCCTCGTAGCCGCGTGGGGCCGGAGCCCGTTCGGACGGCACAGGACCGCTCGCCGCGACGCTGCAGAACCGCTCCCTCGGACAAGCTGCAGGGAGAGCGAAGGCAGCTGCCCAGAGCACCTCGCAAGCAAGGTTCCAGCCAAATCACGGGCAAAGGTTCACAGAGGTTCCAAAGTTTCAAAGGGACGACCACCTCAGCACGCACGTGCCCAGGGACCGGCACCCGAGTGCACAAACACGCACCACTTCTTCCCGCAGCCTTCCTTCCCCCTCCCCGAGCTGCTCTCTCCAAGAACTCTTCAAGCCTGTCTCTGAATTGCCGACAATTGCACACGTGGATAACCAAGGGGACACGCAAGAGCGCCGCAGCGCGCGTCCTCCGAGGTCTTCCGGAGTCTCATAACGCTCACGTTACGGACAGGCACAAGCCACGGCGCTGGCAACGATCACTCGCTGCATCCTCAGCGCCGGCCTCCACTGTGATCGCTAACGTTAGCTATAAATGACAGAGCAATTAGAGCAGCCCTGATTAAGGAGCTGAAAATCACAATTATAACAACTCTCCCTGCGCTATCACCCTCGCTGCGGCTCTTCAGACTCAATGAACACCGCGACTTCCAGAGATTAAAATAAGTGTTGCTAGAGCGAGGCAAAATACCATGAAAGCACTAAATAAAACACACACAAACGATGACTGAAGGCTAAAACGCAACACCAGACATGGCAGCCTGAGCATCTCCATCCGTGACCGCAGCAGACCAACATCTGCATCCTTCACACGGGACAGGCGCGGGAAGCGGCCACGGAGCAGGAGGATCCATGGAGCGGGGGAGCCCACACCACGGGGCAAACGTGGGGCTGAAAGCCACAGCTTTAGACCTCTCCCAGCACTCGGCTTCGCGCAGGAGCAGCCCCTTCCTCCCACTGCAGCTCTCCAACACCAGGAGCAACCTCTGTCTCCACGTCCAGTTAGCTCAAGATTGAGTACGGTAAAGATCCCAAAATGGCTTTATACGGAAAACTTCCGTTGTTTTTCCTACTGGTTTCTCTCTGTGTGCACGAGGCACCTTCAACCTCATCGCCACAAGCCCCCCGGCCGCTAAACCCCATTCTGCACCGATTCCAGGTTCCGCCGGAGCCTCTCCCGAGTCTGACGTACGGTTTTAAACAAACTCTAAGAGGATGAAGATGGTCAGTGCCCGATGTCTGATTTCCACTGACAAACTAATCCTTCTTACCGCCCAGAGCACAGAGTTCAGAGGGGAGGATTAAGGCGTACTTTATATACACACACATATACATATGTATATATATGTCCATTTTAAGGCTCCCTCACCCTACCACAGAAAATGGTGAATTTTTAAGCCTTTTGGGAAACAGAGGCTTGGGTTCATACCAGATAAACTTCCCGAGACTTCAGCCAAGCAAAGATACCAAACCTGCAGTTAAAGACCAGTCCTGAAAACCACCTGCCTTCCTTGCCTGGTCACCCTCTCTTTTCACTCAGTGATTTCACTGCATTCAGTGTCGTGCAGGGTATTATATACACTTACCCCATATTTTGCCACAGATCAGCAGGTTTTGCATTACTTTCAAGATGGATATTAAGTATCAGGGGACAACACAATGAGAGCTTTGGACATGAGAACATCTGAATTTTCAGAAGGATAGTTAAAAATCCATTGATTTGATTTTTAACTATGTCAATGCATGAGTGCAGCATGGTTTCTTTATACCTCATCTGCCGACCTGGAAGTGTGTATGCTCGTGTGCAGCATATTTCTTGGGCTCCCTATGCTTGCACAGTGAGGAAATAAAACATCATTACACGATATCCCACACTGCTCACACTGTATTTTTACAAGCAAGCCTTGGTGTTCTGCCACCTATTTCCTTTACCATACATTTTAGCAGATAATAATCCACGATTTCAAAGCTCTACAGAAAATCTTCAACTCTAGCTGAACACCTAGAGGGCATCAAGTTTGTTGCAGGGATTAGTGTTTAATAGTTAGAGTTTCCAACTTATTTTTTACGGGCAAAATTCAACATCTTCTTATGAATGTTCTTAGTAACAACCAAGAGTAATTCCTTTCCCCCCCGCCCCAGAAAGCCAAACAAAGACGGTTACAACCTACATAGAGATGCGTAAGAAGACAAAGACTCTTGAGATAAATGCCCTTCCTGCACTGGCTCTCTGAGCAACCCTGCACATAGAGTTAGCTAACGCAGAGGCCCAGCCTGGGCACCCCTGGCTGCCCGGGCATTGAGGCTGAAGCAGCTCCCTGCTATTTAGCAGCGCGGGTTTCTTACACCTTTAGCATCGACTGCTTTTCTTGCTGTCGGAAATAAGAGTTTTTTCACAGTGAAACCACCTTGTGACATCTCCAGCAGCTGAAAGGTTTATCAATTAATAGCTGTTGCTTTTTTGGAAGTTTTGCAACATTTAACCAAATGCAATCTTTACCTTAGAGAAAGAACCACCTGCGAATCAGGAGGTAGCTCTCCAGCAGCAGGGATCCTACCTGTCCAACCATCACTGTATGGACAGTGCCCTCGTATCTCTGCAGTTTCCACTGGGGAAAGCAAGCACATTCACTGCTGGCTGTTCGACCACACTCCTTTCCAAATAACAACCATCCCCACAAAATAATTTTAAAGAAGCTTCAGCCTCAAACTTAATGGGAATGAACAAAGCACACGCCTTCTGTAATCCTGCCTCCCTTCCACGGGCCATGTAAACCATGTGAGAGTGTTTTGACAGACAACGATCCTTTTAAACACTGCAACTAGTGGTTTTACTTGATTTTATACGCTCTGCTATTGTACACTTGCTGTTTTTCACAGGATTCCTCAGTGTAACTCTTTGGAAGTGCCTGCTAATTCTTCCCTAAGGATTTTTCCTTAAGCAGAGTGGCAGTAACACCCGGAGAAAGCTGCAGCTGCGCCCGGGCACACGGAGCAGAACATGTGGAATACCAAAGCAAACACATTACTCCTCTCGATATTAGGAAATACAAAGGCAAGCAGCAGTCCAAGCAGTCGAAATGGTTGGAGGAAAACGCAGGAAACCAGAGGCTGGCAGTAACAGAATTCAAACGCTGCTGTGAAAAGCAGGAGCTCTCGCCTAGTAAAGGTGAGGAGGAGGAGGTGAGAAACTCTCCCCACATCCCACCTGCTCGGAAAACACACGGCTGCAGCACAAAAGAAGTGGGAAAACAGACACAATACTTAAATTTGGCAAAAAGCCCCAAGCCACACAGGAAGCTGATCAGATTATAAGCACCTTCAGGCATTCATAATCTCGCAGTGCTCTGCAACACTGGAAAATAAAAATCAGAAGTTAGTAACTGCTCACCTTCAACAGTTTTTTATGTAGGAGCTGTATATGGCACTCACTAGAAAACCTAAACTTTAAAACTTTTAAAATTCAAAAAGTTGGAATTCATCAATTTTGAGGTGCTAATACCCCTAAAAGTTTGGTTCTTTAATCAATAATCAGCTCTCCTTCATCTAAAAGCTCACAGGCATACACTTTTTGTTAATAGCACCTTTCAATTTCCATGTGAAAGCCCTGTTTATGTTTTGGACCTACAGTATAAGAGTCTCCAGCTATTCCTTTTCCTGCAAAGCCCTTTTGTTGTTGCCAGTCGGTGCTAGCCTAACTCCAGGCAAAGTTTTACTGCTGAGCTGTTGGAGAGCCCCTCCTGCCCACCCCTGTGCTGTCACCTCCAACACGCTGCACTCTGCGTTGGAGAAGGGCAGTGGGGAAAGCTGCGAGCTGCAGCTCCCACCTTAGCTGCTTTCTGTGCTGCTCAAAGCACTTAAGACATTCCCATTCTTAGGTTAAGCAAGAGGGAATAACCCCAAATTTTGCACAGCAAAAAGTCTGCTCTTATGTCAAAAATAAACATCAAAAATTAAAAAAAAAAAAAAAGGAAATGACATTTACTTGTTTTTTAATGAAAAACCCACTCAGTTTTGCTGAAGCAGATGCAAGGAAAAAACCACAAATGTGCTAGCAGCAGCTTAAGACAACCCTGCAGAAAATATTCAGCATATTCCTCATTAATCTAAGCTGTAAAACAACTTCAGCAAGCAAACTGTGGCAGAAGGCAAAAACTGGGCCAGCAAACACCCCGCAGTCTCTCCCTGGATTATTTTGAAGCGATTAGTATTAACACATCCTAAGAGCACACGTGCTCTGCAGCAGGGCACTGGCTCTTCTTGCTGCACACACTGCCACTTACCTGCCCAACGCTTCACCTTTTACACTGAGCTCGAACAACTGGGCTGCACGAGCAGAACAAGCTCAAAACTTATTTTGATTCCCTTAACTTTGCTCAGGGCCTCCTGCAAGTCGATGTGTAACACGGCAGCCTTGGGCTCGGAGGCACGCAGAGATGCCATTAAGAACGCCTACAGAGTCATTTTAGCAAGGATTGGGACACCTTTTGAGAGGCATAAAAGGGAGACCTGAGTGTTGAGCTCCTACTGTTTTCCACCACAAAATAGCCATCTACCTGCTCCTCGCACCTTTGAAAAATCTCACTATTTAAACTTGCCACCGAGAGCTCAGTGTCTGCATTTTGTATATACACTGCATTAAAAAAAACCCAAACCACTCAAAGCTTTTGAAAGAAGCACGGCATCTCTCCAGCTGAAGTTGTTAAATGTTTGCTGCCATTCTGGTAGCAATAAGCAAGCGGAGGGACAACCTGTTGCTCAACTTTTCATGACTGTTTTCCAATTTTAAGGCAGAGTAATGTCACCTGCTGTCAGCTCCCTACGTAGAACAAACCTGTTCCAAGAGCAGGCAACAGCCCTTGATTTCCACATCCAGTAATATTGCTGCCCTCGGTCACTTTATTTGCTTAGGGCCAACAAAAGGAGGCTCTGGGGCTTTCTGGTGTTCTGATACTACCAGAAAACTAACCCCACTCCCCCAGCACGATCAGCATGGGGCTTTATGCACTTCACAGGCCTAAGGATGAGGATTTATGCAGTGCATTAATGCAACAAGCCAAGAAAGGCGCTCTCAGCAACAGGCCCTACTCGAGGACCTGGACTACCCCGTTCCCTTTTAGTCACAACGTGCAAACCTCTCACTGGACGCAGGCCTGTTGCTGGCGGAGGTCTGGTTATTGTGCGGCATTTAACAACAGAGAGAAGCGGGCACATCTTGAYTGAACTTTGCCAGGATCCACAGCTGATCAACGAGAGAAATGCTATTTTACCACCAGATATATGGCTGTCTCTATAAAATCGGGAAAAAATAAATGAAATGTGAAAAAGGTTTAACAGCTTTAAGACACCTAACGCTAGCAGGCACGTAAACAACTCTAGACAACGGTAATTCCTCTACTGTAAGAAAACAAATACTGACATACACTGATGTAACTAATGTAAAACGGGTTTCAAGAATACATTCTTTGGATGCAAGAGGTATTTGCAGAGTTATATTACCTGAAAGTTGGAAGTGCAACCCATTAAGAATGGGCTGGATGGGGGGAAAGGACTGTTTTATATCTGCTGACAAGGAAGGCTGTTGTAGAACTGTGCATTAAGAAAAACATTATCCTGTTGCTTGTCAGGAGCAGCCCCAAAGCAGGTTTACAGCATCTGTGACTAAAGGGTACAAGGTCGAGTACTCAGGATTTTTTGTGTGCTGGGAGATTGAGCAAGGTCCACTTTAAAGAGCTTTCACAGCAAACCTAATTTAAAGATGCATAAACAGCAGCTTTTCTGAGAACAGTGTTCAGAATCTCATTTAATATAACTGAGATCCAAATCTCTCATAGACTAACATTTAGTAAAGGCTTCAGGAGTTCCGTGCTCACCATGGAGTACAGATGATCTCACATAGCTGAATAGGAACTTCACAATGTATGCATTTATTATTACTCAAACTCCACAAAATCACACCGGGAATAAAAAGAAGTATCAATATATTCTGCTTTCAGTTCAGATGGAAAGAAATAATCAGAAGACATATCAATAGGCAGACAATACAGCATTGCATTTCACCAGCTTTTCTCTGGCTAATGAACTTATTTGGGATACAAAAATTCTTTCATTTGGCGTCACGCGTGTTGGCTAAACTGGGATAATTCAATCATGAGTATTATCTGAAGCGGGGCATCAAATGTAGRTTAAAGAGGGGATGGAAGCATGCAACGGGAGGACTGGGATAGTCTAAGGCCCCAGTCCAGCAGCCACCTCTGTGCAAACGGCTTCCTGTGCTCACGCAGATCCGCGGTCACCGGGACCTGCACAAAGTCACCCGTAGGGCTGGGCAGGTATTGTGCTTCTCAGCTCACCATTAAGGACTCTCTCCCTATTCCTGCTTTCAGCGGCACGCAGGGACCACGCTGTTCTCTTCCCTGCTGCAACAGCACAGTGTAGGGGGCAAATCCTGAAAAATATTGTGCAGCACCATTAATTCAGTACAGAGGGAAGCTGGGATCCTCAATGGCGTCTGGTGGCTTCGGAAGTTTCTCCAGCTTTGAAACAAATATTGCCTAGGTAACATCCTCACAGTGGTTGGTAGTTCAAAGAGGCTGAAACACTACTGGACTTCTTATTACTCTTATTAAACCAATTAACAGCTCACCTCTCCTAATCCCTTCCACAAAACCCAAATAAAAATAGACTTAAAATAAATAAATAAATAAAGGCATCCCCAAGACATTTATTTAGCTTTTCTCACCCTCAAATCAGACCAGCTTTCCAGATATCAACTTCACCTACCTTTCAAATTCAGCTAGGGGGTGGAGCAAAATGAAAACTTTTAGACGCTCAACACTCGTACGGTCACTTCCCTGCTTTTGGAACCCTGTCCTGAGAGTTGCTGAAGTCCGAACCCTGATTCCACACCCACGTGTCAGTAACTCACTGGCTATACGGAAAACAAGTGTATCCAAAGCACACCATGGCACATTAAGTTTAAGGAAAGCATCAGTACAGGAGAATTTAACTACAGCAGTTGTTCAGCCAACTCTAACTAAACGTTAAGCCACTGCAGAACTCCTCCTCCAGCCCAACACGAAGGAAAATTGTGTCACCCCCCCTTGCCAAGACATTCTTTTGTGGTACGTTACTGGCACTTTATGTCAGTCTTGTATGGTAGATAACATGCACATTTGTCTGTGTGTTTACATACAAAAGGTCTGATAACAGTAAAATATTGTTCAGAGAGATATAAAAAACCCAAGGAGTTGCATTAGCCAAAAAAAGTGTTTTGTGAGAAAGAACAATAAAAATGATATAACCACAGCTTGTCTTTTCTTTAAAATTAGATAAATACCCAAAGCTATGATTTCACTTGGGGCCTCTGTACCTTGACAGGGAGTCCAATGGAGTATATCTGAAGGCACTTAATATCCTCTACTCAGCTGAAAGATGGTTGCACAGGGAGCTGGGGAGCTTGGGATGGGATTTGGGGCATGGAGGAAAGAGATGGATGAAAACAAGCCCTGAAGAACTGTGATCCACACAGCATCAGGCACTGAAACGAAAACAAACGAACAACCCAGGTGTTGAGAAGGTCTCTCCTCAAAAAGAAAACTGCCAATTGCAAAAGTCTTTGTGTTTCTATTGACAGAGCACTTCATGCAACTCTGACAGTGCATCATACACTCTTAGAGATATTTAGCTTTGTCAGTTCATTGACCTCCTCAGTTTCTGCTTCCTCACAGTCAGTCTTCTCGACAGCTTTGCCAAACCTGCACCTYTCTTCTGCTTTTAGCGCGTCCTTCTGGAGCTTCTTGGAGGAAGGAAGGATGTCCTTAGTTTCTGAGTTATCTGTGCCAAGGGCTGTCTTATCAGAATTCTGYACAGAAGGCACCAGGTTGGCAATCTCATCCGTCGGAGATCGCCCAATGCTGCCATCCACTTGAACCCGAATGTCTGGAGATATAGACAACTGGTGATGGGGCACAATCCCATTGTCCATGCATTTTGGGTAAAGGTAGGTCTTCATCTGACCTTTCCCCTTGACATTGACTGTCCCCCTGTAATCAAAGTCATACCCCATCTTGTTTAGGATGCGGTAGCTTTCCTCACTCACCTGTATACGACACTCTACGCCAGTGGTGTCCATTCTGCTAGCAATGTTCACAGTGTCACCCCAAATGTCATACAACAACTTGGTGGTGCCAATGACCCCAGCAGTGAGGGGGCCGTGGTTAAAGCCAATCCTAAGTTTAAAATTAAACCACAGCATGTTGTTGTTGAAGTCATCCACCACTTGCATCATTTCTTTGGCAAATTCAAAAAGGGTCTGCAAATGTCCATGTGGATGGTTGTTGTCTTGACACTGCGAGGTGTTTAGTCCGGAAGCAGCCATGTAGGTAGCCCCAATGGTTTTGATTTTCTCRATGCTGCTGTAGTGCGGTTTGCTGAGCAGCTCATCGAAATCTCCAATCAGTTCATTCAGGACTCGGTAGCACTCCTTGCCTCCTTCRTAGTTCTCTTCATAGAACTCACTGAAGTTCACAATACTAGCAAAGATCACCCCGCCACTATCATGGTTTTTGGAATAGCTCTGGGAAACCTTCAACTGCTCRGCCACATGATAGGGAATAATATTCCTCAACAACCAGTCAGCTTGATCCCTCATGCTCTGAATTTTGGTGCGATGAAGATCGGCCTCCACATCTCCATGGTAGTGGAGGCGGTAACTGACTTCAAACTCTCGGTTCAGAAACCAAACCAGAAGAAGCAGAAGGAAGAAAACCAGTATCACTTCCTGACCAATGAGATCTGCAGGCCTCCTGGTGTCACTTGGCACCGAGCTGTTGCATGGACTCTTCCTGGAGCTGGGAACAGAAGAAAGCACAAGAACAAGAAAGAACAAAATACAGTTAGACCATTGAAATTTCTACTCTGCAATAGGAAGACCTTTGCTTAAAACAAGTGTAGGAAGTGTAATGTTCCATACTAAGTTACAAAACATGTTCTGATAATTCTCTCTCCTGTTAAACATGCTGCGTATTCAACTTAAGCAGCATGGAGGTAGCTACTTCCAGGGCCAAATACCAACAAGCAGCTATGTGCAACTCTGTACAATCTCAGCTTTCTGGAGAGTTGTGAAGATACAAATTCAGTCTCAGAAGGTACCACCTGTACACAGCCCAAGAAGCCAAATCCAAACCCAGACAGACTGATATGCAGGGAACCTAARGATTTCCAGAGTCACTTAACTACAGTTACCTCTCCAAAAAACTTATACCAAAGCATACAATTTGATATGGGCAGACACATGCTGAGTGAAGTGAAGCAGTGACTTGATAAGTAAAAGCCTCACACCAAATTCTTGCTGCAGGATACATCCAGCCTTAACTAACTCTTGAAAAGTACAAAGGTTTCCAGTGTTTCACTGTTTTTCTGCACTGCTCTTATGAGAGTATGTTAGCAAAAGAGATAAAAATCCAAAGCACATGAGTAGCAACAGCTTGAGCAGCCTTTTCAATTTGCTTCTGCAACAATCTGAAMTATTTCTAGATTCAATTTCTTTCTTTATATCCATGAGGGACATACTTCCATTTTGGAAATCAAAGCAGGCATTTTGGCAAYTGAACCATCCTGCAGATGTCACCTCTTTTTCTGAATATTTATCCTCAAACACCTGTTGAGAACATGGCTAGAAAGGTATGCTTCAACAAACCCAAGGCATAGTCGAGATAACAAATGTAGGCAAGCAATCCCCCAAAACATCTGTATGCATTACAGATTACTGTGGTCTTTCTTTGCACTTGAATCTATTGGGTTTTATCATAACAAACCTATCAGGGAAAAAGTTTACTGTAAGTTAAATATTAACAGTAGAGAATTTGTAGGTTGAACTTCAGATTCAAGATAAAACTGCATGTGGGCACTAGCATTTCTCACGTWATGTTGGAACTAACTTCTTTTGTTATCAACCACAAATATCCTTCTCCCAAGACAGGTGAAGTACATCCATTTCACTTGTGTGATATTGAAAAGACAAGAGGGGCGAAAGAGTGGAAGATACTATTCCCAATCCACAGAGGAGGTCTCTATAGTCAAGTTCCAGTAGTTGTTACTACATTATTGTTACAAAGACTTGTTCCCAAGCAATAATGATGGTTTTAGAAGGAACAGAAGCAAGGAGTTCCGTGAAATGCAACAGAGCAGCATAGCAAGTCATTGTGGGCACCACACCAGGGCAGAGTTGAGCTTGCASAGTGTCAAATTCTGCTTTTTCTCTAAATATTAGCTAAGGCTGATGAGTTTGCTCTGAGGGAGATTCTTATCCAAACTCAATTCAACAGTGGAAAAGTGAGCTTGGCATGGACATAAATACACTGCTGCAGAGTTATATTAGGGAAATGAGTTCATTAACACATTACAATTGTTTGAACTTGGCACACTTTCACAAATGAAGGAATATGGGTACTACCAGGTCAGCTGGACACAGCAGTTCACAAATTGGCCCTCCCTGGTGGTTTTTAATCTCGCAGAGGATGAGCAATGGAAGGGGTGTTTCCAGAAGGCAGGATGGTAAGTTGAAACGGGATGAGGTGCTGAGATGATGTGGTGTCACACTGGCAGCGACAAAACGGCTGTGACTCCCTTAACTTTCTGGAAGTTTACAAACAATCACAGAATCGCAGAATCTATAAAAAGATGTTTAAGCCTGATGGAGGTGGGGAATGAATCCTTTTCAGGTTGTTTTCATCAAAACAATCACTTATTGTCAGTATCTAATGGGAAGATCTGCTAGAAGCCCTGAGTAAAGACATGTTAGTCCCTTGACATGAGTTTGATCCAGATAACCTGCTGTGACATCAAACATCCCTGCCACAGGGACTCATTTAAGTCACAGAAGACTTACCTGTCCTACACTGTTCAAAATATTCCTCAGTAAGTTAGACAAAGACCACAGCACTTTAAAGTATAAAAAGTGTCCTGTGCTGAACCCAAGATCTGCCTTTTGAGGGRAAACTCCTGCCTCCCATTCACAACTTCCTACAGTACCAGCATCTGCAAGCTCTCAATCATTTCCTCAAGCACTTGTTTCCCACGTGGATGCACAGCTGAAGAGATCTGCATTTGAAATGGCAGTGACCCATTTGTAAGCTGACCTGAATTCATTAATAAGGTAACGGGTTAGTAGCTCAAAGGCGAAGGTGCAATATCTTTTCCAAAGCAAGCAGATTGCTGACTGCTTACACAGAGTACAAAAAAGACACATTACTAACCCTGAAAGAGAAAATAATTGTATGTAACTAACCTGAATATCAGTTTTCTTCCTGAATACTGCAGCTACTGGGCTTCAGGTCCACAACCACTATAACTCATCTTATACACAGTCCTACTAGAAAAGGAAACCCTGTACCTAAAGCTACCTTTAAGAATGCAACAAGTTAAAATCCACACACCTTTATTATAAATTGATCTCACAAACCAAATTCTTTAAGTTCAACTTTTGGTTGCAGTAAAAGTGTTAATTTTAAAAACAATTCATACCAAAAATCTTAAGCTGTTAATGCTCCTTTAACTCAAACAGTTGAAATACTTCCTGGCACAGATGCCAACTATTAGCTTGGCATCTTCATCCGGTTTGAGTGTTGAATGCGGAACAAGTGAGAGCTCTGGAGATAGAATCTCCTTTGGCTGGATCACAAATCATAAAGATAATGACTTTCTACTTATAAAGATTTTTGAAGAGCCATTTTGCTTCCGAGCCAGTAACCTATGTTTGGCTTTGGATGGCTTGTTATATTTAAAGTGGATCCATGCCTACTAAATCCTTAAAAAGAATGCAATAGCAGAACAGCGAGGAAAAGAAGGGAAATCAAACAGCTGCTTTTGATGAAGAACATATAAGGAAGGCATTTAAAGAAAACTATTACCAAGTGGTTTTATTCTTCAGTCTCAAGTGGCCTGTTCCTCTTGGAGCCGCAGAACTCTTTCTCCTCTAGGAGAAACAGAGGAAAGACTCTACTTGCTCTGAGATAAGAAATGAATGAAAGCAAGATATAACTCTTGCTTAGAAGACACAGTATGAAGTAGTATCTCTTTTGGATTGAAAAAATGGCATATCTGGAAAGAGAAGCAAATTCCATATTTTGATTTATCTAGCTTAATGTAGACAGTCCGGAGGTGAACTCTGTGCCAAGACTTCACTATCTTTCTTTCCATGTAATTTTAATAACTATATCAATTTTGATCAAGAAAAGGCAAAGGGAATGGCCTCATTGAAGGAATGTGAGTTTAAATTTTGTTTGGCCATCAAACGATTTCTGCAGTAAAGTAACCTTCCCCAGCATTTTTTTTTCTGAAAAATGAACATCAAAAAAGTTTACTAGGATAAGAGAGTTTTGATGTTTTCTTAGTCCATTACTTGGGTAAAGCAAAAGAAGAGAAAAAGAGAAGTTGAATTTTGTTGCAAATCAGTGGTAGAAATGAAACACGATTAACCCTAGTTCTCTCAACTTCCAACCATATCCATTTGTAGGTTCTTGCTGCGTGGTAACAGTACAATCTGGGCTGACAGAAAGCACCACATTGCACTGGTGTGGTTCTCACATGAAAACAACCAACTAAATACCTACAACTACAACTAACAACCTGACAAAACCGCTACTGCCGTGCAGAGGAGCAGCTTGTGCAGCACAGAACCACACAGAGTCACAGAAACATCAATGTTGCAAGGGACCTCCAGAGAACATCTAGTSCAACCCCCTGCTCCAGCAGGGACACCCAGAGCACAGGGTGGCATCCAGGCTGGTTTTGAAGATCTCCAGAGAAGGAGACGCCACAACCTCTCTGGGCAGYCTGTTCCAGGGGTCTGTCACCCTCACAGTAAAGAAATAATAAAAACACATATATGGTCTCCATGCTTTTCTTCCCCCCGCTTGAAGGAATGACAGATAAAATACCAATATAGAACACTTCACAATAAAAAGTTTAAAACGAAGTTTAGAATCTTTAACAAGCCAGATATTTTGGTCATTGCCTTATTTGGTGTTCAAATCACAAGCTAGGATTGGCAGAGACTGCTCCATGGCCGCTTGCATCAAGAACCTCTGARTGTTTTGGTTTCTTATCCACTTTTATCTTTATGTGCCATGAGCTAAGTTGCTTGATACATTTTTAGAAGAAAATATTTGCACAGAAAGAAAGTTTCATAGCTATTTTTTGTACAGTTTCCTATTAACATGAYGATGCAGACACACTCACTGAAGATCCAAATTCAAACTAATACTAAGACGTTGCCTACAATGACCACTGAGCTTTAACAGTTCATATACCACATTTTCAGCAAATTTACTATTTAAGCTTATGAAAACCAAGTCACTGATCTTTTGGCTTTAACTTCCCAGGTCTTCTGGCTTCAGTRAACTGGAATTCCACTACAAAAATAAAGGTATCTTTCACAAATCTAAGCCATACAAAAAGGAAAATCCATCTTTAAAAAAAGAAACACCATACCAAATCATAACTTCCTGGCAAATAAATATCCAAGAAGGAAAGCACAGTTACCATCCCCTTGTACTCAGGAAACACTCACTTCTTCATCACATTCATGTAGATTATATATATTTTTTCAAGTAATTTTCTTCTGATACACACACTGAGGAAAAGCAACATACTCCTGAATGCATTCTTGTTTAGAAGAATCACGTAAGCATTCACAGGATCATTATTTTAATAAAGGACAACATCACCCTAAAATTGTCCCTGAATTTGCAATTAGGGGACAAAACTGTCTACAACTGAAGATCCGTAAAAATATTTTTGAAATGTCAGGAGTGAAGTTTGTAATAAAATTATGAGAAAGTCAGCACTGAAATAATTAGAGTGAGTCTTTGACATGCTGGTTTATAAGGAGTTATAAATAAGGTAGTAAAAGATTTTTGGTTCTTTCCCTTAAAAGTCCCAGGCTATGATTTCATTTGCTCTAAATAATATCACTTGCTATGCTGCCCTGGAGACCTCGGGGTGATGGAGGCAYCCAACTCTCCCTCGCCAGCAGCACTCCTTGCAGGCGGCGGCTGCTGCTGCACTTCCTCTACCCCTGGGAACTCTCAACTCCATCTGTGGGTAGCACCCAAATCTATGCACTTCTGAATGGTGAAAATCAACCAAAGAAATTCAGAATATCGTCCATAATGTGCAGCTAATACTCATAAATGTCTATTCCTATAAAAAGAGGCACCATTTTACATAGTTTCTCCATGGTTTGGCTTCCCAGAAATCTAATTGATGAAGAAAATAACATTACACAATTCAACGAGTGCAGCATAAGTCTCTGATGATTTTTAGTCATGTCCCTGTCCTCTGGAAAGGAAGTTATGTACACAAGTAGCTTAAACACAATTTGCTGATCTAATTTGTTGAATTCCCAAGTGTAATACTGTGCATGCAAAGTTTKGCTGATTATAATTGATTGAAAACATATCTCTAGATAAATGACTTTTAAATTTTATTTGATCTAGTTTATCCACTTACATAAAACATAAAGCAGAAAATTAAAACATGAATTTTCCCTAAATATAAAGATGGCCATTTTACAAAAAGCTTACCTGTGGTTCTGTGCCAAATCTAGATGAAAAGTTTCCACAGAGCTGAAATAAAAATGCATTGATATCAGAAGGAAAGCTAAAGCAACGAACAAAACATTCTGCCAAATTTCAGTTATTATTTTAAACTTTTCTATTATGTAGACTGTAAGACCAATAATTGCAATTCACTTTTAATCAGCTTCAGTTAAACTTTGTTTCAACATGATTTATCTGCACRTTTTGCCTTGGAAGACACTGTCAGGAACAGAGAGGCAAACACCTCTGAAGAGTAACTGATGATAATGCAGTCAAGATGATGTCTGGAAGAAGTAATTTTTAAACAATTCAATCTTTCCTTGGACACATGGAAAAGCAATTTAGGGACTCTAAAAGGCAGTTATGCCTCCATCCTGTCTGACCAGTGAAATATAAAGATGATAAAAGATGACAAACACAGATCCTGTTTCTGAAASCGTCAAGACAGAAAATAAACAGTTGAGAGAGGCTTTGTGTTTATTCACATTACAACTTCTCTACAGCAATCAAGTATTAAAACTCTCAGGATCTGGGAAAAAAAATGAAGAAATGTGCAGAATGAATTTGCCTGTACTGCACAGAAAACTGCAATTACTACTATGAGAAAATATCATACACAGCACTGATAAGACAGAAACACAAAAACTCACTATTAAAAGCTAGTCAAATGAAAGTTTTGGGACATGTTATTCAACATGTATAACCTTTGCCCATGATCACTTCTACAAATTACTGCTTGCCAAGTCTGCAACTTGATGGACTGGACAGTAATATTACTTTTTTTTTTCTCCTTTTTTTAAGATAAAATTACAAATATTCTATGATTTCCATAGTTAGCAGTCCATTAGTGGTCACTACTATYCAAATCACAGGACCACATATGCTATCACTAGCAATGTTTCTCAGGACACTGTCTTAAACATCCAGACTTCTCCTTTAGGCGTCAGTAAAAGCTGATGCTCTGAATTGATGCATAGACAAGGTTACCTCTTTTCTTGGTAACAGCCTTTCTGAGTCSCCTAATAAAGTTAACATGAAGGGCAAAATGAGTTGCCTAAAGTTCTGTGTTCTCCATGCAAAAAGTCAGGATGCAGAGCTTAGGCACAAGCCGACATGATAACTGCACCTGCGACTTCTCTGAACATTTTGACTTTGAATAAACATTAAGACTTATAGTTATGACATTAAACTGTCAGATTTTCTTTTTCTGTGACCAAATGCCTTTGATATGGATGCACATAGGTCTGTTTAAACACTCAAGAGAATATCAGCAAATTATGTATTTTTCATGCAARCAAACACCTTTGATTCTGGTACTACAACTACATTATAGCAGCCTACTGCAAAAGGTTTGCAGTGAATCAACATCTAGTTATGGCATCATAACTCGACTGTGGAAATGTGGTATGCATATAACTTAAGGAACGGGAGGAATTTCTGCTAGGGGAATTGCAATGGAGTAGGTAGTGACTCATGAAAGACCACCAAGGATTTGGTGTTCACTATCTTCTCTTGCAAGACAAACCTGTGGCTAACTTCTTAGGGAAGGCAATGGCTGGACAGACTTCAAGACAGTGAAACGGTGACAATGTTATAAGGAGAAACTCAGCAGGTACAAGGTAGGTCCCCATTGTGGGAGCATCACTGACATGGTCAGAAGCACCTGAGTGGCAACACTTTTAGCAGRCTGCAGGAGACATAATGCTAGTTCAGTTGGACAGCTAAAACCAAGCGGAGAAATCGAAGATAAGATGGGGAGACATCCAGAAACTGAACACAACTCCCCACCAGATGAAGTTAGAAAGGGCTTCTACACTCATTGCCCAAGCACTCTGCTCAGGGAGAAAAAAAAGAAAGTTTCTCTCTCTCTCTCTCTTTTTTTTTTTTTTTTTTTAGTTTCATGTGATTACAACCCTTTCTCCCACTGACTCTAGTTCCAAGTTCTTTTTTCAAGGAGAGAAAGTCTCTTCTTCCTACAATCTTTAGAGTCACTTCTGACTGACTTACTTATGGTCTGAACAGATGTTAAGGAGTCTCTTTCTCTCTCTCTCTCTCTCTCTCTTTTTAAAATTAGATCAAGATTGAGAGAGACCACTGCATATATTTGAAGAGGAGCTTAAAAGCTAAGTACTTGCACAGACCATATACCTACAAATGCTTTATTTCTTTCATGCTTTTCACTAGGTGGCTCAGCAGGGTAAAGAGAAGGATAAAAAGAAGGGGTTTTGATAGGGACTACACTAATCTGACATACAAAGTCTTTGCAAAGCCTACACTGCGGWAAGGTGCCAAAGTTTATATATCTTGAGCCCTTCAAAAGTGTAACTTGATTATAGAATTTTAACAGTAAGAGTAGACAGACAGCTGGAAGGAGTCCCTTGCATATTTTGGCTAGAAATTAGAAGGATGTTCCTGCAAACAAGCTCTCCTATGGGAAAAATTGCTTATCAGAGGAAAAACTGAAAAGCTTTAAGGTTATTATGCAGAAAATGCATTAACTTGATTTCTCTGGTTACTGCCTTCCAGCATCTTCTGAAAAAGCAGMAAAGAGAGAGGGAGGAAACAGGCCATTAGACCCATAGTAAATCTGAGCATCTGCCTTCCACAGTGAAAAATTCTTGAGAAGTAAGTCAGAAGAAAGATATGAGGATCCTAAGGGCAAAAGTAAAGCTAGAGGAGCATGGAGGGACAACTGAAGAAGGGAGGGTAACCAAGAGCAGCACTAAGTACCTCAGAAATTTCTTTCAATAATTTTTTCAAGACTTTTCAAAATAGAAGATGGAAAGGAAATTCTTCGGGAAGTTTGACTGATATGTGCAAGCATGTCCTAGACACATATCTCTTGAAGACGTATCTCTCGACAAGCATCTTGAAGAGCATAATTTCAGAACAGATTACAGGACAGAACCCCTCAGATAACCCCTTGGAAATCCTTGAAATCAAGTGGATTTCTTCCCAGAACTTCAACTTTTGAGGTTTGAGGTATTTGAGAAATTCATGATATGTTAAAAAAAAAAAAAAAAGAAAAAAAAAAAAAAAAAGAAAGAAAAAAGAGGGAAAAAAAAAAAGAACCCACATGTGTTGGACTCTCACTTGGCAAGTGCAGAAGACAAATAAAACCAAAACATGGTTTATGAATGCTAAGGTATGATGCTCACCTGTCTGGACACAAGGAGACGTAGAGCAAAATGAGAAGCACAGCTCCTACTATAGTTGCCAACAGGGATCTCATCCAGGAGCTAAGCTGGCAGAAGTTACAGTACTGGACAATGGTGATCAGAATYGCACAACACATAAACATGGTATACTGCAACAGAGAGAGAGAGTGCAAATTAGCATCTTCACGGGGACTGCAGCCCTTCTGTACACAAATGTCACCTTAAATGAAGGAACATGTGGCACAAGAGAAAGACCTGATCTCCTCTGTAGAAATGCACCTTAAACAATCCCACCTACTCTCTGAAGTTTCAGGAGACGGCACTTCAAGCTGGAGGTGTTCCATCGGAAAAACATGAAAATTTACAGCATAGAGAGTCTGTCACAGTTTTCACTAGTTACAGTTTTGTGTTACCGCATTGTGCGACCATTGTACTTCCAATACCTTCATTTTACCTATCGAAAAGCTCAGTGCTTCTTCCTGTTAAAAAAAAAAGGTGAACATTCATGCAAACCTCCTTTCTAACTACTGACATTGGACCCTGACGTTTTACATTGGACATCCATACTCGAGTTGATGGAAAATGTGGAACACATTTGCCCTCAGAAACTTCGTGCAGCTGTCTAATCTTAAAATCTGTCCCAAATTCCTATCTCAGAAAACTTTCCTCTTTTCAAATCTTTACCAGAGAAAGAAAAGGAAGTGCAGAACAGATACATTCCCCAGAATGTCTTAGTTTCCCTGAGAKACAATGGTGTAGCAGACAAAGCTCTTAACCTGACGTATAAATTCTGATGGCACCAAGAATGTCAATGACAATCCAAGCTAAAACAGAGACTCCACCAGCGCATTATAGAGCTCTCTTGTGTTTTAGCTTTCATACTGGATTTTACAGTATCAAAATGATCATCTTCCCTCTCTTCCATTTTGTATTTCTTTTATACCTGGAGTACAAAAACTGAAAATTAGAAATCCTGGAGCATAACAAATAAGCATGTGATTCAGAGGTAGAAAGAGTTTAACACATGAAAAAAAATCTTACCTAATTGACCATTTTAAACCACAAGCACAGTTTTATTTTAATGACTCAAAAATGGATAAAATGAATTTCAGAAGTGTCCATAAAAACACATCATTTAGACTTACTTTTTTTCCCCCATTTCAGGTCTCCTAAAGTGGCAGAGCACTGGTTCTCACTCCAAGTGATGCCCCAGCATGAAGCCAGCCTATAGAGGGTCAGTAAGTGTTGTGTTTTACTATGTATGCATGGCTTTGGAAAGTTTTTTTTCATTGTTGCTGTTGTTATTTTTGGTTTTAGTTATTTATATCCAGGGAGGTATAAAACGTCATGAATTAAAAAAAACTTTGCAAAACCATGTCATAGTAAAATATGACGCTTACCTGACCCTCTACAGACTGGTTCCATTTCCTAGAGCTCCATGATTGTGGAAACATCACTGAGCACAAGACGAGTTGGGACATCTCTTGGAGAGTGAGCCAACAACCCCACGACTCTGGAGGACCTGCAAGAGGAAAGAAAGCAAAGTTCATCCTCAGCTTTGTGATGACCACTACCACATTACYGAAGCTTTCGGACTAATAACCTGGTCTGAAGAGATACTGAGAACACATTTATATGGTGGTTCTTCATTTTATTTTTAAATGCTTGGAGACAGAGGCAAGGACAGGAGTGAATGGAATTATATACAATGAACAGAGAAATTAGACAGATCCGAGGTTTTTCAGCTCCCTTCAGTGTGAGGTAAACACTCCTAAAATTAGTTAACTGGTGATCATGAGGGAGGAATTCCATTATAAAAGAGACTTATATAGGTTTAAAAATATTTAACTCCAGTTAAGTTTGCAAAGGTAAAAGCTGCAGAATGATCTYAACACGATATGCCAGGGAGTCTTGAATCCAGTCTCTGTGATGTGAAAATTATGGAATATGTTTAAATCAGGAAGGACCACAGAACATCTGGTCTGCACATTCCTATGGGCCAAATGCTTCCCAGGAACCAAAAATAATCTGTGCACCTGTAATGTGATAGAAAGAATGAAGAAGATTTGGTCATTACTATACCCAGGGCCCCAAAATAGCAAGAGATTTGTGAAATAGCCTTCTCAGAAGATCCTGGAAATGAATGGTCATGCATTGTGTCACATTATGAGAAAAAAGAAAAAATAGAAAGCAAACGATAAATGCCCACCCTCTCTAAAACATCCATTTCTGTCTAATGTGACTCCAACTATGCTGGAGACGTGAACATGATATTGTTCTGAGAATGTAATGCTGCTAGGAGCAAGAGCACAGGTCTAGCTCCAAAAAGCCAGTCATCCCAGGGACACTGGCTTAAGCACCTGATGCCCAGACACTTGTAGCTCACATTGCATTTCCTAACTGCAGTTCTGCTTAGTTCTACTCAACTCAATCACCCTCTCCCTGCTTTGAGGTCCTCCATCTAAAACTGCAAAGAAAAAAGATGCTCTGGTAATACTGTTCTTGCTATTGAGATTTACCAATGAGTGTTTTCAGTATACAAGTATATTTTTTAAGTACACAAAACATGTATATCAAATGCATTTGTATCAAATATATGCAGACATAAGGGAAGAAGACAGGCCAGCAACACTCTCTGTTTAGATCCAAAAATGTTACATTATGGAACAGAGTTCTGCAACTTACATGTATGTTTGTTTCAAATTCAGAGGTGAAGTGTGAAAACACTGCAAGAGCTGGGAGAGAAACTAGGATTGCACCAAAAAAATGTCGAGGCAGCCAGCCAGATATCACCTCCAGGAGACGCTTCGTGCAAGCCATCACCTCCTCCAGAAAGAAGGCCATTCTGCAACAAAGCACAGGACAGACCAGGGCATTAATTTAAGCGCAGCGCTTCGGACATCTACCTTTGCCTGCCGTAATGGAGCTTGGAAACTTTCCTTCAGGCTGCACGAACAAGTGCAGCCCGTTGTGCAATGTACAACCTGCTGCTGCTGCTGTCGGGAATCAATCCGGGCTTGCTGCAGGAGGACCAGGCGCTTTGGGGGAGTGAGCGGGTACGACGAGAGGGTTAAGGAGGCTGCTTAAAGCACCGGCACTAATGGTTGAAAAATGGGGCTGTGCATCCTCCTAGCAGATTATCCATCCCGAGGCAGTGCAAACGCCCGCATTTTCCACATTATAATCAAAACCAGTTCTCCCAGTCGCAACCAACTCGGCAGAAGTGCCCAGGTGAAATCAGGAGGCTGTTGTCTCGCATCTGGGCCCTGCAAGAGAGCGTGGGCAGCCCAGGACGTGCACGGGGAGACCGGCTGGCCCCGCGCTCGCTGCTCCGCTCGTGCAGCACCCGGCTCGCTCTGTGCGATGCACCCGGGAGGAAACGGCTCTCGCCTCGAGCTGCTGGTGAAAGGGAGGCCAAAACCTGCAAAGCGCCGAAGGAGCCAGGCAGAGCGATTTAAAAGACATATTTCTTACATGAGACCATTTCTAATTGTTAAAAGGAATAAGCAAAGGCAAAAGCATGCTTACTGCTTGAGGACACTGCACATAAACTGTTATTTATCTGTGGAAACAAATTGTTATTTATCTCTGGAAACTTGCTTCCTAAAGTGCTGAAACATTACTCATGCTCGAAAAATTGCAGCTGCTGTTCAAGTTTCTTATTATTTTTATTAAGACATAATAAGGTAATGTGGTGCAGTGAACTTCCTACAAAGCAATTTCAGYGTGGATTAATACAATTATAAGACTGTGCCCAGGCTTTTCACTGCCTTATCAAAGGGTTCCTGCCTTCCTACGACTTCTCTAACCTATTCGAAAGAGAGAGAAGCTGTAACACAGCTGGGCAGGAGCAATCGGTGAAGTTCCTACGCTCTGTGACAAAGCACAGACACCGTCACAGTGAACTATGGCAGAGCTCAAGCAGGAAATCATTACTGCTTTGGGGACAGAGATGCTCTCAGGTAGCGAGGATGTCCTTGCTGTAGAAGCAAACACAGAATAGAAAATTTGCTTACTTCAGAGTTGCAAAAGTCATTCCCTATAACACAAAATCAACCACTCATTTTTACTTTTTCTATAATTTTTTTTTTACCTAAAATACATGGTGTAATGCCATGTAAAAACCTTATACAAAATGGGGCAAATTTAAGTTATTGAAATCAACTTCTCCTTCCAAAAATGCAKAGTTGATGATAGTAATTTTAATTCTCAGGTCTAATTTCTGTGAATTTTGCAACCTCCTACCTTCTCTGGAAGCTTCAAGAACTCTTCATTCACTCCTGGTTTAATATTACTCATCTCTCTCTCTTTTTTTTTTCTTTTTTTTTTTTAATACTGGAATTACGTTTTAATGAATAGGAAAAGGAAATCTGGGTAGCATGATAGGCCTTGTAATGCACCAGTTTCCCACAAGAGGGTGGTAACAGATTTCTTAGCACATCCATTAAGGGTTGCCGTTTAAGGCACAGCCATTTAAGTGAACTGTGAGCAGCTGTATTATATCATAAAAAGAAAWTTCTAACAGAGCTTAGAAAAGGAGAACTCGTACATGAAATCAAAATTAAATAAACGCAGAAAACATASAGAGGAAGACGTTTTTCTTAAGCGTTACATACTGTCCTAACGTAGCTGCYGCCACCATCAATGACAGCGCTATCCGTGTCTCCAGCAGCAGCCAAGTGAGTCCGGTATCAGATACTTCTGAAAATGCCACCCAAGTTCATGCCGCTAAAAATAAAACCCAATTCTCCTCCGGCGTACGAGTTGGGCTTAGCGTTGGCATGGCGAACCCGTGAGAACGGCGGCAGGCGCCGGGCTCCAGGACAGCACGCCCCGGGCTGAGCCGCGTACCGCCGCTCCTCCGCGGCGGCTGCGCGAGCAGGCAGCGCGGCTTCACCTCCCCGCGGGCGCAGGGCTGGGACACCTCCCTGCCCACGCTCGCCGAGATCGCTCATGTCATCCTCGTGGAGGCTGGCAYGGAAAGCAGCTCTGCGGCATGCCAAGTGTGACAGATACCCAGCGCAACTCATGTCTCTCACCCCAACCTACACAGGGACTAGATGGTGCAGAGAGCTYTTCTTTTTGCCAAGCCTCCATGCCAGGACAAATTCTTGCGGGAACTATAGCAACAAATCCATCAGCAAACCTGATCAGTTAATCCTGTGATGAGGACACTTCTTTATTTAGGCAGCTGAGTGTTTGAAAAAGCTAGCACAAATTCCAGAGCAACTCCACATTTCTCGGCGATAATGTTTACCTTCTTGCATCGACTTCTTTTCAGTCCAGAATTTATTGCAATTCTCTGCACTCTGGAATTGGAACAAATGAAATCCCATCCTTCATCAAACAGCACAAGGCTGCGAATGCAGCAACAACTCTCCCATCACAGGAAGCAAGAACCGCATTAAATCCAGACAGCAGTGAGAGCTGCAGACAGATTTAATGGCTACAGGGCAGTATCAGTAAATAATGCAGTGTCAGTGGGTAGCTCAACAGGACTTAAATGCTAAAGCATCTAAGATGTTTACACAAGCTGTAGTTCAAATTAGTAACTTCACCATAAATGATTAATGGGTAATGGAGAACGTTACCGTCAYTTCTGTATTTACTGGCAGTTTAAAATCAATTCCCATATTTCAAATCAAAAGCTTCTGGCATGGCAACAATTTGGTGGATATTAAATACCGAAGCCACAGATGTTAGAAATAAAGGCAGACGGAATACATTGTTTTCCCTTGCATCAATGCACTGTATAAGTCATGTCATTAACAGAGATGCTTCGTTTAGCTCTAACTTCAGCAAGCAATTTTTGTWCTTGAGCAGTTTCTACTCAAGGATGCCATGAGAAGCAACGTATTTTTTCAAACAGTCTTTTTTCTAACAAATTTTACTCCAGAGCAAGAACCAGATGGCAGAACTCTAGTTAACAGGAGTCCTGGGCAGACAGCGTTTACCTACACTCCTGTCGAAGCCTTCCTGAGGATCCCAAGGGAAATCTCACACTTAGTCACATGGTCTGTGACATTTCTCAAGACATTTTTATAAATTTCCTGAACTCTAAGACCTCTTACACTCCACCTAAACTCATGAAAGTCAAAACAGTCATATTTCAAGCAGATAAATGGACACTCTTTGCATTTTAGTAGCAGATCTGGAGATGACATATTTCACATGCTTACAAATCAAGCACTATTTTTTGCATGCAGTTTTACATAATCGATTTAGAAGTAGTACTTGTGATAATAGTGAGAATTTCATTTATAGATACTCCAATACTTCATTATGCAACATATCAGAGAAGAAACAAAATATCCTTCTCCCTTTTAAGCTTTGTCCCAAGCAGAACTCAATTATATTAGAATTAAAAGTTTTAACGTAATTTTCATTTTATAGTATCCACAATAGTATCCACTTCTCCCATCATTTCAGCTGGACTAAAGGTCTCGGCCAAAAAGCTGTAGTGAGTATTTCCTCCTTTGACTACTGGATTCAATTAGAAGTTAGACTGATTTAAAGAGAGGAGGTTACACATGATGATAATGAAAATACAATGATCAACTTAAGCAAGAATCTTCTGGTGCCAAAATAATCCCTTTCCTGAYATCCTGGGATTGTGCCCAGCATTGGAGTCCAACCTCCTCTCTTCAGATACCTCTGTGGTTTTCTGTGATTGTCATTTGGGATGACATTTCTGTACGGGAAGTTCTGCGCCACGTCCGTGTACAGCTAGTGGTCAGAGGGCTGGTATATGCCTGTAAGCCAAACAGTTCTGAAGAGAAGCTCTTTGCTGGGCTCAGTGGAAGTGAAACAAAGGCATAACGGTACTCCTGTCCTCCTAATGCAGCCACTCACTACACTTAAATAGTGGAAAGAAAGAAGAGTCTGTAAAACCATCACCTGGCGATATACAAGACAGTGTAGACCTCAAACAGTCTGAATTCCATGRAGTCAGCTAAGCACAGTTACAGCAAGATCTTTCTTCATTAGAACAGAGTRAGGAAGTGGAAGGCTGTTACACATGTACATAAATGCATGCCATGTGTTGCAGGGAATGGAATGGCCTGAAAGTGTATTTATTTACTGGAAAATAAATACACTGCATTAATTCCAAAATACAGCACAGATACCAGTTCCTACTAACAGAAGTCCCATAAACCCATCACATTTAAAATTGGGGGACTACTAGAGAAGTGCTGAGACTTTCACCTAGGAAGAGTGTTCTCCTACCGTGTGGTATGAGGCTCTTTTTAGGAAAGTATCCTGGGTAAGGGCTACTCAGATCTGTGACGATCCTTTTTTGCACTTTAGAAATTCAGGTCAATGCTAGATCCAATGAGCAGAGGTAAACTAAAACCAAATTGCATCTCATTTACCAGGGCGTGTGTGGTAGTAAGCTCCTGAGAACCAGCTTCTTGTAACTTTGCAGTAAACAGGGAGTGATCGGAGGATGCCTCTCCCCCTCCAAAGGAAGGAAGGCCACGTCCCACACAGACCACCTGCAGTGGCAGCAGCTGTGCAGACACTGCAGCCTGTCTTACTTGCCCAACCTTCCTTCGAGCGTCCTTTAGGGTAAAGCCAACCCTCCTTCTTGCTGTCATCCCATTATTTATTGAAAATCTTTTATTATTATGCTAGATAGGGCTACCTAAGCTTTGATGGCTGKTTATAGTTGTACTCTGGAATAAGAGGTTTCTTAACCTGTTTTTCAAATCAGAAAAAAAGTGAAAGAATTATTAAAAACTTCAAAATATTTCTGAGACTTAGGAGTCACCTTAGCTCATAAATCCCACTGACTTTATGATGTGTCTAGGCTAGTTTAGGAAGCAAAATTCAGGCTTTAAGCCACAGTCTCACACAAACATTAGAAATATTAGTGGCAAAGACAAACATTGTTAAGCAAAGATTATCAAGGCACTTAAATTCACCTTGGCAGTGCTCCAGGCTCACTATCAGAGAGCATGACTTTCAGCAACYGAGTGCTACAATGAATCTAAACCTCTCTACACACAATTCCAAAAGACAAAATTGCTTTGCAAATTCCTAATTACATAAATGACATTTTGAAAAAAGCATTTTCTCTTCTCATTAAGAAACTCCTGAACRAATTACAGAGCAAAACTGATGCAAAAGCTTACCTACACACCCGTAAACATTTCTCAGATTGTAGCATTAATTTTTGATAATTATATGAAAAAACAGTAACTGCAAAGACAGTATACAACACTGAAAAACAAGTAAGAAAAATAATAATAAAAAGCTTTACTTTTTTTTTTCCTTTGAGATAGAGCACTAACTTGACTTGTAAACAGAAGAACATTTTAACTTACACATATTTTACAGGGTTGCAGMACTACTAGCAAGGACATACATTTCCACACATCACCTTTATTACCTGCTCTTGTGACAGAAGGAACTGCAATAAAATGGGGTCTAGAGGATTCAAGAACATTGCTCTCACAAGCAAAGACAGACAACTTATCAYTGAGTCTATGATCAGAGCTAATAACAAGTTATGCTGGTATCTATAGAAATCAGACAACACACTCACAGGATCAAAAACCTTATTGGAAGCATAGAAACACTTACCACTAACATCATTCCCCAGTTCCCCCAATCTGTAATACAGATCATCAGAGCGAGTTCCTAAGATGCTGTGAAAGAAGTTATCTCAAGCCAACCAGGGGTTTAATCCACATTGCTATTTCAAGGTTTCTTTGACTTCATTTACCTGATTGAGATGACGAGGGACAGCACTTCTATGAGGATGGCAATGACGAACACCRCAACTGCTGCCGGCGGTGGCGGGGATGAGACCATCCCGTGTTTCAAGAAACACGTGACGGAGAGGATTAGGAAGACTGTGGTGGAAAGGAACACATCCAGGAGCGAGCTGAAGGTAGCACTGGCGAATGTCTTCACTGGAGCATTCCTTACAACCTACGGGCAATGCAAGGRTTGAGGGAATGAGTGAACAAGAATAAATGCTCCTGTGCTGGGGTTAGTCTTAGCATAAATGGTAGATCACAAAAACTTACAAAGTAATGCAAAATGTTTTGTCACTTCAGTAATTCAGTGTAAGCATTGTGCTAAAAACCAAATAACCCTCCTCCAAAACCAAAGAGGCAGTTCCCTGACTATCAGCTTGCTGCAAAGAGCTTCCTTTGAGAGCAAATACAAGCAGTATTACACCAAGTGATTTATTATTATTATTATTTAAAATCCACTAACTTTTTTTTACAGGACATTAAAATATAGGTATAAGGTATATAAAAATTGCCTATGATTTGCAATGAAACAAAAAAAAAMCCACCATCAAAGAAAGCTAAAAGTTTTCTTCACGGATTTTAGCAATTTCACTTTTTTATATATGGCAATAGATTTAATAATAATAATTTTAAAAATCTGCTTCCAA
Source organism: Eudromia elegans (assembly GCA_003342815.1). NCBI lineage: Eukaryota > Metazoa > Chordata > Aves > Tinamiformes > Tinamidae > Eudromia > Eudromia elegans. The sequence goes on along the minus strand of PTEX01000031.1, from coordinate 5,274,503 downwards.
TAGCTCAATTCAGAAAACCCCTACAGGGACAATGACTTGCACGTGGCAGAGTTCACGTCTCTCAGRCAAGATTAAAAGAACCCATCAGGACAGTCTGCAATTTAAACTGATGTAGCCCAGGACATCAAGTCCTGCTTGTCCCGCACCCCTCACCACACGCTCCCCTTGCATTTTGTGCTGGCCCTAGAGCTTGTGCAGCTGTGGAGTGAGCTGGTTTGAGGGCCAACCCAGCTGAAAACTAGATCAGGAGCTCCACGTCCTGCATTACTCCAGTGAGCCCCTTCTTATGAGTGTTTCTGTGCCCAAGGGAGAAGGCAAGAATGTGCAACGTGCAGYGCTTGTGCCTTTGTGTGGTATGGGGTGGGGGAGAACAGAGGAAAAGACCATGACACTTTGGGCTTAAAAGAAGCTTATGCTCCTATTCCAGATGATCTAAAACAGAGCTTGCAGCTCCTCTCCCTTTGCAGCTTAAACACTTCCAGTTTTCAATTTAGTCRCATACTACATGGCAGAAGGCAAGTTCCAAAGGAAAATGTAAAGTACATTATCAATATTGCCACAAAGTAGCCCAGTTTGAATCCTATGATCTTGTCTGTGGTTTCATTTGGCAATTTCTTTTCCTCCTCAGAACACTATCTGCACTCAGCAATACTGGAAAACGAACTTATTGCTCATTTGCACCTCTCTGCAACCGCATACAGYGAGCTGGCAGCGTTTCAGTGCAAACTACCCTGTAGTCTGAGCTGCAGCCGAACCTCCTCAGTCTACACCGACAGTTACACAAAACTGAATTAGGAGAGCAGCACTGTACCCAAAAGGGACGCCGTTAAGGATGCCTTAACACTGAGTGTTAAGCAGTGCCTTGGCCTAACAGGCTAAGGCCTCTCTCAGGAAGGGCAGCTGCTGAAGGACAGTGGTCACAAACCAAGGATGCAGCTGACACAACGTAACTAGAGCAACTTAATTACATTAATAGGTACATTAATAGGCCAATCTGCATAAGCTAGAATATTACTGCTTTTCTTTYCGACCTTCTGTTTTCTGTATATTATGTGCAAATTGTACAGGCAATCGTGTGTGTACACATATATACACAGACTCTATTATGGCATTAATTTCCAGCACACTCCAAATAATAATTTATAAAAAAGGTCAAAAAGTATTAAAACAACACTTGTTTTCTTATTACATTCAATTTAGAATATGGGCAGGTATCATATATTGCCTGCCGTGGATACAATTTAATATACTCGAGTTATCTCACAGGAAGTTTCTCCTGTTGTTGCTACATGAGGTTTATTCAGAGAGATACCAGTGATGCAAAGCACTGCACAATGAACTCAGCGTTCCAGAACACAATGAATGAATTAAACTCCAGCAAAGCTATCCTCACCTGGGTTAAAGCAACCAAAAAAAAAGGGAAAAAGAAAAAAAACAAGAGAAAAAAAGAATCAGGTCTCATCTGTGAAAACTGCAAAGCAAACAAAAGGAGGGCATTGCTCAGGATACCACAACAATACTGTCTAGAACCAGGGCAGATACCACACAGCGGGAGGAAGAGGGAATCAACGTCTGTGTTGACCAGAGTGGGATTCTCTAAGACAGGCCACCCGAACAGGTAGGTCACCACTACGGAAAGGRAAGGTCTCTCTTGCCTCCCTGTTCCCGGCCACTTGTCTTGCACTGACTGTGGCACTTGYCAGGTTCTCTGTGAGCCACTGGTTCAACACAGAAGTAAAAATGGCCTCAGATAACAAAAAAACCCCAGATTTTATGTAAGTTAGTAAAATGAACAGGTTCACAGCAGGGAAAGGKCTGATTAGCACTAGAGCCACTGGAAGGATCAGGAAGGTGGCAGTGACCTAATGGCCTAGCCTCAGGGCACTGGCACACGACAGGTCAACTGAAAGGAGACTGTTTTCAGGGGTACAGTACCAAGCAATAAATCTCATTTGACATTTCTCGACTTTAGTCCTCAATCGCAAGGAAACGTGTTAAAAATAGCATGAAGTAGAGATAGTTGCTTAGACAGATTACAGAAGGAAATCAACTCCAGGAGMAACGCACCTCTTCCTGATAGCTCGTCCTGTAGGACATCTCCAAATCCTGATCTAAGAAGTTGAGGCTCAGCTTGTTAATAGGCGGTTTAAAGAAGTAGTCTTTCATGAGGCTAGAGAGAAAAGATATACCGGGATCAGTTTATGGAGCTGTAATTCTTCTGGACTTCACTGCTCTGTGGTTTCCACCTCCAGCGACACCAAGGCTTGGCTGTCTTGGCTTTGACGTTTCCGCAGCGTTTCTTTGCTCTAACTTACTGTGGTACTGATCCTCTCCATCTACACTGCCAGATCAGTCAGCGAAAATATTTTACAGAATCATGAGGCAGCAAACATTTATATTTTTCTGGAAGACACTAACAGATCCCTTGAGGAATTTAACAATCAAAATCACAAATGACTATAGATAGTATAGGCCAGTAAAGGTTAACTTGTGCTACAGAGGCATGAACTTATGGGACATGTCACCACAGATATTATTATACTAGACAGAACATCTCACAATATGAACTTTGTAAGCTTTTTTTGGTGTGGTTGAACTGAATTTCTTCCCCCATTAAAGCTTATCAAAGTATCCTGATATTGTGCTGGAGCTGCACTGGTCTAAGGGYGTAGGAAGAAAATCCCAGGTTGCCAGTGCAACAATAAAGAGAACAAATCAAATCTATCGAATTAGGAAGGAGGCACTTCTGATGCCAAACCCCCACACTGAGCCAGCTCCATCTCAACAGCCATCTGCCCCAAAGATGAAGGTCCCAGTTCAATTGACTAAGTACACTCAGGTTCATAATTTGTTTCCCATGAGGCCCTAATGCCTCTGCAGCACAAATGAGATCTCTGCTTTCCATGAATCAAGTAAGGCTGGAAAGTGGGAGATGAAAAACAGACAGAAAGACAAAGAAAAAAAGGGGAGTTCAACAGGGAGGTGACCCAAGCAGGGGGCTAAAAAAATGTTTATGAAGAAAGTAACTTCCAGGGTTATAAAGAAAGTAACTTCGAGGAAAGGTTCATATTTCCCCAAGACTCTACTCGGTACTTCTAAAGAGAACTTTTGTAACTACAGTCATAATTAGCACATGAGTACTTGGTTCTTAGACTTCAAAAGGTTTATTATCTTAGGGATAAATAATCATTCTTGAAAAAATCTAAAAAGAGAATTCTCCTCAAAGAGATTATTTTAAATATTTTGTATTCTTACCACCTTTTGCATTACTTTTTTTTTAAAAAAATACACAACATGCAGGTTACAACGAACAAAGCTGATACTCTGTAGCTGTAGAAAAGCCAGCTCAAAATTTCAAACTGTACAGTGTTTGCCAAATATACATAATCAGGTGCTAAGAAAAAGCAAGGCCATAATGTCTATGAAAAGCATTCTTGTATAATGAAATAGAATGTAATAATAGAAATGTGCCCCACTAACACTTTTTTTTTWATTATTATTTCAAAAAGAAAGCCGGCACTATGTTAGCCTCAGCTCCTGGGCAATCTCAGCASGCACAGAGCCCAAAGGCCACCTGGGGAGCTCGCAGCTGCACATGCAACCTCCAGAAAGAGGGTGAGAAATTAAATGCCTCCCAGTGCCCAGCATTTGCTACCAGCCGTCAGTGCCCATCATTTTCTACCAGGCTCCCAGCTCATCACTGCTCGGTTTGCACTAGAACAAAACTAAAGCAGCCATTTGCAAATGTTACTATTTAAAAATGGCTTCGTGTAAGAGGATAAAGTTATAAAGTTTGGATTCCACCTCTCAATACAGGACAACTCATATTCTGTATTTGAATATACTCAGTTACCAGACTTATTAAGATAAATGGTAAACATGTTATGTAGTAGGAGATGGAGAATGTTTTGGAAAAGACTTAACATTAAAAAACAAGTAAAAAGGATTCAAGTAAAATGGTGGGCTTAATCCTTTTTGCATAGACCTAATTAATCTTAAGATTATTTTTGGAAAGTTATGTTTACATGAACTGAATTCAGCAGAGAAGTTTCCCTGGCAACAAGAAATGGGCCACTTAACATGGCAATGATGGATTTTCAATTGAGGAAAAAACCCTGGGCTTTGACTCATGTCAAACCAGAGTCCTACTTTTTCTGAATCACAAAGAATTATGGGCATTATAAGGGAAGCAGGCCAATGGCATGAATAAACGTTTCTGGTAACCTAAAATTTGAGTATGCTGGTTATTTTAAAAAAGAAAAACAAAGTTCTTTCTGATTTCTGCAGTCATTTTAATTTTGATTGAAAACCTCAGCTGAATACCTACTCTCAAGAGTTAATGACAGAAATCATAAATTTAAAAAAAAAAAGAACATAGATTTTTTACTGAAGGTGGCCACATGAAAAAAAAAAAAATGTAATCCAAAAAGAACAAGAGAAAAAGCTRGACATCTAGAAAAAATATATCTACTGTATTTGCTTAGGGCTAAGACATACATATATACAATTAAAACAAAATGAACAGAAGTTTGAAAAGGCAGAAAGTTGGCAAAGGTTAGATGGGTAKGAATGATGAAAAAGAACAAACTAAGTAGTATGTAACAAAAACACAATGTCCTCTCTCAATGTCCTGTCTTTAACTTCTCCCTGCTTTGGTCATGTTTTCAATTAAGAAGATGCTGTCTCTGTTCCAAACAGCCTGGAGTACATACAATCACACACTTCCAAGGATATTTAAATAAAATGCACCTAATCCAAATGGAAGCACTTCTGTTATTGAATCAAAAAAAAGGATTAGTCATAAAAAATAACAAAATACAAGTTATCTGCTTAGTTGATCCAGTTAAATCACTGCCATAACCAGCGAGATACGGTTGCGTGCTTACAAAAAAYGACCTGCTCCTGAACTTTAGAGAACATATTTTCCTCTACCCCCCAAAAAAAAGGTTTTGCTTGTTTGAAATGGAGAGGGGCAAATTTTACAAAATTCTGTAAGTAGCTAACAGGCCCACAAGAATTCAATCCTAGTAATACTGCTTCCAAGTCAAATACAATTTCTAGGCATTAGTAAATCATATGTCATCATGTGGTGGTTCTGGTATACAAACAACGTGGATCTTCATGGCTCAAATTTTATATTACGCTGTTAACTGCAGATACACACATATGTGTGTGTGTATATATGTTTATTTATATACGTACAGGAAGAATGACTGTTCACCAAGAGATAAAAACGATGAAGAAATGGCTTTACATATTCCTGAACAGAACATTTTTGATGTCACGTTCCTATTGTAGTTTCCAAATTGAATACATACCAAGTTTCAAAAACATACAACATGTTTTAACATCTCAACAATCATAGACAAAAAGCACMCAAATCAAGACACAGGGCCAGTGTTACTACTTTCTCTCCTTTGTAGGATTTTTACATTCTACAGCTTGTTCTTCTTACCTGTCTTCTTTAATCACATCCACAAAGTGAGCATCTGTCTTTTCTCTGATGTTTTTGAACCTCAAAGGAAGGAGAGCCGATTGATCCAGACTCACTCCCACCCATCTTCCTTTCTCTTGCAACATTTCATAAAGTGAGGTCTGACTATTGCTCAGTTTTTCTTCCTGTGGAGGACTCAAAAGTCCATTTTGAGTCTTTGGATTATGTCCACCTGGAGCCTGCTTGACAAAAGCAAAACATACATAGGAAACACTGAATGGCTGACAAAGCAAACTGAAGAGATTTAAAGGAACAAACATCATAATAAGTTCTCTCATCAGACCATATACCATCACGTTGAAATTCTACCTGACCATGTCACAAATGTAACCATTTTGAAATCATTCATACTTTTTCCTATAAAACACATGCTTATTTAGCTGCTGTCTTTTTGCCTCCTATGTCCCAAGTTTCAAGATACTAAAATACAAAATAGTTTTTCCACCCAAGAAATGAAGACCAACCACAAGCACAAATTCGTTACTTCCACGCCAGGATTCTTTTCAAAACCKTTTTAAATCCTTGCTTACACTGTGCTCTGTCACGAGACAACCTACTCTGCTGGCCCAGCTGGTCCTTCTTCCGACCACTTTGGAGTCCTGCTGTTCTCCCAAACTTCTCCCTTTACATGCTCTATTAGAACAGGCCCTTTACATGTCTCATTATCCTATTGAAAATTATCATGCACCTGAAAATCCACATTTTCTTCCCTGAAATATATTTTCCTTCTGGTTTTCTTCTACCATTTTTAGATTTTGACACCAGCTTGGAACACAGCTTAAGTGCACAGTATTACCAGTTCTGCCTTGATTGATTTGAGAACAAAAACTAGTTTTGATGACAAACTGTTCTGTTTTCATAGATCCCAAAGCTTCTTTTACATTTTATTTCATCAACACTAATATGTATTTAAGCAAGTCCAAGARATCAAGATAACTATAGAACGTCACACTGAGAGCGAGCTGCAGGTAGTCAGGATCATATTGTATTTTTCAAAGTTAAGCACATATCAAACCTAGCATATTTGACTGTTCACCTCCTCCAAGTCTTATAATTAGTCATTTATCCTCCTCCTGAAACCCACTCATGACAGAAGTTTCTTCATTTCTGCCTCTACAGCAGCCAGCACGGCAGTGACTAGCTCCTCCACAAGACTATTATTGGATGCTACGTTAGTGATCGTAAGTTGATACCATAAATATCATCACCACCCAAATCACGCACTGAAATATGTTATTCAGATTGCAGTAACAGCCTAAAGTTAAGAAATAGCTGCTCTCTGGCTACCCGTGCAAAACTAACTCAAACTCCTCRTGCACCTATCTTGTGAAACTAATGAGGCACACGATTACAGTCTGGTGAAATTAAAGGACAACAGGCAACTTTTTATCCATAATTYCCTATTTTCTGACAAGATGCTGGAAAAAAATCCCAACAACATTCTTTTAACATACGCATTCTTGATATCTATTTTTTTCTAGCAAAAAAGACATCAAAYGCCTATTTTGTGTGTGCTAAAAACTTGTTTCATAAATAATACTATGTAAGGCATATGGAGCAGCAGAAGACTTTTACTCTGAGTGGGGAAGACTCAGAAAGTACATGGGCTTKATTACCTCTAACCGTTCAGACCTGAAACACCAAAGGAAGCCACTCACATCCTAGCAAAGTGCACTGGAGTGAACTACTGAAGCTGCAGGAAAAGGAGCAGGGAGTTGAGCTACACATCCCTTCTCTCCAACATGGGGCTTTAGGGCTACCCAAATGAAAGCGAGAACCTGCAGGGCCACATGTTGGAAGCAACAAGGAGAAAGGATTCAATGTCTTGTCCTTACCACCAGTCACAACTGTTGCTTTGGCATYTTGCAGGTGTTCCAAATAGACTGACAGCAGTTGACAGAGTGCAATGGTCAAGTTTAGTGGTTACGTTGAGGGGTGGCCAGTATTTTATTAAATAACATAAGCAAGAGAAGAGAAAGGTGATTTAGCAATGCCTAGCTCAGCAAAAGCAGACCAGGATTCTTGGTCTGGAGAGGTGCATCTCTATGATGAAGGGCTGCTCTCCCGGCAAGCCAGAGGCATGAGAACTTTCACAAATGAAAGGCCACCAGAATCTTTTCTAAGGGAAAAGATTCAGCAGCCTGTGAACAGATTCTCTCACAATTGTGATAGATTACCTGGGTTATCCAACAAGAACATTTCTAAGGAGTGCATGACATACTGCAGTGCCCAAGTAACCGCTTTCTTTTTGAGGCCAGGAGTAACAAAACAGAGAGAACTGTCAAGCCAGCCAATAGTATCAAAGGTTCTTCTGTTTTTGTTTTTCTTTCGTTTTTCCCTAATTTACACTAAAGATTATATTTGTTTTGGGTGCTTCCCAAATGGGAAATGAGGCCCATAGTTGGCAATGGCAAATGAGGGCCATAGTTATCCTTTTTTTTTATTGTTTTTGAATGAATGAATCTTCCCTTTTTCCTCACCCCTACAGCAGACGATGTTCTTGAAAAGCACTAAACGACTGAATGCAAACTTTTTTTTGGTATGAACAGCTTGAATATAGGATACACACTCTCATCTGCTGCTTGCTTTCCCTGCCTGATCTTTGAATTCATCCGAAAAACACAGTGACAATTTTCTGCTCTTTCAGAGAAGGTCAGCATGGACTTTTCCTGGCCTTTTCTCTTTAGCTCTTTGGCAAAGGCTCAAATCCCTAAGAAAATTCTTCCCTTCAGTCAGCTCAAGGTTTTCCTGTGCTGTCTCCACTCTGTTAATCTTAACGGGAGAGGATTAGAATTTGAAACTGCTTGTGTGTCAGGAGAAAATCCCTATTTAATAAATGTCATTAGCCCCAGTGTTACTGTGGTTTCTGATGGCAACAGGGTGTACAGTTCTGAGCTCTCAGATTCATAAAGGGACAGGAAGGCTCCAAGGGAAGACAGGACACCAGGAAGGACTGAGGAAGTGGTTAACATAAGTTTAAGGAGATGGGAGAGGCAGACAGAGAGACAGAGAGCCTGAACATTACRAGGCTGACATGAAACGCAGCAATGTGGCATGGGGAAGAAAAAAACCAGAAAACCTACCGAGGGGTAAATCAAGCTTATGACCCTTTTTCCTACAAAATCTGAGACTATAAAGAAGATTTGGAAATCAAATGGCACAGGAACTTCTGTGCGTGTAGCTCTCATTTAAACAGGCATCTCAGATTTACTGGAGAGGCACATAACTGATCCAATTTTGACTAGCAACAAATAAACAAAATAAATGAGGGATATCTGACTTGGCCTCCAGCAGCAAGTTTCTTCAACTGCAATTACTGACACTTTCTTCAGTACTGTACAGATCTCTTCTTGCCAAGATKAAATAATCTGATGATTAAAACACAAGAAGCTAATACAGCTGTAGGGGAAAGAAATATAGCCTACTATATTACATAGCACTTGAGTACCACGAGGCTCTCTCTACCTCTGAGCTTACAACTCAAGCAGAAGAGAAGGCAGATCAGATACATGGAGAATGCAGAGACACAAACACAGATTAATRTAACACCTCATCAGACAAGTGTTTGGACAGCACTACGTGCAAGCAGAGTTTTAAAGACAGATCTGAAGAAATGGGCTGACTAGCTCTGAGCATATTTTTAGAAATCCTCCCTGATAAGGGAAGGCATTCATATTTTTGGAAAATACAACAGTCAGGTGATGTAAACTGGYGTCCAGTCTGCATTTCAGTGAGAGTCTAATTTTCAGGAAAGAGTAAAATGCAAAATGCAGAGCAGAGAGGCTATGAAGGCCATGAACAAGATGACAAATATGTAATGTCTGGTACTGCAGGAGAAGTAGGTGGTTTCCCTGAGAATATCTAAGCAACCAGCAAGGAAAATAATCTTTGCAGCAGGACTCTGAATATATAAGACTGCATTTGTCAGAGAGAAAAGGATGTGAAAAGCTGAGATGCTGAGAATTTCAGTCATGTAGATGAGCAGGAATGGTTGTGTTTTAGAGCTACTACATAGAAGAGTTGGCAAGCCAAAGGCAMAACTTGCAGCTGGGGGCCTGTAATCTACTGGTGTAAATCAGGGACACAGTGGTAGTAGTGTTTCTGSCTCTTTCTTTGGATAGTCTCAGTATAATTTAGAGTTCAAAATACAGGACCCTTCTGGATTCAAACCAGGCCAACAAAATTATTAGCCATTTTGAAAACTGGTGTTGCCTCAACTGAAGGTAAAAATTCAAATCTAAATCRGCTCTGCAGCTTAAAGAGGTTAAAGCAATGCAATGCAAAATTTAGGAAGATAACTGAACTAAAGGAATGAGGGGAAAACAGGACAGTGGTGAAGCCTAAATTACCTTAGTACTGTTTTTGTGCTCATCCTGACAACCATTTTGGATAGCTCCTTCTTCTATGCTGATATCGCAGTGGGGAGGAAGGGTGGTACTACATGAAGGACAAGGCTGCAATGAGACAAAAAACATTTAGCCAGGAACATTCCGGTGTCACCATATTATGCAATTCATAATTTGGTCCACTTGTACATAYACGGCATGGTTAAACTAGATRCAAAGCAACAGAATGGGAAACATGAAGCAAAAGTTGAAAGAAAAAAAATCTGCCATTTCTAAAACAGATTTTCTGTTTCCTRAAGTTATATCTAACCAAAGGAAGCTTTACAAGCATAAGCAGTATGATATACTGTTAATCACTATATCCTGGCAAAGAAGAATAAAACAAAGCTTTAGTGAGAGAAGTRTAATTTTCTTATTTAAAAAGCTATCTGCAAAAGCATCTGAATGACATTATTAGCAACTGAGTAAAGACTTACCACAAAATACAGCAAAATTCAAAAGAACACAAGACACCATGACACACTGTTAATGGCAGAGAGAAGTGGAAAGCAATAATTCCAAAACTAACAAAGGGAAATTTTTTTTTTTTTTAAACAGCTTTGTAAAATAGTGGAGCTCAGGCTACAGAATGTTATTGAGGCCAAACATTGAGTAAATATCATTGGAAACATGGAAATAAAAACATCAGGAGTTGTAATAGTTGTGGGTAACACATTCGGAAGTAACCTTAAAAGTCAGGTTTCAGTTTTTGAAACAACCTAATTCCTCTGAGTTAAGAGGCGTTCTTTTTAAGGGGTATTAATTTTATATTTGTATCTTTAAAGTTCTTTTAACTTAACTTTTCTCTCACATTAGCCATGTAAAGTCTAGATACTGCATTAGATGGACCCTGTATCTCAACCCTATTAGAAAGTCTTATGCTCTTAAAATGGGTAACTACTGTTACCAACTTGTCAAACATGGGTAGAAGCACCTCAGTCACCAAGAGCAGCACGCTAAGCTGGGCACACTGGACTACATGATGGTTTAGTTATCTCTCTAAACGTCTTGATGAAGCTCCCTACAAGCAGCTTGAGTCTTGCATGAATCTTTTGTCCCAAGCTCTACATCCTAGTTCAAAAACATGACAATTTCTCCCTTCAAACTCACTCCATTTCAAAGACCTGCGTATAACTATTTTTGAGCATTGACTTTTCACCCAAAGCATCCTCCCTTTGCTGGTGTCACATCTGCAATTCAGGAATGTAGCATATTAAGGTTGTTAAGGTTGCTACGGTCATTTCTCATGGAGCACTATTCCAATGGTAAGCAGGATATAGAGTGTTTTCATACGAGAATCAGGTGCTACTATTGGTTTCCTTCTATTTTTAGTATCTTTCTTTGCCATGTTATTATGAACAAATTTTATGACTTGAAACAGGTATTTTATTGATACTCATACATCAGTGATATTTTGCAATTAACTAGTGATATCACCAAGGAGAATACAAGATATAATGTCTTTCATGGACCAATTACTGCCACATTCTCCTTCCTACCCTTCCTAAACATCCACTCAAGATCAAAATGATAAAGTGTTTTTTCTCAAAAAAAATGGTCTCTCATTCCCTTTAAAAGAAGAATATTTTAACTTGATTATCATTTTGCACCTCACAGTTTTCTAGTCTTTTTTTGTAGAACAGGAGTCATCTCCTCCCACACTGATGCTGTTTACAGCTTTGTATTTAAAACAGTTGGTCTCTAAGTCATGATTCTTTTGCAAATTTTATCTCCAGATCCTACCAGAAAACTGAAGGCTTTAAAGGAAAAAAAAAAAAGTCTACTCCTTAAAACAAAAACAAACAAAAGGCAAAATCAACAACAAAACCCCTCCAGCATGGATGACAAATGTTCCTTGAAAGTCTAACCCAGCCTGCCTGGTCTATCATCACTTCAGCAAAGGATGACCCAGGTAGAGAAAAGACTGGATCTAAACTTGATCCATCCTTGACAGCCTGCTGCAGAGTTTGCAGTATCTGTAACCTGCAACGCTTTGTGAAGCAAGTGCCACTTGTAATTGCAAACACGTTCCAACCACAATCACAGAACACACAGAGAAATGTTTCTAAATATCTTGGTRTTCACGTGAACTGCATCCTCGTTGTGCTATGCCCATTCTCACACACTTTGGTCATGCATTGTACAGATGCTTATCAGACAGTACCGAAAGCTACGTTTGGTGTCATTTGAGATTCACTTCAGCATCCAGGTATTTTGGACAAGTCAGGCAGCACTATCTCCGAAGTGCTGTCAGACTAAGGAAATTACTGCCAAGACCTGCAGTGCTCAKGGTGATGAATAAAAACAGGTACCTACAAGCACAAATTTAGGACAAAGGTAGACAGGGTATCCAAGAAGGCTGACACTGAGGAGGCACTTGTTTTTCTGAAGAAGCTTCTCTTCTTGAATTGCCAATTTTAGTTTCTCCTTCATTTCTCTGGATAGGCATGTTTGCACTTTTGCACTGTGCAGATCAGCTTTCAGCATTTAAACAGTAATTAAGATGTCAAGATGGTCTCAGAGTAAAAAGCCATAGGAAGTGGCCCAGGCAGTCAACCAAACRGTGCGTGCCAGCAGCCTGTCTCAAGGTTACATACTACTTGTTTTGGAATAGTGACACAACTGTGTCACCTTTCTTCAAAGTCATCTGCGTTTTAGMAAACACTTCCTGAAGGGCCAGATGAATCTCAACAGCAGATTGTATTTCAGACTCGGGTTATTTGAACAAAGAGTACCCCAATTTAACACATARTAAATGTATTAAATGTAAACCTTAGGAGCAGCCAGGACAGTGTGATAATTCACTGCCCTCCCGTTAAAGCTTCACTTTGCTGTCTGACATTAACAGGGCATACTTGCTTCCTCCCACAGCAGTAACTTGAGTTTTACTGCTTTGTTTAATTCCTCCTCTTTTCCCTCTGCTCCATGCACTGGCAGCTCAGGAGCCCAATATTGCTGCATTTGGTACATTCTTCTTCCTTCACTACCCAGAGCAGATTGGTTTGTTACTCGCTACTGTCTCAGCATCCCTTGAAAGCAACAGCACAAGGTTGTGCATCTCGAAGACACTCAGGCCCCCCTGCTTTCATTACCTAACATAGGAATTAGACTACACTAGGAGTAGGGCTGTGCCACTCAAAGGCCACGAGGATGCCCAGAGCCACGCCGAGTGGGTCACAGGCACAGCGAGCTGCCTGTGCCAATGCAACCTGTTTCCCAGGCACTTGCTCAGAGTCAGCCTCAGCACATCTCCTTGGCCGTGCACTGAGCAGCACRGGCTGACTCAGTGGCTCAGATTCTCTGCTCTGCAGCAGATTTTCCTATCACCTTCACTGCAAGACAAGCAAGAGCTGGAGAGCTGACGCGTCAGGGATGCCAATACACTCTACGGGAAAAGAACAGGAATAGAAAAGTACCATCAACAGTTTAGGACCAGTCAAACTGTACACAGTGCATACTTAGGGGAAGGAGCAAATACAGCTAAAGCTGCTTCCTGCACTTACACACTCCTGCCTGGAGCTCTGCATCAGCCTGCTGGCTGGTCTCACTGGTGATCGAGACTTTTCAGTCCAAAACTAAAACCAAGCACAGATGCAGGGTTGAGGCCTCAGCCATCCCTCCCAATCCAGACAACACACATACAAGCAGGAAAGATGTTCACTCATTAAATCTGTCAGTTAAATATGAAATTTGTGCTGAAGAGATCCTCTCAGGAGTAAAGTGKCTTTTCACCAATGAAATCTAATGATAGCGGAGTTTAGATGGCCATTTCATAACTGTGGTTCTCAGCATTAGTGACCAGCTCTGCACACCAATAAGAGGAACTCATTACCCACAGGAAAAGAGTCATCTGTTGTTTGGGAAGTCTATTCTGCCTTGGAAGATTGAGAGTAACAGCAAAAAACCAAAGTAATACACATTCTTTCACAAATTTACTTGTCAAGAGCTCTTGTGAGAGGTGTGAGCATAACAAAATGTTAGCACTTTTCTAAGCTGAATCCATACTAATCATCGCCCTTAGGGGCAGATAAAGGGTTCTACAGCAGGCAAATAAAACACTGTCATAGCCTACAGTAGCATACCAGAGCCTACCCCACATGCCTGTTATCTTTCCTTTTTTCCRCAGGGAAGAGGGAGGTACAGAGACGAGGGGCAAGGGATAGTTAGTGCTGCTTGCTACATATTCACATGAAAGGTTGATATGCATGTGTGACACGCACAACAGGGAAAAGCAGAATACTGCGAATGCAGAAAATCACAGAAGCTACAGCYGCACCAGGCACTGATTCTTTCCTCCCTTTCCCATAAATTGAGACCATTGGCAAACAAGGTTGGATGTCTCAGTCCTGAAATACAAATATTAAGAAAATTCTTTATCTGAAATCACCTTTAAAAAGWGCTCACATTACTTCAGAAATCCCTTGTCATGCATTTTGCTTTGCAACTTTTTCCTCTCACAAGCTTAAATACATATAAAGAAATTAATAAGCAAACCATAAGGTTCTCCTGCCTGCTCCTCTCCCACTTCTTGGTACAGTTTGAGGTCCACACTGCTTGACTCCGAGACAAGAACTGACCTTAGGCTTCTCTGCATGTTTGAGAGGCTTTGTTAAATCACCGGTGTTCTCAGCTGACGACGCTCCCTGGGTCTTAGCTGCATCTCCCAACTCCAAGCCCGGAAGCAAAGCCTGCGAGCAGCTGCAGTGAGGGTCCTTCACTTTCTGACCAGATATCAGGTAAGTCTTTAAACCTACAGAAAAGAAACGAAGAGTCAGAATGGCTAATAGCACTTCCTTTGACTTCTCATAGAGGAAACATGATAACTATTACAGAATGCATATTTTCATTCTATTTGATTATCATGGCTCAGGAGCACAGCACAGAAAACCCAGATGCTAGTTGGGAACAACCATCAGGAATATAAAGATACTGACACCACTGTAAAGCGGCAGGAATTCTATCTGCCAACATGTGCTGTCCCAGATACAAGAGACTGCTCCAGCACATAGCATCAGCCACGAATGACATGTACTTCTCTTATTCCATTTTTACTTCGGAAGAAAAAAAAAAAAAGCTAAGCCCTAACACATTCATTTCAAAACTGCAATCTGAGCTCTGACATTAACTCTTTACTTTTGGCAAAGTATTTACAGCCTGTTCAATATCTGAACTGATGCTGCAGTTCTGGAAATGTGTGTGTATTTCTCCAGTTATAACCTCCACTCCTCACAGAGACACGGTGCAGACCGATTAACACCGGTAACACATCGAAGCAGGAAACGGGATGTAAGTGCTAGCAATTCTGATGGGYGTTCATCGTTAGGGAAGACTTCACATTTTTAAAGAACGAAATCAATCTCTCTCTCACACATACACCCACACACACACTCCCTGCAACTGTTGTATGAACTGAAGCATAATTGGAAACCAATTAAAGGCCAAGCTGGCGAATACTGCATTTTATCCAACGGAGCAGCATTCTGTTTTGAATGCTGCCTTCCTTCACAAAGATGTGTTATGATATTCTGGATCGTGGTCCAGGCACAAAGATTGACAAGAAACTGCTCATCCTACTTATTAACCCTGCCTCCAAGAGCACGGAGGGCATCACCTCTTCAACCTGGGCTGTGTCAGTYTGCAGGATCAGATTGTTGCCCCGCGTGATTCTCCAGGCCTTGTTTGGAAAGACAGAATCACATGTGATCTCTTGCTGATTTTGCACTGGGTTGGCAAACCATTGCTTTTTTTTTGGCAAGATACTTGTCCCCCAGTTGTATTCAGACACATGACTATCACGATGATCAACTGCCTTCACTTGCCTCCTTGCATAGGATGAAAGCTGCAACTAAACCCGCCAAGGCCTGCTCTGCTCCAGCCCACTGAAGACAGTGGTCTCGCTGYTCCAGCAACAGCTGTCACTACAATCAGATCACTTTCTTATAACTTTGTTCAAAAAAACAAAACAACAACAACAACAAAAAAGCCTACACATGTTCCACAAACATTTTTTCTCTGCAATATGTAACACAGACAATGCCTTGTCTGCAACCTTCCCAATAAAAACAGGAGATTTAGTAAGAGCATTTTTCTCTGCTTCTCTGTTTATTCCACCAGCAATTCAAATTCCTGCGCCCTTCACCTCTGCATAGAGAGGTGCAGCCACACGACCCTTTGACTTCAGGCCCCCGGCTGCTGGGAGAGCTTCTGCAGTCCTCAGCTTGCTCCAGGTCGGGGGCATTAACTCACTTCTTCCAGCCCTTACACTATACAGCCCATCTCCATTTTCACACCAGCACTTGGACTTTACTGTCACTGCTGTTTCATTAAATCCAAGCTGCCCCTGGCTTCTGGACATGGGACTGTCTCTTTAAAACTTATATTTCTGGGGRCTGCAATTTAAGGAATTTACTATAATCAGCTTACAATTATACGTTTGCTCTGGAGAAATCTAGAGCATTCAGTTTGCTAGTCCCTATTTTTAAAAGCTACCTTAAAGCAATTGCATTATTTTCCCACTGCTACTATTACTTTTTTTTTAAGGGAAATAATATCGTTGCTCGTGCTCTGTATTTTTGAGCAGGCATTTTTAAAACGCTCTCGGTCTCTTTTACCACGTTGTGCTACGTAATTATTTTGTAGCTCTGTTACATAAAATTATGTCCGGTTTGAGCTCCGCGCGGAGGAAGAAGTGAAAAGGCGACGGTGCTGCAGTAATTGAAAACTTGTTCGGAAAAGCAATACCCACACTCTCCCCAACCTTCAACCACAGTGGGTTGTGGCTCCTCCAGCCCACTCCACCCTTCATACTTCCTATATGCGGCCAGCCCTGCTAACCCAAAGCAGTTATTGCAACATTTTGCATCGAGAACTCTCCTYACACGCGTAGTTTTGCGCCACACGTTGCAGGCGCAGGGTTTAAAGCTGGGTAAAACGGCTGGTGGTTGGCACGGAGCTCGCTCCACGATAACCCCCTTCCCAGGCGGCCTCGCGCGCTCGCAGCCCCGCTGGGCGGGCGGCAGAGCCCGAGTGGTTCACGCGGGGCCGGGTGGACGCGGGGCGGCGTGGGGCGGCGCGCGCCCCAGGAGGAGGCAGCAGGACGGCTCCTACCGCCGAGCCCCTACACACACGGAGCGCTCAAGGGAAGGCAAACGAGGAAGAAAGGGCTATTTCTGAAAACTTCTTTGAGAATTAGACAGTTTAAACATCTTCATTCATCGCAGAACGTTGCCAACATTGCCTGCCCAACACTTCGTTTGCTATTAAACGCTTCCTTCGATGGGAAAGCTTTATTTGCTTTAGTGTTCCTTGCAACGCCGTAACCCTTCACAAAGCAACTCSTATGTTTGGCCTGAAATATTTTGGTTTGAAAAGAAATGGATCAGTTATGCAGCAGTACAGTATTCACTTAGCTAAATGTATAATGCATGAGGAGTGTTTTTCCTTCTCCTCCATATGCAGCGGGTTGCTACAAGCAGCAYTTTGTCACAAAAACAAGCGCGGGGAAGGAAAAACATTCACATTACCACACGGCAGGTTGAAACCAGGTAACGCAGGACCATTAAGTTAAGATGCGAGCACTGGGGGAGATGCTATTCTACGTGAAATACAACAAACTGCAACCTGCGGCTGTACCAGCCCGACTCAGGACTTCTCCTGCTGTTCCCGATTTTATACGGCTCATTTCTCCCTCCTCCGAATTTAATCAAAGTCAATGCTTTAAAAAAAACCCACAGTCTCAAATTGATAGCAACTACGCACCCRGGCAGGCTTCACCCAACAGCCCCTTTTTGCTCTTTCCAAAGGTGCCATTCAGAAGCCAAGAACAAGAAGCTGGTGAATTCCCTCGAGAGGAAATATTGTACCAGGCTGTGGGGGGACCCCAAACACCTCTTCCCTCTCAACACCCTCAATCTAATTTGCTGTTTTCTTTCCTCTGAAAGACAAGTTACATATTTGCAAACAACGAGCTGCTTCCATCCCTTGTCTTTAGGCCATGAAAATTTCAAAGTCTAATGAAGASAAACAGTGTGTCTGCCTATGGATCCAACAGGTTTATTTCCTGAATCCAACCATTTTGCTTATTGATATGGCAGCATTTGCAAAGCATATTTCTGACAAAACAGTTAATGGGAAAGATCTCCAATACAACTCTATCGGTTTTATCAGTCCTGCTAACAGTGAATTTGAGAAGTGCTAAGAAATTCCCGTACTCTGCCCCTTCTTTTTACAGTGGTATTCCTGCAAATTTTTTGTAAAGACAGCAACTCATCCCAAATATTAAAAAATATTCCTAATAACAAAAAWCATACATAGGCATGCACTCGCACACAATTTTGTGCATGCACAGAAACAAACAGAAATATTRTCGTGTATAAACACCCTAAACCTGACTTCAGTGGTGTGAGAAAATCAGTAAAATCAGACAAATCAGAAAAATCAGCGAGTGACAAGTTGAGCAGAGCAGAGAACAGGAGAGGGCTCCCAGTGCCCGGCCGGTTGCCCAGAGCTCCCTGCTCATGGAGGGTTTCCATCATGCTGGGCTGAAGGATGCGGTCCTGCCAATGGGATCTGACTTCTTGTGTATTTGTGGGCATCATCGGGGTGTCTTTCCAAGCTGGGAGGTCTCCATGCTAGACCTCAAGAGACGGGCAACTAAACAGAAGTGTTGCTAAGCAATTCCTTGTCAAAATACGATTGATTTTGATTTTTGGTACTCTAACTGCATGGAARCTGAAAATTTCTTGCTCCCTGTTAAAAGCAAAGATGAAAACTACCCTCTTTCTGGCAAACTAAAYGCTCACAGGTACAATCTATTGAACACCGAATGCTCTCAAAACTCCTTTCAATACTGATTCTAAGGAAGAGACATCAAAAAATAATGACAATATTTCACTCATRATCTCACTGATTCATTTAATGAAAATATAATCCCACATGTGTTCCTACCTCCAAAAATTGCTTTTTAACTGCAGGAACTCCCAGGAAACAGYATTTAACAAATGAACACAATACCTTCCTTTCTAAGGTAATGGCTTTTCAGTTATACAGCTTTTTTTTCCCCCTCCTTCTCCTGTAAGATTAATGTATTCATGAAATAATATCCAAATATTATTAATTGTGATTAATATAAACCTATTTTGTAAAAGGGGAGTCTCATTCATTATTTACCTTTCCATCATTTCCTTTAACATCAACATATTTTAAAGGCATATTTCTTCCCAAATAATTAGTAAAGAGGTAGGAAGTTACTAAAATAACTGAGCCTTATTTTTCAGCTCCATGTTTTTCAGTATCTTGCATCCCAAAATACGAGTTTGCATGAAACCTCTTTTCCTGTGCGAGAACAAAAGCAGTTGCCACTCACATGAGAGCAAGAATTTATGGCTGCACTTCTTCAGCTAGAAAGCCGTGCTAACTAATGACCTTTCCCTGCCTGCCAAGATGAGCACAACAYGAGCTAGTATTTTTCTGTAATTTAGTTTCTCTTTTTATATACCTCTGGTGCCCTTTAGAATTCCACATTAAGGAAACAGTGAGAATAAAAACCAAAAGACACATTTGTAGACTCACACAAGTATCTACCAGCACTGTAGCAATTTCATAAAAAACACTTTGCAGTTCAGGACTGGCTTTAGTTCCTCTTTTTTGGAAACTGGTAGTAAATTACTTTTAGGTTAATGCTTCTCCATAATCACCTCTTTCTTTCTCTTATAACACAAAWTTTCCTCCATTCCATTTAAAGACGCATTAAGTTGTTACTTTGTCAAAGATCTGGGAGAAAAGAAAGTGGTATTCAGCTACTGCCATTCATTGGAGAGAAAGGCAAGRCCTGCATTTAGATATCCTCACATAACAAAATAAGTTGTAATGTTGCATGTTGCCACACAATTTCATCAGTCGGCAATTTCTAGCATGTAAAGTGATAGGTAAATAATAGTTGACAAAAGACTGGAAACACATATATTGCTGCTAATTCAAATCTCTTTTTGACACTTCTCTCCTAACGTTTCTATGTTTTTTGTTTTTCCTTTAAAAGCTTAAATATTTTTTCTGGTTTAATGTTTATGCAAGAAGTAATGCAGTGCCCGCCATGAGCTCTAGTGTTTCTTGGATGCTCAGTCACAAATCAGCCATAGAACACGTGGCTGAGCTCACAACGTTTTTCAATAGTAAATACCTTGTTTGATCCTTAAAACGCCTTCCTTGTCTTATCTGTTCATATTTATGGGGAATATTTTCCTCCTTCCTATACCCAGTACTACCCTGCAAACCCCATAGTAAAATATTCTAATTCAGTGAATTGGAAAATGGACAGTTAAATCATAAACAGCTATTTAAGAACTAGAGCAATTTAAGGACACAGTGACTACTTCAGTGCAAATAATACATCTGGGCTGGGAAAATTTCACTGCACTCAAACAGTCCCATGGACAGTAACAGTGACACAGATAATTGGCCTAAGTGCTAACGGACCAACAGCAGCTACATACAACCACAACAGGRGATCTTGGTCAAGATACATAAACATTTGAAAGTGTTAGAGAGCAAATCTGAGAATGGACAAATATAAGAGACATTTAACATCCTTTTCCCAGATAACACCTGGCAACCTAGTTAACAAAACACARACCAACAGCGGCACCTTTAAAGAGCCACTCAGCAACCAAGCGGAATGCAGTGCCAAAGTATGTGCAAATTCGAACGCAAAGGAGAGTTGTTACTTAAATAATAATAGTTACTCGTCCCATTTTGCAATCTTAAGTTGCTAACAAATTGTTAAATCAATAACTAACTTCAGAACTTGAGAGCTTTTTTTTTTTCCTCCTTGAAGATTCTAATAACTTTATGATTAAAGKATTCATCTGTGCTGAAAGAAGCAAAAGATCAGATAAACATGCTCACTTGGGTAACAGCATCTGGTAAATACAAATTGGATAATCAAAATGGTTGTGACAAACCTGCAAAACATCTTCCAGTTAATTGAATTTTCATAGTTGCGAAAGCTGGACAGCTACGTGCAAGTGACAATCACAACACCTGAAATCACCGACTTTGAAGCTCACAATTATGCTCCTGTTTTGGGGACATTTAGGCATGYAAAGACCTATATACACTTTTTAAAATACCGAGCAATTAAACTCAGCCAAGCATTTCACTGATCTGAAAAAATGAAAGATCAATGTAGCTGAATATAATGCACAYGACTTTTAACAATGAACATTTTTTCTTGCACAGTTAAATTTCTCAAACCTGAGAAGTCACATTTCAGACAAAGAAAGTCCTGCTGTCTCTATGGTTGTAACTATTTTCAGCTCAGTGCAAACAAAAGCAGGCGATTACAAAACGTCTGGATTGTCAGAAACACCCCTACCTGGAAAAGGGCTTTGAATGTATAGACTATATTTCCTGTAACTAAAATTAGAAATGGGAATTTATGCGCCAACTTGTTATCTTACATCTCTGGAAAGCAGAAACAACAATAATGAGAAACAGAATTTTATCAATTGGAAAGCCAAAAGAAACAGGGAAAAAAAAAAAAAAAGCAAATCCCAACATATCTTCCCAGACGAATTGCAAGGAGCAAAAGAAACCAAAAACATCTTCTGTGTTACAAAAAACCCTCCTGTTTTTCTTATGTCTCCTTTGTTTAGCGAAATGCCTACTTTTAATCAGCTAACAGACAACAGCAGGCTTGGAAAACGTTGATCAACAACACATGCCTAAYTGTGGTGTTCAACATCTGCCAGTTGTAAGGGGGGGAACTCCGAATCCAAACCTATGTTTGCAGTTAGGCTGCCAGCATAAAGCCCTGTGTCCTATTCTCAGTGAGGAAAGGCCTAGAGGAACCCATAGAGGATGTGCAGCTCAAACTGAATGGTCCAGCTACACCTGTATTTAAAAAAAAATTATTGGCAAAAGGGAAAACATGATGCTGACTGAGACCAACGCACCGGATTTCTTAGTCTTGCTGTGGGAAAGTAAGTTTTGTGAGGAGTCCTTAGAATAGAGACAGAGATTTATGATGCTCCTGYATTTAAGGCAAGAAGAGGGCTTAATCCCAAGTCTCCTTGGGCTGGATGTAACTATTAAAGATGGCACAGCAGGATTATGAGTGATGTTTTGCAACAGGGAGGTTGGACTGGATAAACTGAGGCCGCTCGGACCCGGTGAGGCCGCTCGGGTCCTGCCGCGCTGCTGGGTCAGCGGGAAGGGGCTCCGGTGCGACTCCCGCTCCGCACGGCCCCGCTGATGCGAAGCAGATGCAAACACAGTTTAGAGGTACAACAGGCTCTGCCTGCTTTGGCATGCGGGTGGCTCTGTTCTTAAAATTAAGAAAAATGATAGGGTYGCAACTCTGTAAAGATGGTTTACATTTGAAGACTCAAAATAAAAAATAAATAAAAGAAACAACAAAAATGAAAAAAGATGTTTTCTTCCAGTTTCTTGTTCAGTGTGCAAATTCTTCCCTCCATAATTGAAAATAAGATCCCTCAAAGAGCACAAAYACACAGCTAAAGCAGCAAACCACCTTAACTTCTTGGATCATGTACTATCATCCAACACAACAGAATTCTTTGAAACGCAAAGCAGTGCAGAGGTACCTCAACCTCCTCACATCCTCAGCATGAGCCCTGCGTTTGCATCAGAGCTACTGCTGGTGGCTGGGCCACGGTACCAACTTTGGTGACCACAAGGTGGTGGAGTCACCTGGGGAGGTTCCCTCAGAGGCTCTTGGAGATTTGAGTTCGGCCTCTGTGACATGAACATTTCCTTGCTGAAACTGCTGCACACACAGAAACTTCCCATGGTCCGGATTGCTCTAGGAGGATAACAAACCTTGTCTGTAAAGCCCACTTCCAARGCTTCATTTTGTCGCATCAAACAAAAAGCCGTTTCTAACTTAAAATTGTATTTTTTTTTCAATACAGAAGCAAGCAATCAAAAAATTATACTGAAGCTATTCCCAAGCAAGGACTTCAAACAATCTGCTCAATCAGCAGGATTACAAGACAAAACTACACTGATAGATGCAATTTTTTTGAGAAAATTCCRCACCACCAAATGGGACAATTGTACAAAGCCCCAAGCAGTCCAGAAACACATGCACCTCATGTCTTCAGTTTTCTCCTGTCCACATAACGATGGCATGCCCTAAGAAATGCAGAGGCCCTGCAAAACACAGATACAATTTCATATGGGGAASAGAGACAGAGCCCACCTGCAAGTTTTTTCATCTCAACGCTGTCAGGGATGGGAACTTCTTATCTTGAACTAAAAAGACAGGGCCAGACTGAAAGCAATGAGGAATTTATCAGAAATTCCACTCTACAACATTTCACCCAGCCCCGGATGACTTTACCTATCTTTTGGAGCAGTATTTTAGAAATGACAAATAGCAAGGATGCAGGAAAAGATTCCAATAAAAAAACRCAATACTCTGCTGCAACTTGAGCCTGCTGAGGCATTTGGTAATGAAGTGAGCTATTGTGGCTCTTGGTACTAATATTATTTTAATAGAATCCAGACAAGAGCACGCACCAATTTAAACAAGATTTTGGAAGTCTATGCTGCTAACTAAACTGGTGCAATCTCTTTGTGTTGACAGGGCCACAATTGGGCAAATTCTTTCCTTCTTGCGTAATGCAGGTACTCAGGATCCTACGCGGCTACAGCTAACTCAGCGTTCCATGTAAATCAGGGCAACGCTACAGGCGAATCCTGCCCTCTCCAACAGCCTTGCAGCTTCGCTGCTCTCTTAGGAAACGGGTCCTCACCTACTCTGAGAGTTGGCTGGCTCTGCATTTCCAGCTTGTTTTTTCACTGATGATCAGACTTTTTGAAGTTAAGGGAAGATGATGCCATTCTGTTATCATTTTTTTTATTCTGTTTTTTCAAGCAACTTATAAAGTAATATTGAAAACACTCAGCAAGGATCAATATTCACTTAGGTCAGAATGGAAATATATCCTCTCAGGCATCTTCATGACAACAGAAATGAGGCCTCTAGCTCATATATTTCTAAGTATTAATCACATACTGGTGAAAACAACCCTCTTGTTTAACCTTTCTTCAATATTGGCTCTTCACATGCATAACTTGTCATGACTTCATACCACAGAAAGCAATAACAAAATAAAAGTAATTATTTGAGAAGATAAAGTCGTGTTTTAGGAAATACACACTACTGATTCTGCCAGCTACTCTACGCTTGTTACAAGCCCAYGCCAGCATTTCTCCATGCTTGTTTACTGGCACTGGGACCTCTATGGAACGATGACCCCTGCACTATGCAAGTAACTTTAAAACAAGTTTATTTGAAAAGGATAAGACAAGAATCTTCTCTGGATAAAGGGAATGCTCTGTGAGGTTTTATTGAGGTGCATTCATTCAAGCTCGGTGATGCAAAACTTCACTAACTTGATTAGCTTAAGAGATATGACGCTCATAAAAAATAAAAGCGTCCTTAAGGGATCAAATCAAAACTAATAAAATTGCATATTACAGAAGATCCTCACATTAAAAACATTAGAGTATTATTTTTTTGGGTTATATCTCTACAGCAGTTTTCAAAGTAAAGAAAAAATATTATCATTTTCTCACCTGCCATCACAGTCTATCAGCATTGTTTGAAGAATTAATATCTGGATCCAGATTATTACTTTTTTTCCCCTCTTGGAGAACAGCCAGTAAGTTTCAACAAGACACCAATACACCAATACAGCTACCAATATTGCCCGGTGTGGAAAGCGTGCTAGCATCAACATATTTATTCAAAAGGGCTACGAGGGCTTAGGTAAATAGAGATGAACCTGCACTACCGAATTTCAGCAGTTTCACAACTCCTCCATGTTATTCCTCGTGCATCGTGCAATACAAACAGACACTTGTAATTCAAGGTAAGTTGTTATTAATGTATGTGCCACTTGTTTACACACAGCTGACAGCTTTAAATGGTTACTAACTCAGTACTGGAAAATAAAGTCCATGAAAATAAAACTGCCCCTAATGGCCCCTCCACATAACAAGGCGCAGCAGCGGCGCAAACACGGGGAGCACTCGCCACGTGAGCAGGCACTACTGCAAAGTGGTATCTTCAATTAAATCATCACAACTTTGGGCACAGAGTATCTGCTAGGACAGCAGATTAACCAAGAGTCCTTGCAGGGAATGGCAATGATCCTGCATATGATGACCAGACATATTAAGTGTCAGGCACTCCCCCTCCTAGCTTTCCAGACACTGTATTTCACCTCCTTATTGATATTTCATCTCCTTTCCATATTAAAAAAAAATAAAAAACCTCCCAAAATAAAAGATTTCAAAAATTGCAAAACAGAGCTAAAAAAAAAAATTCCATAATTATGTTCATTCACACACTTAAAGCCTTCCTGAAATCCCTCCTGCTTGCTTTGCATGTGCAGGTTTAAGCAAACTGGTCCTATCACCATGCATTAAGCAGAAATATCAGCCCCTCATCCTCGCCGGTCACCTGCAGCTCTGGGCTTCACGTCAGATCCACAGCACAGATCCCAACCCCTGGGCATGGGGACAGTGAGGATGAACCCTCAAGGATGCAATTGACTGTGATCGCTGGTTACACATTTACTTGTGAGACTAACTGGGAGCATAGGAAAATAAGTGAGACCTTACACTGTATCTGTAGCCTCATTATTTAGTCTTATTGCTTATTCTCCCTAACGTGCAACTCCTCAATTATACTCTCCATAAACCATGCAAACATCATTTGTTTGTTCTTCTGCATCCTGACAGTATATGAAGGTATTTGTTCCCTCCTCTAAGATAAAGACTATATTAATAGGGTGCAGAAATAAGAGCAGCAKCAATTAGAACATAAAACTAGAGTCCTATCCAACACCTGAGCATAGACCAGATGTTCTCAGGCTGTGCAGAGCATTTGTTAGGGATTTATGCAGGATAATTAAGAAAAACAAGCCCATGAGAACAGGTTTCTCTTCTCCAAGCACAGCAGCACCTATACCCATAGGAGTCTGCAAACCAGGAAAGAACATAACAAGAAATATTCTGGGATCTTTTCTGCCATCCTCTCCCGTTATACTGTTCTCCTGTGGTATCAACTGCATCTTGATCTCCCAGAAGACATTACAGGCAAGAGGGACAATGGTACCTCGCACCCACACCGGCTAGGAGGGCAGAGAACGCGCTTGCTGTCGCACACGCAGCTATTGAGGGCTTCAAGGCCATTAGCCAAAGCTCCCAGTACSCAAAAGCCAAACGGTTGAGTAGGGAAAGAGCAAAGCAAATCCAGGGAAAGAGCAAAGCAAATCCAGRCCTCTTGTACAAAGATTGAAGAGCACGTTATGCCTGGTCTTGCACAYTCCTTCCCAATGCTGCATYGCYATCCTGTGTAGCAACCTCTWCTCCATCAGATGGCATATGTGCTAGGTTACTTGTGATAACTATTTAGGCAAAACCTACCTATAAAATAAGAGCAAGCRCATAATGAATTCATTCATGCATTCAAATAGCAAACTGCCTGATAGAACTAATCTCATTCACGATTTGTCACTTGTTGCTCAATGAATTCTCTTGACTAACATTACGTAAGTCATTAATCCACGTAGGGTGAGCGCTGTTACATAAAACACAGTTAAGTAAGCATTTTCCAAATATAAGCCTGTTGACAAGCTACTTTGGCTAGTACTGTATTTGAAACGAGTTCATGCTCATCCTAAGAGCTGCAAGTCTTTGCCCAGAGCTGATCCTCAAACCCAGTTTTAAGASTGAAGGAGACACCAACACTACTCAGATGAACACAGAGAAAACCTTTCCAGTGGCACAAAATGGGCTTGGCCAAGTAAGCACTTCTGTTRTGCCAAGGTTTGAATCTTTTACAAATCACAGTCAGTCTGGTGCATACCAAATCATGCCCCATATTTAATTTTCTTCATCTTTTGTAAAAACATTCCGAGTTCATGCTAACAACCAGTTATTACACTCCAACCTTCCCCTAAGCTAAAATTTATTACTGGGGACTACAGGAATGTGTCTGGAAACTAAAAACAACCTCAGTGAGACACCCACGGGCTCTGAGCTGGTGTAAATAGATAGGGGACTATTGAAGCTCATCTCCTCTCTACACTACCAAGAACTGGCCCATTGGCTCACCTTGTTAATATACTAGTGACCTCATCTATACAGGAAGCTTCTACAAATAAAATGGTCTAAGAAATGCTGATTGTTATACTATTTGTTCGATAGAGTACTACCCTGAGTAACTTGATAAATCGATGTTGAGACAGACGTTTCAGGACTGAATATTCAATACTTCATATTTTAGAAATTGTTCAGAGTTAYTCTTTATAGCTGCAGCAAACTTAACCTGACCTTTTTCATCATAGCCAGATCCAGGAACCTTTTATTAATAAAGCAAGGTACTTTCAATATACACTACACAAAACTCAGCAGTCTTAACCTGTCCTCCTGACATTTAAARATTTCAAGATTTAAATAATTGCTTTTTATCATATCTTAAAGGTTTGATATGATATTGTAAGAGACAAGAGTTCCACACATATAAACACTGATTCAAAAACGTCCAATGAAAACAATCTGTAAAAAAACACAAGTCCTCATGTGGAATAAATCTTGAGCAGCTTTCTTTATGGTTGAACGCAACTGCATAACAAGTTTATTCGCAGAAAGTTTTTATTGCAGAAGTTTATTGTAGTCCATGTAAATTCCTGATTCCTGCATCACCATCCCCTTGTGGTGCCTGGCCATTCTCAAGTAGAGTATTAAACTGAAATCAAGATACAGAGTATGAAAGTGCTGTCTTTTTTCTAGCCTCTCTGCAATGGAAGCTATAACAGATGTCAAGAAGTAGCAGCAAAACCCTGTGAGTTAGCGCAGGTATCTCAGGGAGTTACGGGATGAGGCCCCGGGCAGCTCTGGGTCCRTGTGGGGCTGTTGCACCTGCAGAGCTTAAACCCCTTCTCATTTCTGCTTTTAGGAGTCTCTTAATCACTCTGCCTCTGCGGAGCCAGGCTTAAAGGACAYAGGGAAAAGAAAAGATCCCATTCCAGGTCTCTAAAAGATTCCCGTGAAAATTAGTAGCTGTGCCTACAATAAAAAATAAAGAAAAAAGCTTGAAAACAAACTAAAAGAAACAACAACAACAACAAAGACCAACCTAAGCTAAAAGCTAAAAAAAAATCAAGCCAAAGGAAAACAAAGAGAAGCAACTCTTCCACGACCATCCCCTGAAAGAGGCTCTTGGCCTAAACTTGCAGAACTAAACAAAAAAATAAGAAAGGCTAAAAACTTCCCCCACTGCAGCCTTTGCCTCTGCGCTGCTGCTGCCATTTAGCGCTAGAATTCCATCTGAATTGCAAGCRGCAGCTCTCTGACACTCCTTCCTTGTAATTCTACCGAAGCACTGTCTTAATGAAGTTCTTTTTTATAATTTTTTTTGAGCATACAAGCATTTAGAAACAAAATTCCTCAATGAAGAATGAGGTATTTTGTGGGATTACTCTTCCCCTGAGGTTAGGGATCAGTGTTTCTGAGAAGCATGATGAATCACAGCGGGTTTAGCTTACTCATCTTAAAAGCTGCTGCTTCTTCTGCCGCTTTTATTTTTTTTTTGCTGATAACAAGCAACTTTCTGCAGAATATCTAATCCAAGAAACACTATGARCCTGTTTGAGTTTGAAAGAGAACATGCTTTTTGCTACCTTCACACTTGTATATCCTATTTTATGAAAATGGAGCATTTTATAATCAACTACTGACATTTTTTATCATCTGCCCGAGCTAAAAAGTATCATCTCTTGCAACTTAAGAAGCAAAGCAGCTGCAAAATCCACGGAGCTGCGCAGAAAGTTTTAACACAGAAAAGCTGACAGTTTTTAAATCCTCCCTTCCTTGGTATGTCTTTCTTTAAGGTAACTAAAATTTAAAAAACGTCACTGATTCATGACACTGAAATGTCATGAAATGATTTTAAATSAGTACCAGGCATAGAGATTAGCATATACATACTATATACTGTATTATATATGCAGTATRTATRTTCAATATATTATAAATTCAGTATATATATTTACATACATACATACTACCATACCCTCAAATCACACCAGTCCACTTTCCAGAATTTCCACCTCCTTCTCATCTACGTGGGTATCTCTACACGTTATCGTCATTTTTCACTCCTCGTGGAGGGGCTTCTCAATGCATTTCATTCCACCAGTAGCTTTTGCACACTACTTTCTCTTAAGCAGCAATATGAAAATCCCAACAGAATTTCATCTGCAATTAAAGATGCC
Organism: Eudromia elegans; assembly: GCA_003342815.1. Classification (NCBI taxonomy): domain Eukaryota; kingdom Metazoa; phylum Chordata; class Aves; order Tinamiformes; family Tinamidae; genus Eudromia; species Eudromia elegans. The sequence continues at coordinate 5,245,314 of PTEX01000031.1, read as the reverse complement.
TCCCCCAGGAGGGGGAGCTCAAAATACCAAGAGCCATTTGGAAAGCTCAAATGGGGATATATGAACTTACAATTGGAAAAGGTGACACTTTTCTACTAGCTACAGGAGTCTCCAGGAGCCACTGAATCACATCTATCTGCTCTTACACAACGGGTGGATGTTGTTTTTATAGAGAAAGTGAATATGCAGAATATGGAGATGATATCAGGGATATCCAATCTCTTTACTCATGAAGCTTCCCCAATCTGCAGGAGCCAGCTCTGGTTTTGAAAGTTGCACTTTTCATCTTTTATGCCAGAAGCACTACGAGCTGTTTACCTGCTGGAGCAGAAGGGATTATTTGGAGCCTGCTCTCCTGTGAGCACAAAGCACAAGCAGAGCGTTTGTCTTTCCAACTGGAGCTGCCCCGTGCAGAGCTGCACTTGGGAGTCTCGCACACAGGGCCAGGGTAGCTGCACTTCCCCTGAGATGCAAAAGTCCYGTACAGAAGCCTGGAGGAAAAATGCAGCCGTGCTCAGCGGAGCCTGAATGTGAGCACTGGCGTGAGGACGGTGTTGCTTTTGGGTTACTGCCTTATCTACAGGAGGGAACAAATCCAGGCAGACTCATCTGGGCCGACGGCATCGCTGTGCTGAGCTCCAAATAACCAGGCAATCGATGGGGGTCCAACAGCACGAGAAACCAAATGAGATCTTGCAGGGACGACGAAAAACAGAGTTTCAGGACGGCACAGAACATGCTATTGGTCTCAAAAGCAAATAAAAACACTGAATACTGAAGTGTTTATCCAAGGCTATGCCATGGGCCATCTGACTCGAGGTGTTAACGTTCAATTTCCAAAGCAGCAACTCTCCCTCACCTCTCCAAGAAGATTTTCAACCACATCCTGGATACTTAAAACCCAAAGTATCTCCAGCTCCTTCCTTATGCCAAATACACTGTTTTTTTCTCTGGTCACCCAGCAAGTCCCCTGCTCTGGTAGTCTCAGCAGCTCTTCCAATGCTAAGCAATACAATTGATAAAGAAGTACAGCACACAGAGGACACTGCACTAAAACAAAATCTGGGATCGGATCTAACAGCTCTAAATTTGCCATGGAGATTTTATCACTCTTATTCCCAGTTAAGCAGGGACTTCCCATTTGGAATGTACTTGAAGCAGCTGCATATTTTCCAGAGAAGATAAAACTCTCTTACTAAGCACTACTCTACACATTTATAGGGTGATGGGGAATCCAGAGCACTATTTAATGAGACATGATTTAGATTCTGACTCTTCATACACACCACCACAAACTACCCACTAAGGGCATATATCACACCTCTACACTTTTGATAATATGTTAGTTCATGTATTTGATTTGATGCTGTTCAGAAGCTCACAAGCCTCTCGTGTGTAACAGAAAGCAAAGACAAAACAAAAGAAGAAAATGGCAGGTAAACAGAAAGCAGTAAAATCATGTAAAGTCTTGCTTTTATAGTAAAATCATTTTAAATGCAGCTTTAATGGAATACAGTAACCTAGGAAATTATGTTTCTAAATGACAAACCTGCAGCTGAATGTTTAGTAATTAGAAGCAAAAATGCCCTGGCCTCTTTAGCAGGACAGTTCAAGTTTGCAGCCCTGTGCCTATTTATAGAAGCTGGGCACATATCACTACAATAGCTGATTGTGCTTCGCAGCTGTTTTGTGTATCTAGAAGGGCAGGAAAGAACAGGCTGCACTTTGATCTTTCCCTTTTTTGGGCTTCTAAAACAACAACAAAAAATGTCATTAGAAAGGCCTCAGTATTTCTGGATCACAAGGGTCCCCATTCCAAAAGCCACAGCTTAAATTAAACATGCAAGACCTGAGTGCAAACACGGGCAATTGTTTGCCATTATTATAAATATAGACGGCAGAAAATATTTATTTTGGAAGCACGCAAACTATTTCACCTATCATGAAAACATATGTCCAGTGTGATTATAGGAGTCTTACCAACAGATGCTTTGTGGAGTAGTGACCCACACGGAAAACTGAGCGTCAACCCGAATGCAATTGCATCATAAATTAGCAGCAGCACTTCTCAGGAAATAAAGTATTTGCTCAAGATACCATTCACATGATAAGAATTAACTGCATGCAACCTGCAAAAACGTCTGGCATCTAAAAATACACACAAAGCTTGTGGCTACCACTACTATAGACRGAAATATATATTATTTATAAAAGCCAAAGCAATGCTTCCTACATGATGAAGCTTGCAGGCTCCTAACSAGGTCTGGAATCAGGCGAATATTTATTAGGCCGTCTTGCCAGAGCAGTAATACACATACTGCTTGGCTTATGCATTATTCAACCTTCTTAGTTGTTGCTTTAAAAATATAMTCCGCTAGTATTTAAAATGAATATATATATATATAATTACAATAAAATCACCATGAAAACTATACAAGACATTAGCCAATAATTAGTTTTATTATTTCTTTAATTTCTGAGCAAAGTTGCCAAAAAAACCCCCCCACAGTCTGATTGTATGTAGTGTTTCATTAGCAGCCTCCATAAACAAAAAACACCATTTGGACTTTTCACGCATAAAATGCTCTTTTAGGATTGTTGTTCAAAAAAAAAAAAAATCAGAAGAAAGAGGAAATTATACCCTCAAAGCAAAGATCACCATGAGCAAGTTACATTCTTACTACATGTATCATTCTAGCCTTCAAACATCTGGAAGAAATTACTTTTGTCAGAAAAAAAAAAAAAAAAAACTGTTTTTGGCAACAGAGAGAAAGGAAACGAGTACAAAGCAAGCACCTGCAGGAGGTCTGAGCACGCTACACCTAGCCTCCTCCAAGAACGTTTCTAGCAATCTTACTCTCGCATACCTTGCAAACGATGGTGCAGGGGTCTCAGAGAGAGCAAATAACCCACAAATTATGGAATTAACTATGATGGGAAAGCAGCACTAGGCTGCAAGAGATCAAATGCAGGAGAAGACAAATCTGTTATTAGAAAGACTGGTACACCAGACTTCTGATATGTGTTAAATAGTCTCAGAATCAAACTATTAGCCCAGCATAATTGATAACTATGAACAAAGGTTTAGATTTTGAATATGTAAGATTGCATGGTTTATAATGATTTGTAAAGAACTATCTAAGAAAACATCTGAGTAGTAATATCTTTTCTTGCCTACAGATTTATTTCTGCACTGGCTTGTATCTCTTTGCTGCATCTATCTCATTTATTTAAATGAGACACTCTTGGCAACAGACTTTTTCTCAGTCTTTGTAGAGCGCTTAATATTTTTGATCTTTATTAAGACTATTAGGCATTCGCATGCTATAAAAGTAAATAAAATAATAATTTGCTAAATAAATTACTTATATGATGATAATAATAAGACCTCATGCTCATCAAGGGTATAGGATTTGTTAGAACAAGATTTATTTCTRAACATGGAACTATTTCACCATACACATTTGAATAACTACCAGAAAAAAAATGAAGTTGTTTTCCTTTCTTGGCCACAGAATTTTTTTAATAASTGTTTGTTTGAGAATGTATAAAAATTTACTGATATAATTTGGTCTGAGAACAATATGACCACAAACCTTATTTGGTTATGCGTTCATGTTGTTCTCAACTGCCTTTTCGAAGGCTGTGATAACCAGATGATTATGAGTTAGTTTCAAGAGAAACTCTTTAAGCTGCCATTTACCATCCAGCCCTTCTTGCTGGGGGCACCTGATAGAATTAAAAGGTCTTTTGCCATGAGTATCGTAATCACTTCGCAAGGATGGACTGCTAAAACCAGAGGTTTTCCAGGCATGAAGGCAGCAGGCTGCTGTATCTACATTGCTCTACAGCAAGTAAAAAGTGACCAAAAATCAGCCAACCAAACAAACAAACAAAAAAAAAAAATCACCCCAGAAGTGCAGGTGTTTCAGAAAAAAAAAAATCAGCACTGAAGGAAGCTGCTACTAGAGGAAATACTGAAGTCCAGCACTTCACCACCAGAAAGCTCGTGGCCCTGGAAGGGAGCCTCCAAGCCACAGCTTAAATTATGACTCRGTATTAGTAGCCACTATTAAAGAAAGAATAAACAAGAGAGAGTTTGAGCTGACAAAGACAGCAGTAATATCTATGGAGGCTATAATAACTCAAATCTATAATTGTGTACTTATGCATTTATTAATCTGTTCTGAGCAAACTACATGTTGAAAAGGTAAGAAAAACAYCCCGAAATCCCTGGTGTATTCCCATGCTGCCCTGCAATCTAAGGCTGAACGTCTGCATTTGCAATCAATATTTTAAAGTTTTAGAAAAGCCAAATTTTAGGAAGATGATCTCTCACACTTCTCTGTTTCACAAAACTTTTAGTCAGAAGAGGTTTTACATATGATACCAACTAGTCGTAGCTACAACTATCAGTGCAAGACGAGGCTACGCTAATGTTCAGGTATCAGCTCTYCTCAATAGAGATACATCTTCCTGCAACATCATTTCTAAGGTAAGAAATGTTAAACATTAAGTTCAAATGTCAGGTTGGCTCAGCCTGAGCTAAACTTTAGCTTTAAGTAGCATACAGCTGTTGTGCAATGTCAGAGCATGCTAAAAGCTTCCATCTCCCTGGTTTCGTGCCCAGATGGAAGCCAGCCAGTCTTGATGACACAGATACGATACAGTAAAGCTTGTGTAATTACTGCTAAACACAAGACCTGTGTAAAAACAATATTCAGGATCTTTCTTGAATCCACCAGAACTCAGAGGAGAGTTTCCCACTGTGCCTGCAGCTCCTGCCCTGTGACAAGGTCCTTTTAGAAACAAGGTCTGATAAAAATCCTATTTGTGCAAAACATGAGTGCTAAAGATAACTTCTAAAGACAGTGAGAAAGCCCAAACTCCACCTTGGTGAGAAGACTAAGATGAAAAACATTATTTAATCCTATCAGTAAAACTCAGTGCAAACGCCATCCCACGAAGAAACATCCTCCACGCACCTGGAAAACTTTCCTAATTTGAGCACCACTTTGCTCATCTCCAGGCAGGAGTTCAAGTCTTTACATTCAAAGTTGATTCAAATGGYAGCATTTGATGAAGCCAGTCCCAACTGTCTGAGTGTTTCTCTAACTTTTGGATTAGACATAAAATCTTAAAACTAGCACGGATGAAGAGTCCAGAGGCTCCCTGCTCATGGCATCGTGTTTGCTGCTCAGAGATCAGAATTTATCGTAGAGACGAGTGACAAACACGCCMGGGCCTGGAGGCACAACAAAGGTCAAACACTTATTTGCCACCAATTTTGGATATACTTACTAAAACACAWATACTACCTCTAAAGACACTATCACTTGACAAGCAACATTGCTGACTAACAGGACTCTAGAAATATTTTTGCAGTTAAAACATTAGGCACAGCAACCACTATTTAAACTTCAATATATYAGGCCTGAATATTTAGTCTTCCATTCAGTTTATATGCCAACAGATCTCTTTCTTTTTTTCATTTAAAGAGAAGCCTATAAAAATTTCAAATTCTCTCAGCAATAAGGAAAAATTGTTAATACATAATAAATCTAATTGAATGATGAGGGGGAAAAAAAATCTTTTTTCCTGTAAAGAGGAATATTTTGGAACATCAAGTGTTTGTTAGGTATATTCCGTGTTCCTCACAGTAAAATAAAGAGGCTTTAAAAAAGCCTCATGTCAATTTTAAACTATAGCTAGTTTTAAATCACTACATAGTGACCACTCATGAGTTGGCAGCAATATATTAMTCTCCTATGGGATCTAAAGAGCTAACAATCCTAGTTTATGTAAGTAAATGTTTATACTTTTAATCTGTACAGCATTGCAGGGTTGTTCCAGTAAAGTTATGGGACAGTTTTCCCAGAAAGCAAACGGGCTTGGCTGCCTTTTGACAAGAAGTTTTGCTTCCTTTTATGGACCATGGAGCCCAWGGCCGGGCAACGCGGGCTGGGGGGGCCACCTCTGCTGCACATTAAGGCCCTGCTGTCCCCTGTGACCACTGTTCTTCAYGTAGTTATCCAGATACTTTTTTTATACAAGGAAAAAAAAGACCTAGAAGAAGAAATAATCTCTATTATTTTCAAGTGCAAACAGGAGATTATACTATTTTCTTTTTGTTTTGCTATGGTAAAGCCCATAAATCACAACTAGAACAAGTGTTTTGGGAAAAAAAGTAATAATAAAAAAACCTTTATGGGTGCTTCTTAGCCCATCAGAGATGGGCTCCTTTGCCTAAAAGGAACCAGCTGACTCAGTTACCTGCYGCTTGTTCTGTCACTTGTCAATACTCGCCTCTCTAAGTTTCACACTAATAAAAATGGCTACAGKGGATTTTGAAGAGTAAAGGCTCTTCAGATGCACTTCCAGTTCACCCAGAATTCACCTGGCGTCRCTTTCCTGATCACGTCCTACATAAAGATAAAAGTGAGATTATGACCTTTCCCAACCCAGTTTCTGGCTATTTCTCCAGGAATCCCATCCTGCTGGGTCAGCTAGTGGACAAGTCCAAGGAATAAAAAATAAAAAAAGGCTGGAGGAAGAGGGAAACTCCTGCAGCACATCCCGCTGCCGATGGAAAAGCAACGCTGCCCATCAGCAGATGTGCTGCAGAGGTTTCCAGCCCTCCTGCCTGAGCTACTTGCTCCCATTATWTTATTTATTCCCACTGCTTTAGCTTTTCACTTCCTCAGTTCTAGCAAATACTGAGGCAGCCTTTTCGCATGGCTTCAATCTAAGGACTCCAAAGGGAGTGGAAAGCTGGACAGAAAGATTGGAAAGGAAGGAAAGGAGCATGGGAAAAATTTAAGCTGCTGGAACCAGGGAGGGAAAAGCTCCAAATGTTATTAAAGGAGGTAAAACAAGTTTTCAAATGGCAACTGGAGAGCCAACAGGATTCAAAAATTGTGATCTATATGGAGCAGGGGGGAAAGGCCTGCACCACGCAGCTATAGGGACAGTGTCTGCATCACATCCCAGGGAACGTGCTGTACCCGTGAAGCCTCATTAGCTCTCCGAAAAAAAATCCTTTACTGTATTGCCCCAACTCATCAGTGTTTAGGAGTCAGCACGATACAAAGCCAACACTCTACATATTAAAGCAAGGCAGACCTTAAGCTGCACGCCAGAAGGAGCACTGCATGGGCAGAGGCATGCCAGACTCTTAAAATGCATGCATTTCCCCCTATGCTTCCTTCATTTAATTTGATTAAAAGTTACATTAATGAGAGGAGAGCAGAGAGCTGGCACAGGAGGGGGAAAAGGAGGGGATTAAAAAAGTGCCAGGGAATGAGTAGCTGTAACACAGGAGAAGAGAGTGGTGATACAGACTGAGGAGCCTTCATGCCAAAACCGCAGGCCAGTTTTAGGGATGAGGCTTTGCTGGCTAGTCACAGGCACGAGCTTGTGGACACGGGAAAAACGGCAGAAAGCTACAAGGGGAAAACGTAACCTCGTGTAATGGAAAATCCTGAAGAGAGGACAGCAGCGTGGCCATGGTCAACGCAAGCAGAGCAACAGCCCGAGCGGTTCCAGCAAACAACATCCAGCTYGAGGAGGCCTGAAAAATGAAACTTAACTGCTTTGGCAAGTGGATGGAGCAGGTAAGGGGCCTGCCGCCTTCCTGCCTGATTTGGTTTATTGGGCTGAATCTGGGCACTATCCCTCTCATGGGGACGTGCACAGCAGGGATGTTGCCATGGACAGCAGCAGCACAGGGGCTTTGCCGCAGCACAACCAAGGGCATCYGTTAGATCCTCCAGTCCAGCCACCTGCTAAGTAAGCAGGGGCTGCAAGGAACAAGGCACCACTTGCTCTCTAGTAAAACAGCCTTGCTGAGGGGCGCAAAATACAGCTATACTTCATTTTTTCTTCCCCGAGAGCTTGGTTTCCACAATCCGTAGATATACAGGTACAAACGACTTCGAAACACAACTCGCATTCTGATTTCCAAGTGTCAACTTTACGTGAAGTAGAGCCTGGAGAACTTGTGGTCTCGTGAATGTTCAGTGCGGTACAAAATGTTACAACAGGAAACTTAAATAATTGTATTTGGCACTGCTACCTCAGACGTGAACTACAGCAAATACAGGCACAAGCTCCAAACTCAAGGAGAGAAAAAAATATTGAAAAACTGGATACAAACATACACTGGCAGCCCGTCAGTATTAAACATGTCCCTGTATGATTTAACAAGAAAATAAAAACATATTTGAAAAAAAAAAAAAAAAGAAAAAAGATAGCAAAGAGTCCGGGTACAGAGTGATGAAACATCATAAAACAATACAAACCCCTGGAATCTCCTGACAGCTTAAAAAAAACCCAGTATTTTGAGGCAACAATTTCCCTGATTATGTCAGTAGTGTACAACAACAATGTAGTTGTGGGAAAAAAAAAAAAAGAAGAAAAAAGACAATCTCAAGCCTTAGACCTTAGAGAGAAAACAGCCATTGAAGTAATTCTCCTAATGTTATTTCCATTTTAGTAGCATGTTTTCTCTAAGCTGTTTTTGTTTAGTCTATGTGTAGGTAACTACACACAGGAAGGAAAGAACAGCTAATTTGATACTAGGTTAGTTATCTGAAGCTTTYCCTCACCGCTGAAAGAGACATGAAAGTCTGAAATATCTTAATGGGAACCACTGCACTCACCTACCCGAAAGAACACTTCCCTCTACAGGGTATTGTGTCTCCATCACTTCCCAACTTTGTCTCAATCAAAAATCAAGTTTATTTTCTAATCTTTGACATGAGTATTCTGATACAGCTTATCAAAAGCCTATGCAATTATACTATTAGATAAGGAAAAAATGGAAATGAAAAGAGAAAATATTTGAGAATGTTTCACGATATGCATATGCTTTCGTTTACACAAAGCCAAAAGAGGAAATGGATTTTCTACTATTTATGGCTCTCTTTCCTACCCAAACTACCTCTGTTTTTGTGTTGTTTGTTTTCAAGCGTGCCTGAAATTTCCAATTAAATGAACCTGGAAACACGATGATAAATCTTGCAGTTTGGAGCAGAATAAACTCCAACTTAAGTCTGTAATCTCAAAAACGTATCATGTGAGCGTACCCAAAAGTACTAAACAAGATGGATAAATAGGATATAAAGTGACAACTTCTCCCAAGCGAGCTCTGTCGCTGGCAGCAATATCAACAAACCATCTCTGTCTCAGGACACATCTTCACTGCACAAGTAACCTTGATTCTCTAACATGTTTTGATTCCATCTTCCTCACTATGCACCAAAAAAACTCTACCACCCAACTTGCTTCCCATTCTTCCCCTCAGAAAAACAGCACCTTTAGACCCAGGATCATAGGTGGTTTAAGCCCAGGTCTGGCTAACTGCGGACTCAGAGTAGGCTGGCCAAGGCAAACATAGATAAGTCAGAAACAGCAGACATAATAACCAGTTTTTCCTCTTGCACATGCCCAACCAAGCCGGGCTGTTAGAGCTTGCTGCACGGGAACGCACGTGGCTATCCCAACGTCTAGCTAGGCACCGCATATGGCTGTAGCATCCAAAGGCTTCCACGTCAAAAATAACAACACAGCTTAAAGCCTTAGCTTACAATATCCCTGCAGAACTAACCAACCAATGCACTGCCACACATATATGTGTGTGCACATGAAGGTAACACATCTCCTGTGTGCCTCTGAGTCATAATCTTGGATCATGCTCAGACAAAACTTTCACCCAGGTTCCCCCCTCAGGCTCCTCAAGACTGTCAGACACTGAACTGCCTCCAAAACAAAATTATAATATTCAGTATTACATTAGTACTCGTCTGGAGGCTGCTTCTGGTGACAGCAATGACCAGATGCATCTACTTTATGTGCAGCATTTTTGCTCTGTATCCTAGGCAAGGCAGACATTTTCAGGGCTTAAAGGCAGCAATCACCCAATCCCCAAATAAACCAGCAACAGATCGATGCCAAATTTTTCAGAAGAGGCTGTAAATTCTTTTAATGCCATCTGGTTGAGCTGTCACATCTCTACTGACAGTGCTGCGGTTCGGCTGCTTAGCAGCATGGCATCATGATCCACATCTTCCTTGTCCTTCCCGGGACAGGCCAAGGAAGCAATGATGGAGCCGGGAAGAGCACTGACGGGTCACACAGCCTGCCTGCCCCGAGGCAAGACACCCCAAACATTCCCAGAGGATATTTCCCTAACTTCTACTTAAAAACCCTCAGTAGTGTAAACCTGCCCAGGGCAAGCTGTTAGATTAATTAATTAGAGYGTTTTAGCATCCTCCACACTGCAAAGTTGTTAGTGGTGACCCCTCCATACACCTAGCAATTTTGCAGCAACTTTTTATTCCATCTCCAGCATCTATTGCCCACAATTTCCTCCTTTCCTCCTTGTGGCAGCACGTCTGAAGACAAGAACCTCCTTCTCATCCACCTTTTCCCTCAAAAAAAATACAAMTGCAATTCCTTCACCCTTTTCTAGATGCTTATCTATGCCCAAACCAGAAGGACAAGCCAGCTGGCACTTAAGGACTAAAGAAACCCAGGGAAATCTTAGCAGGTACCTATCTTAAASACTGTGATTTCTTATCATCTCTTCCTTCCCACTGTCACACGATGTCCCTCTGATTTCCATCTCCTTATACTCACCCAGGTTTTCCCAGACTACCATCATCACACTCCTCTCTAATTCACTTCCAAGTAGATACCATCTACTGGGTAATTAAGAACACAAAAGAAAATTTAGGAATAACTATTTTCCAGCTCCTAACTAACTTCCCCTTAGAATATTTTACTGCTCTAATGCCTGCGGGGCTTATATCTACTGCTGCAAGAGAACAAAGAAAATAAACACTTTGAAAATGTACCTGCAAAAGCCACAAAAATAAGCTTCTGTTGCAAAAAGCTACAATGGGGCTATGGAGCTTTGGGACCTGCAGCAAAGGAGGGGAGATCTTACTCAAAAAGTAACTTTTTGCTCTTCAGCCCTACAGCTAGAAACCATAGTAATAATAGTATCTGTGAACCTCAGTTTTCCTAATTCATTTCATTTGATCAAATTACATTGAACACACAATTATAACTCACACAACAAGGGCCTTCAGTTGTTTAGGCTCTGGRATTATTAGCAAACAAACATTAAAGATCATTAAAGTAAATAAAAAAGGGAAATAAACTACAGTATTCCTGCAGGAGCCACCATATTAAATTATAAATAAAAGTACAGAGTCATTCTGAATAGAGGGAAAAACTGCAAAGTTTGTTTATAGAAGAGTCTGGTCCTCTTCCAAGTTTCACGTTCCAGCCCGAAAATAACTTCTTAAAACAGCTGTCAGGTTTTTGTGGGCAGGGAGGGTATTTTACCAGCAAATCCRATCTCTCTTTAGAAGCGCCCAAGCTATCACAGCTACTATCTTGTGCTTCATGGAGAAACTGCCATTCATTTGTGGCCCACAAAATCTTTGGCCAGGAACACAAAGGAGCAGCCAAAAGGGAAAATAATCCCTATGGAGAGACCCCAGCACCTCRATTTGGGAATACAGAGGCACCACCATCCCTGTGGACTGTACTGACCATGGGAACTAACGTCTCCCATTGGGCCAAAAAACACCAATGGTCTTCCTTTCACTTCCGAGTCCATTAAAATATATTTTTTCCACCATATTCTTAGTTATTAAGTAACAACAATAAAGAAGTGCAATATATATTAAAACCAAGTAATTAAAATTCCAAATCTTACAGTACTAARTTAGAAAGATGAATATGAAGGAACCCAGTAACCTACACACTGTGTTATAAATATTCAGGTTAGACATGAATTTACAGATKTTTCTACGCACTTGGCTAGCCATAAATATCTGCATTTTTCCCTGTTGCCTTGGATGATGTAACCTCACTGAAAACATTTTTTTTCCCTTTTATACAGAAAATGGACACTGATAAACCAAAAACTCCATTTTTTCCATGCATGGGAGACATGTTCACATCTCAAGTAGAATTCACATGAACACTCGCACTAAGCAGCATCTGTAATTAAATCAGCCAAATGTTAGTCAGATACATTTACCCTATCGCTCATTTAATTTTTCTGCATAAGYAGAATTTTTCTACCCAAGTGTTTCTAAAACAAGTGGGGCCTTCCCCAGCACCCTTTAAAGGGTCTTGGGGTTTATTTTAGGCACAGCTTGCGGAAAACAGCAAAAAAGCATCTGTTTGTCATTGCCACTGTCTGAAAAGCTACMTTCTGTTTCAGGAAAACATTACGAACTGCACCAGACCAGGTCGTCTTCACCAGATGGGTGACAGACAGACACCAGTAGTGCTGCCTCAGGCCAGTGGATCCTCTTCTCTGAGGACACATATCTTGAAGYTCCTTTCCTCACAGAAAATGCCAGTTAAATTAAAAATCCTCCAGAAAATAAATAATAAACACCTCTCTGAAGAGGAATGACATCTCCAGTCTCCCTGATCTGTCAAMCTATCAGCACTTGAGAAAGCAAATTTACATTTCAAAAAGTAATAGCTATAGGAGGTTAACTTGATTTATTTTAGCAAACAAAAATGATATAATAAAAAAAAGAAGACAAAAGTCATGCAAACCTTAAATTACTTGTAAATAATTTATGTTGTCGTACTAATAAGGGAAAGCACAATTCTCAATTCTTCCCTATATTCCTCCTTACCTTGACACGACAGGAAAAAAAAAAAAAGAAATAAAGGGAAAATGTAGGAACATGACCAGATAGGAGAAATGTTCCAATCTCAGAACAAAAAGGATATTTATGAGCAAACAGTGCCCAAGACAGAATTATCTAATACACTCGCCACGTCCCGTGGAACAATGATACTAATTTTAAACACACAATATTTAGTCTATTTAACTCATCCTCAGTAGCAAGCGTCTGGATTTTCAAACAAACCTCAAACCCGGAGAGTCGGGAAGATCACTGGCAACCAAGCTTCGGCACTTATAAAAAACGAGCTCACTGCCCTATCTTGGCACAYACAACTTTCTGTGTTGCTCTAAGTGTCACAAAGACGCGTTAAGAGCAAATATAATATACAACTGATAGGACTGTCAACCTGCTTGTTAGATGTCAGGGAGCAGAAGGTATAATATTACTTTCAGTTAGAACAAGCCAACGCTTTGCCATMGCGTGTTAGAGACAAGTCCAGTAGGTCTCACATAAAAAAGAGGGTATTAACAATTAAACTTGACAGAATGGGAAACTGAAGAAAACGATTCCAGCAGTTTTATTAGAGCAAGCAGTTACACTGCCAATAAACACGAAGGCATCTGACTGCCGATAGGGCTGATGTTTGAGTAAGAGGTACCTCCTCCAGCAGATTATTGAATGGGGACACTGAATAATACATTCAGACAGCCCAAAGTCTAGACAACCGTTTTTCAGAACAAGCTACATAAGTATAGATGAGGAGCTTGTTCATCAGGAAGCTAAAGATAGGGACACTAGACAGACTTTTCAAACCAAGCACTTGCCTCAGTCTTACCACAGACCACAGCATCCATGCACGGGGAACAAAAGCTGAGTCCATACTAGTTAGTCTAGTCCTTACCAGTTACTCCGATAACCTTTTACACTTTGTGTGATGTGTTCAGGGGAAAGAATTTTCCCATCTCAAGCAAGAGGCAAAAGCAAACATATGACAGCAATATTTTATCCTCAGGCTTGTTATGGTTCAACTACATATAAGTATTTTAAAAATAGATATCTAAGTGAACATATATCCAGAGACTTCTTTCAGGCTTTCTTGGAAGAGATTTTGAAGGAACTTTTCTTCTATTTACAAGACAAGGCAAAGGCACATCAGGAAAAAAAAAGCCAGCCATCCTCCCAAAAACACATCTACTCCTATTCCCTATAAGCTTTTAAGAGAGCTCTTATCAGCTCAAAAATAGGGATGGGGCCGTTGCTGCTTTTGCTAATTACGGCCCGACACTGCAGAGCCGGGTTCTTCGCTGCCTGCTGCTGTGCAGAAGCAGGCACCTCGCTGGGGCTCAGCACCACACGCTCCTAATCGCCTCGCGAGCCCAGGCAGCAGCAAGGGCTCCCTAATTAAATCAACAGGGCTTCTCATAGGAGAAGGGTCTCATTATATAAATAACGATCACAGGATTAACCCCTTTAATAAGCTTCAATATCAGCCACAGCTGACTGGCGAATTTTCCCTACGATCACCTTCTATTAGTCACCACAAAATAAAATGCCCTCTGAGGAGACAGCAGTGTTAAAATRCGAAATGGGCCTTTCTAAAATAAGGGGGCAATTAAAACTCTTACAAATACTCCCATTCACCCTTCTTGCAGTCTCCAAGTCTGTGTTTATGGCTTTTACTCTTGCACTTCATGCTCTTTTTATACTGAATCACCTAAATAAAACAGCAATGACTTTCAGAACCGCATTTGATCTACTTACATTTGTCAAAGTTATTTGTGGCTTTTAGAATTGTCTCATTTAATAAAACTGTAGATATACTGAATGTATACAGAACACAGTTTCTAAATCAAGTTTTATGCATTTCCCCACCGCCAGGCTGCTGTGTCACCATACCGTCTGGAAGATGATCACATTCACACACTGGCACTCACATCCAATCATGCAACACCCACAAATCGATAATTCTCTTATTAAAAACAACAGGCTCTTCTTTGAAATTTAAAAAAAAAACCCCAACAACAAAGAGTGCCATTGGTTTTGAGATTTACTGTTTAAAAAGCTGCACAAATCATCAGTGGGGCACAGTCCAACTCCTGGGCTAACTAAGCAGTGCAAGAATTAACYAAAGCCTGGACGGGTGAGACAAATACTGCACTTTCAGCAGTGCAATGCAGCAAAGCCCTTATTCCAGCAGCAGCGGAGTAACTCACAAACCATCCTCCTTCCTGAGCAGTTGCCTACAGCTGGTATCCGACAGCATGCAAGTCAAATAATCATTTAAATTAGGTCCCAAAATATATAGCCAAAGTGTTCATAAAATACACTACTTTAAGATGCCCTGTGAAGTGTGGGGATCTAGCAAATACTCAAAAAACTCAGAAGTTTTAAGATTATTTCCGATCTTCTCTCCAGTTGACATGATCAAATACAAGAACATTTCCCCTGAAATCCTGAAAGAACTAAATGTTTGTCAAACATACTGCATTTTAAATATAGTCACATCATGCATGCATTTTTATAACATTTAGAGAACACCCTGCCAATCACGAAAATCTCCTGTAYAATCTGCTTCAGTTGCAATACCCAATTATGGATACATAATTATCACGAGCTGYGAGATGGGCTGCGAGATCAGCTCTTGAACAAATCCGTCTGGATCAGACCGATCCAGCAATGGCCAAGGTCAAAAAATACCTGTTAAAACTACCGTAGGTGCCGCTCCACCTTCTGTGAGCCACACACACACTTCCTCATGCTCCCTATTAAGCGTGGCTAGTTAAGCAAAACTATTTTCTTAAATGCCACCCATTTTCTAATAAATGCCACCCATCTGATGAAGAGCAGGCCATTATTCATACAAGAACGTGACATACGCTCCAGGCTGAGTAACCATGATTCACGTATCTGATTCTGAATTTTGAAAAGCAGATATTAGCACTAATTGGTACAATACATGGCAGCGTATTAGTAGTAGAGCTGAGATGCTCTGACCACATGGGATTTCTCCTACTCTTCAAACTACTCATTTGAAGAGATCCAGCTATAAAATGAAGATTTAGAGGAGATTAGGCTAACCCAGAGTTTACTAAAGGAAAGCAGANATCCTCCTCAAATAATTCTCTTCTACAATAGCTAGAATGACATTTATACAGACATTCCTATGTCCCCATTAAAAAACCAAAAACCAATACACATAAAAGTAGAATATATGCCAGAAGCAAAACAAAACATTGTTTCTGCTTTTCTTCTCAAAAGCCAGACACCGACCCCTCTAGGAAACACTAATTACATAACTATTGGCATTAAATAATATAATTACTTTTATATCTACAATGATACACACTGACATAAAGCCCAAAGATAAAGGAAGTGATCAGGTGCCAAGTTACGAGAGAAATCAAAAGCAACACTTGCAAGATGACTGGAAAACTAAAATACATCCAATAGTATGTCCTTTTATTTATTTGAGGACCTAACTGAAGATTACAGGTAGGTCATTTTATCCTTTGATGAAAGCTAATAGAATGACATACATGCTTTTTATAATTATGTCAATAGGCAGGATTTCAAAATGAACCACTCATCTGCACTGATGGAACCACAGGCAGTGATAGTGGACAACAGAATTAGACTTAATAGTATTAAGACAGTAAATCACAAAAGCCAAACCACTTCTGTAGAAGAAATTATTAGTACTCTTAAGACTAGCATTTCCACCACGGTCTCCAGCAATTTCAGGGGCTATGGGCATCTAAGCTTCACTAGTGTCTTCAGAAAAATTCAGTTTTAAAAAGTTAAGTTTATAGCATTAAATGATTTATTAACATAGCATTAAGTTTATAGCAATAAATAAATTAGTAACAATATTAATAAAATTAGTAATTAATATATTAATAATTARAACTCTTTTCTTTCTGCTTAAGCACAGCCACTCCAGACTATTATCATTTTGGGTGCTAAAACATCTGTGAATATTTGTTAATATTGTTGGTGTTGAATATCAAGCAGTTTTGCTTTCCAGTCTCTCTTTCTCTCCCCTTTTTTTTCTGAGGAAAAAAAAAAAAAAAAAAGATTTTTTTTTTTTCAGCAAGGAAATTGCCCATGTCATAAACTACCAAGATTGGCAGGAAATTGAACCTTCATTCTTTTATTTCATCCATGGATGACTGTGGATGCTCTTCACTTCCTATGAGTGTTCCCTTCTCCTCCCTGAGSAGCAGMAGGACTTATAGTTTAAGGAAAAACAGTGCCAGGAGCCTCCCAGCCCTTGGTAATTTCTACACAAGCTAATCTGAGTGGATTTCAAACAGCTGAAGGAAAAACAAACAAACAAACACTCTTGCATTACCAGGCAATCAAGATTTTACCACAATAGCAAAAGACATTTTCTTTTGTCTTCATTTTACCACATACAGGAAGAARCAAACACACAAGAAAGGGCCTAAGCAAAGCTAGAGAACTTTTATTTTTCTCCTCATTTCTTTCCCATGTTCCAGTTTTGGGGATTTTATCACGAGCAATRCTATTTTGCTTGTAAATGATTTATCAAGTCAAGTTGAAGACAACAGCATCAGAAATGCAATAAAAGGAACAGTAAATGATTTCAGTGAAATAAAGACTTAAAACATATAATCATCATTGATTATAAGATGTGCTAAACATTTCCACATTAAAGTTACTGTAGGAAATACAAAGCCAGGAAATTTTTAAGCAGTTGTAAGGGGCACTTTGAACGAGGAACACTTGCTAAAGACAGTCTAGAACATTTTTCCCTTTGACAAAATAATTTCAGACCTATGAAAAATATCWATGTCTAAAGCCATAAACTTAGTAAGTCTAATGCTCTAAGTTACAATATTTTTGAATAAGATGAAAGAGAATATTTATCTGATAAAAACAATTTGGCTTGGAAAAGCAGCACAGACTTCCAGTACAGTCCAGAGYTGATAAAAGCCTAGCAAGAGAAGTTCAACTTCAGCCAAACCTTTCCTATTGCCTAAGACAGTGCCAGGACCCCAACAGGATACTTAGGAGAAAAAGTTGTTAATACTACGATACAATCTCCAATCTGCAATTCTGTTGTGATTCTCACTTAATATTTTCACCAAACATTACCTGGAAGCAAGCAGATGCACTTTCCTATGCCACATGGCTTTGCGTTAAGTCAAATTCCAACCATTTCCTACCAACCCGATGAAACAGTCATYTCAATGACACAAACTTTACGACAGGCCCTGATAAAACATGATAATGCAATCATATCGCCTGGCTATTGGCTTCTTTGCAACAAGTCCTTCTGGAGGTTAAAAATTTAGGGTTTAGGAATTTTTTTTTCTCCCCCTTTCAAAGGACAGAATTGAGATTGAAAATAGTCTAAAAATAGCACAGAATTTTCAAGTGTCAGCTGTACCGGTAACATGAATAGCGGTCTCTCCTTACAGAACAGGGATGGATGGAGGGAGCTTGTGATTTAGGATCAACAGAGACAGGCTCAAGCACACACTGTGCRTGTAACATAATTTTAACTTACTAATTCTATTAGTATTTCGAGACAACCTACAGGAACTTTGCATGCAGTGAAATGGTGCTGCATTTTAACGCGGTGAGCCTAAGTGCTTGTACTCTTTGCATGCTAAAAGGAAAAGTTAAGTACATATTATTATGAAATATCTGCAGAAAATTTTAAACAACGCATTCAAGCAATGCATTGTCATGACAAAAGATGAACATAAATAATATGTCTTAGACTGTGTTTTGTCTTTTCCATCAATCTTTYTTCCCTTAGAAGCCATAATATGAAGGCTTTATTTAAAGCATATGAAGTACTCTTGTATTTCAGCAGTTCCTCACGTATCTCTGAACATTTACTATACTGAAGAGAAAGAAGAAAGAACGGAGCTCCTGCTTGTTGTTTGCAGGGATACCTGTTTAGATTGCAATACCTACATTCTCGGTAGCCAAAGACAGAAGTTTAAAATACTTAAGACACTGTGGATGATGACTAGAGAATGCAGTAGAAGCCATGGCATCGTTCCAGCATTACAGGATCTCTGATTTTAAAGCTGATCTTTCCCATGTTCTGAATAGAGCTCTGGTCTTGCTGTGGTCACACTAACATTTGTAGGATGTAAATGTCTTGAAATGGTTACTGAGCTCTCTACTGCTTATATAAGGATGAAGCAGGCRGGACTGCAACATGCTGCAATCACGCTGCAAGTAGGTATGTTGGCTTTGTTCTTATTTGTTAATGTCATAACTCAAAATAAATTGAAGTGGGAGTCTGCTKTGTTAAACAAAAGAAAGTTAGCGCCAGTCTCTGTCTGCAAAATCTACAAAGGAGAGAACCTTACACAGATACTATGCTTAAAAGTGACATTTCACTGYTTGCAATCAAACTATCCCTGAAGCACCTTAACAAAACTCACAAACTGGGAAGCTAACTTCCAATTTCCTGTACGTAACAAAAGCAGTTTAAGTGTGAAGGTTTGAAGGTTTTTAAAGAGAGACATTTTTCCACTTGATCWTGCATAAAAACAAGAGGAACTCAGTGAATCTTTCTCAAAATTCTGAGAAATTTACCTTTCTGCAGAGGCCACAAAACCTACTTGGCAGCAATCAGTACTCATACGCAAATGTGCAAATATGTAGGTTTACTTTCAGAAAGCCTTATGTCATTATATCATGTGAAATACTCAGAGTGCACASCAATCACTAGGTTTTCATATAAAGTTCTTTTTTTCATTTCCAACTGTAAACCGAATACGGCTACACCAAGTGAAGACCTGGACAAGAAACAAGCTGAGCAACCACAGCTACTACCCACCTCCCTTTCCTTCACTGTTACACTGAAACTGCAGATGAAGTCAGTATGTTAGATCTATGTGGAATTAACTTCTTGCTGGAAATATGCCTTTATGCAAATTACATCTAATTATAATTCTTTATTTAATTCTTCAGTTACTTTGACTTTCATGATTTTCTCTTTCCTGCGATAACACTGAACACTTTCTATCTTCAAATACAGTAGAGAAGTCAATCTGTATATTCAGTAAAACGTATAAACTGGATTATTCACTGAAAGCTTCTTCCTCAACTACGTATCTCCAAATTTTGGCAGGGGGGAGGTGGAGAACAGAATGAAAACAACCAAATGCTTGTCCAGTTATTACTTTAAAAAAACTAATTGCCACTTGTTTGACATACCAGTTGCCGCCTGATCTTTGGACTGGAAACAGAAAACATGAAATCCCAAATTACCCTTACTGTCACAGATGAAGTTAATCCGTGTAAAAAGGCTCTATGGGCAGATTTGCATTTATGGGCTCTGGTGAAAGCAGATGCTGAACAGGAAGCACCGTGTAGTCGAGGGAAGGAACAAAACGAGCAAGCGACTAATCGCCCGTCCCCAGTCCCCGAGCCCCGGCTCACTCGCGGCGATTAGCCCCGACGCTCGCTAATGCCCAATCTGCAGAGGCAGCCTCTTGGCAGAAGCACAAACCGTCTAGATTTACACCAGGCCCAGCAGACRGGGCTGAAAACAATGAGGTTTTTTTACCTGATTTTCATCTCTCTATGAGCTCAAGGCAGCACACGACAGCTGCAGGTCCTGTACGTGCAGACACGGCGACAGACAGAAAGATGGGCAGACAAGGAAACCTTCCCCACCATCAGGATGTAAACACAGTCCCCCCACCCGTTTCTACATCACAGGAGAGGAAGGGAARGAAAACTCAAAGCCTTCTCTTTTTGTAACTCTATAGGAGCAAGCTGTATGTCCCCTGTAACCCCAAAACAGAGGAGACTATCGAGTTGCCAGGCACAGCTGCAGTCTATGATTTGCCAAGGGAGAATCATCCCATCAGCCAGGAGTTGCCACCATGCAAAAAGTAATCCAGGGAGAAATAATAGTGGTACTGAATTGGAAGAAAAGGTGTCACTATCAAGTGATTTGCAGAAGGAATTCACTTCATTAAAAATTGCTTTAAAGCAGATAAACCAGGTTGATGAAAAATCCTTCAAAGAAACGTGGAGAAGAGTGAAAGGTAATTAATTAAGCCATTAATCTTTGCTATGCTTTATCACTAACTGCCACAACTTGCCATGTGAACCATCGACCTTAGTCGCAAAACCTTGAATTCCTCAGTTTTGCTTTACAGGTGACAGAGTGCCACGAAATCCACTTATGKTTTTTTTTCCATGATGAAGCAAAGGATAATCACCTACAAAATGTTTCTCCCACTTCAAAGGCTTCTATAAGGACCTCATTTATAGGACAAACTGAACAAAAAGATCTTGCTGCAGAGCGCTTGAGACTTCTTTTTTAAAAACGAGAACTCTATTAATAAATACTATTATTAAAGTTAGCAGTATATATACAGACACCCCAAATGAAACCACAGTTCCGCTGTACTGGGCTCCGCAAACACAGAGAACACATTCTTGTCCCAACAAACTTATATATTTTGAGCATTCAAAAAAAGATGTCAGCGACCCTGATATTTCTGGCAGATTTTCTGGCTGATGGGTAAATAGCAATATCCTGACATCATAAGTAACAAAAAGGAGAAATGCAAACAACCAAGAAGAGCAGAGCAAAACAAAAATATTTCCTCAAGCAGAACTTTTTTATACCCTGAAAAGGAGAGAACTCCAGGCTCTGCAGGGCCGAGAAGAGAGACATCTCTCTGCTGTAACCTCAGGGATTATGAGCTGTCAGCATCTCTCAGTCTTTAATACACTTATTTCCTAGGAAACTCATCAGGAAAGAAAAAGCGAGTTGTCTGAAATTCTGTGCAAAACCGCGGCCTCAAAAACTATGAGGATATCGCTCCCTGGGCTCCTCTCACCAGCAAGTGGATCAGAGTTGCTGGGAAGACGAAAGGCATAACATGATCCTAAGCAAGCACTGGTCTGAAACGGGCAAARATACTGTTTTGTCATTAATGGCTCTCTCTGCTTGTCAATTCATTTCAAATACCATTTGTTTAAAYCAGAACCACCTGTGGGAAAACACCCAGGCCCTCGTTCTTGCCATAAGGGGCCAAGGGGAGCATTGTATCATTTGGCAATCAGAGTAGGAAGAAAGGATTTTTCCATTCTAAAAATTCCAGTGAGCTACAGCAGGGCTCAGGGAAAGCTGTGCCTTGTGCCTTCCAGAAACAAGGCCAGATCACTTGCTTATGTTGACTTAGCCTCAGAAAGATAATTATGACTACTGTGGCAGCTCAGACAAGTAAGAGATAGTATGTTAGACATACAATGTAAAAAATAGGATATCATTAAGATACCAAAGGTTGAAAGGAAGCTCAGAAGTAAAGTATTGGTGAGGAAGTAAAGCTCATGCCTGTTATCTCGACTGCACTTCAATACTTAATAGAGCACTAGCATCACGTAATTAAATAACCACAATAAACTTCCTCTTTGTTACTGCTWCTACCAGCTAACTCCCAGAGAGGCACAACTGGCTCGGCGAGGAGAGCTCCCAATCCCACCTCTGCTCCCAAACCCCAGCGGGCGCTATTTTGTTCCCGATGCTGTAAACATATTGGCCCGTGTATGGAAAATATAGAGGGAAAGGGAAGGAATGGGTAGTTGCACACAGCGTGCATCACAGGTGAGCCAGGCAGAGCCTTTATAAGGGATTTTGGCAGAGCCTATATAAGGGAGAGGGSCTATATATTCCTTGTCCCTGCACAGAAGGTGCAGCGTAGTTCTGCTGGGCTGATCACAGAGGGCACATAGAGATTTTCACTTTGTACAGTTACATACCGCACTGATAAGAGAAAGCCAGCTAATTACTGTTCCACCATGGGAAAAAATGAAATCAAGTAATATTCCTTGTTAAAGAAACTCTTACCAGTTTTTTCAATTACCTTCATAGCTCGATTTCAAGGCAAGAAGTAATCATCACAATGTCAATGTGCAAACAAAGTGCACTCTGGTCTTATCTAAATTGCATTTCAGCTCATCCACCTATAACACCCTGGCTACAGCAAGAGCTGTGAAAGACACTCRAAACTGAACCAAGGTGTCACCAGCCTCTCGAAGCAGCAGCAACCTAGGCCTTCTTGCAGTAAACRTAACACAGAAGAGAATTCTGAGAAAAAAAAAATGCAGAAACACTAGAAACACTTGTGAGATGGGGAAGAATTCTTCTGTACAATGCTCTCATGGTCTCCTACAAAAATCTAAATAAGTAAATGGGTAAATAAATATTAATAGCAGTACCACCAGTCTCCACAAGTAGGTTAACGTCACTTTGTGATTAATGATACTGAGGAGAGCTGTAAACCTAACGAAAATACTTAATCTGTTCCCATAACATGGCCTTCACACTGCATCTAGCAATAAAGTCAGATAGGAAAAGAACAGCGAGAGCTTCAGCATCCCAGGGCTCTCCCTCTACATTTATTTTYACCAAAAAGATGAGATTCCATTCAGAGTAACAAGAATATTTTACATCTGACTTTTTTTTTTCTTGAAAGTATACTTCATCTGATGRATATCAGTATCAGCAATTTTCAAATAAATCAGTTTGATTTGTATTTTTGAAAGTTAAACAGAAAGCTGAAGTCCAGGGACACATCTGCTTCAGTTCTATGGCTTCCAGCCATTTGTGTATTTATCAGTATTTTCCAGCCCCCATAAGCCTCTTATTTCATGCCTGTTGCCTTGTGCATATGGACAGCCAGTTCGTCAAAACCAAGCATTTCTGACATCAAAATAAGCTGCTCCTGCCACAGGCAAGCAGACTGCTATTACCACTTCCACTGTTTTGCAACACTCTCTCCTCCTGTCCTTACTCACTGACCTTTCTACAACCGCTGTCCTCCTCATCTCCTACGTTTACTGCAAGAGATCCCTCTTCCCCCTTCACAACACTGCCCTATGGCTCCTTCTCAAATTCTTCCACATTTCTGTATAAAAATGTGTACATATATAAACCAAAGGAATAAGCAAATTCCCATAACATAAAAGGGGGTTGTAACATATTCTGCTCCGATTTTCTTTTGTCTCTCCCCCACTTTGGACCACAGCCACTGCAGAACAAATAAACCTCTGTGGGACAAACGCACAGCCCTGAAGTGACAGACAGTTTTTCTGATGTCTGCGTTCACAGCTTTATAGGTCTACGGAGACAGACGATTAAACCCTCAACACATACAATCCTCCTGAACGTACTTGTGAAGTATTGCTACCGCCACTGGAAAGCAATCAGGGGTTTCATTTCAAAATGAATACTTCACAGAAGAATGAAAACTGGAGCTCTGTCTGAGCCATAAAGGGACTCAAATGATCCTTTATTTTCTTTTCCAAATTGCAAATTTGCAGTTTTACCCCCAAACCGTTAAAAAATGCAGAAATAAGAATATCTGCTTGCCTAGGAAACCACCTGAGTAACTTTTTCCAGTCTAACTGCAAGAACTTGCTATCAAACTGCCAAACACACAGTGCTCATTTCTTTCTGTGAATCCAGCTGTCATTTTCCCCCARCGCCTTCTCAGTACCAACTCCTGGAGTGCCAAAAACTTTTCACAGATACACATAATTTAGAAAACACATATACTCTAATGTATGACACATAAAGCAAATTAACAAGTTTACTTACTGAAGTAAAAGATGACACACTACAACAAAACAAAACTCTTTGGGAGGCAGCAAACACATTAACCTTCTCTTCTCTACCATGCAACACTCTCCCAAAGGATTTTCAGCAGTTTGGAAGTTAGTGTAGATTCTGAATAGCCCAGATGATCTTTTACACTTATCTCTCCATGGCAGCTTTCAGTCTATCACCCCATGATGTTTCTGATCACCAGTACACAGCGATAAACACAAGACATGTTCGGTCTGCAGGAGGCAACAGGCAGAAGACAGGCACTAGGGAAAACACGTTAAACAAAAAAGGAAGAGAATGACACAAAATAAGAACACCTACCTTTTAACTGATCGGCAACCACGCTCTGACCAACTCGTTCAATCACCTTTCCATCCTCCATTTCGTAACGGTCATCCAAATATTTTGCAGTAGCTTCTGAAATATGGACTTTTCCAGCCACCCCCAGCTGTTCCATTAGATTGGCCAAATTGACATCATTGGACCACACATCAAACTTGAATCTCCTCATTCCCAAGATGCCGCACAGGACTGTGCCGGTATGAACACCGACTCTCATGTTCACCATTTCTTTCTTCTCTTGGCAGAACTGCTCTATAGCTTTAATCATACCCAAGCCCATCTCAATGCAGCAATAAGCGTGGTCGGCCCGAGGCTCCGGGCAACCGGCTACGCAGTAGTAGCAGTCTCCCAAAGTGCTGATCTTCTCGCACTTAGTGTCCTCACACAGGCGGTCGAAACGGCCAAAGAGATCGTTCAGAAGTCCCACCAGGGCATGGGCTGACTTGTTTGCACTCATTTTAGTGAAGCCAACGATATCCGCAAACAAAATGCTCACTTGTTCTATCTGCTGCATTTTAAAAGGACGGAATATTATGGGGGTTTTCTGAATGGAGGGCTTCTTCTTCCTGCTTTTGGGGCTTGAGGTGGAATGACGTTTGACAGAGTTTTCACTTTCATCATCCCCTTGTTTCATTAAGTCATCGGCTATTATTCTTGGCATAACAGAATGAATCATCCTCTCTTTCAGGGCTTTTTCCACTTCCAAGTCTTTTCCATGCATGATTGATTGTCCCACTTTCAGGAATGTGCTTCTTGATCTGACTTCGGACATGATAAACAGATGAATACCGATGGCGTGGATGCAGATGTGGAGGAAGGCTTTGCTCAACAATTCCCAGTAAACTGCATCGGCGCCGAGAGGCGTAAAACAGTTCTCATCACGGAAGTGATACCCAAAGGTCTCGAAGAGAACCGAGTAAGAGAGTCCCAGAAACAGGCTTAAATACAGGGGTAAGTGCATCACCGTGTAAAGCAACAAGAGCACTTCAATACACATAGAAAAACTGCCTACTTGAGAAAGGCAAGTGTCCGAGGGAGCTGCTGGGGGAGTCTGGTTGGACACGTCGCCACTTCCTGAGACAGGCGTCAGAACCTGSAACTGCGGCGCGAGCGTCAGCGCGAACACCAGGAGCGTGAGCGCCAGCGAGGTCCACACGTAATGGCGGSCGTAGGCCTTGGTGAACGTGAACACAAAAAACGCCACGCACACCAAGAGGAAGCACAGAGCCGGCGCCATGAACACGACCAGTTTCTCCTTCATGTGGATGCCGAAGTAGACCCCCCAGAGCAGACAGGCCACACCGATGTAGAAGAGGGCGTAGCGAAACCTGCGCTGGGTCTGCGGGAAGCACCGCTCCATGCACGCCTCCTCCAGGTTGTTGGAGTCGAACTTGGGGTTCCACCACTTGGAGGAGGCCCTCTCGAAGAGCTGCGGCAGCTTCTTCGGCCGGCGCGGGCCGCTGCCGCCGCCGGCTCCAGCGGCGCGGCGGGTGCCCCCCGACTCCCCCGAGCTGCAGCTCGACGAGATGCTGTACTTGCAGCGCTTGGCTGAGGCGCAGCCCTGCTGCTGCTGCTGCTGCTGCTTGGCGTTGATCCTCACCGTCACGCTGCTGCTGTCCCCGCTCGAGTCGCAGCTCACCTCGGTGCTGTGGTGATGCAGCAGCTGCTGGTGCGGTGGGGAAGCCATGTTGTCCGTCCCTCCTCGGCGGCCTCGCGCCGCGACCCTCGCGGCAGGGGCTCAGCGGGCGGCGGCGGGACCCCGGCGGGGCGGGCCTGGCGCGCTCCGCCGCGC
>PTEX01000031.1:5170774-5217935 GCA_003342815.1 Eudromia elegans | reverse complement strand
CCTCGGCGGCCGATAGCGGCGCCCGCTCACGTGCCCTTCCCCGGATCCCGCTATCTCTTCCTCCCAGGCGGCTCCTATCAACCCCCCGCGCCTCCTTCCCCTTCCCGCCCAGGCCCCGCTCCATTCTCTACCGCATCCCACCTAGCCCAGCGATCCTTTCTCCCAAGCGGTCCTTTCCTTGCTGTCCACCCCGACCACATCCGATCCATTCGGAGACCTTAGCCCKGCACCCAGTCCCTTGTCCTCTTAAGAGGACATAATAGAGGAAAATGCTCTTTCATATATATATATAAATACTAATAAAAAAATATTACCACACAGACGTTAAAACTGAAGCTTACATTTGCTTTTTCCTTAATTTCCTCTGTAACATTATTAGCCACTGTGTGATAATGGGCTATAATAATAATAATAATAACAACAACAACAACAACMACCAGAACATTATCTGGAGTTCTGTGGGACCAAAATAATCTACAATAAAAGAAGTCCGGTCAACAACAACAGCTGCTCTGTTCTGCTGCGCTGTGACTGTCTCTCTGATGTCAACAGCTCGGCCCGCCCGTGGTTTATCGGCGGTGCCGCCCCAGGTCTAGCCCGCGGTACGTGGGCACCGAGCGGGCAGCGAGACGTGGGGCCGCTTGGCTCGACGACGGCGCCCCGCCTGGCTGGGCTCCCCTGGGCCTTGCGGAACGCGGGGACGAAGCTGCGGAGGGAGGATTGGTGCCCAGCGTGGAGCTCCGCGGCGATGGGCACAGCTGGTGCCTACGGCTGCCGTGGGTGCCGGGCAGGGAGGACAGCGGAGCCGGYGCTCGGGTGGGTTGGGAAGCTGCGGGAGTGTGTCCTGGTCCCCCCTTGCTCAATAAAGCAGGACTTTGTGCGTTGGGAGAAGAAGGATCACATCAAAGCTGCAGAGTGCATCACAAGCCTTGCCTGGCGTGACCCACATGACTCCGAATTTTGTCTAGCCACCCGCCAGACACCGCTTTTGATCTCCGGTAATGAAGTGGGCTCCTCTTCCCTGGCTCTAGCGTTCTGCTTTGAAAGGCACTGAAGTAAGGCTGAAGGAGGCACCTGACTTGCCCAAACCCTGATGTGGCAACCTCAGGTCCTGGCTCTCAGCCCATTCAGGATCATCCCCTTCCTATGCCCTGCACAGAGCCCCCAAAGCAGCCCGTCTGGGGCTGCTGACGTGAAAGCAGAGCTGCCAGCACCTGCGTGCCTGCAGGTGAGGAGCCACGGCTGCCCACGGGCCCGGCCCAGCCCCGGCTTGTTTGGACCTTGTCAAATCRTACCTATAACTGCAACGTACTCTACACATGCAAAGGAGACCTGAGAGCCCGTGTTTGTTAGCTCTGCATTACCAGGGGAAAGCTGGTGTTGCACCCCAAAAACCTGAGTTTCAAAATCAATTCTTACATCATTTTTCTCTCCCCTTTCATTTTTTCCTGTTGAATTTCAGCTGCAGCTTACACACACATAAGCAGAATCAAGAAATGCCCGTGATGCCTGTACTTATGTCAAGTTTTGGGGTAAAATTAGTCTTAAAAGGCAAAGAGGGGTTCAAAGCCCTATCTGTCTTTCTTTCCCCCACTCTGTTTTCTGTTTTGTTTCCAGGACTTTAATGCTGTGGAAGATAATACAGCTAGTGCATTCCTCTCCAGCAGTGTCGRGGTGGATAAAGTTTGCCGCATCCGTTATGGAAGAAGCCTCTTCCTGGCAAGCCCAGTTAGCCCATCTCCATAGAGCAAGAAGCTCCGCATTGATTCCGAGTCCAGCACGAATTTCAGTGTCTGGTRGTTCTCCTGCAAGGAATCCTGGCTGCCCTTCCCAAACACACTGCCACTGGTTTCCTTTCGCGGGGCCTGCCGTGGAGGAAACGCTTTGCAGTGCAGGAGCAAAGGCAAACGCATATTCCACTTGAGCATTTATTTTAAATCACACCGCTAAATATTTAGTCTGTAGATCTGGATTTGCTTCCCTTTGGGAGGCACAGCTTTCTCGGCTCCTCCAATTCACTTCTGTGGGATGTTCATAATATTGTCCTTGGCCGATTTTCTGGTGGAGCTGCATTAAACCATTTGAGGGGCTGTCCTAAAGCGTGGCAACCCAAGTGATCCTTTTATTTAGACTTTGCAGGCTGCCTTGGCGAGGCAGAATGGATCCTTTAAAGAATATAAGAGGGGAACTGCTGGCTAGAACAGCAGAGAACTATTTTAATGCCTGGGGAGGAGGAATGCTATTCAGAAGTTTATGGATTTTATTTTACGTCAACAAAGCGAAGCTTACAACCTGACAGAATAAAGTGGCATAGATGTCACAGATGGTGAGCCTTTTGTCTTTTGATACAGCATAAATATTGGAGGAAAATACCTTAAAAACCCGTTTAAACATCCAGAGGCTGCGAGATTTAAGGAAGATACTGCAGATGCCCCGTTCTCTATGTCCTTACTTCGATGGCCTGGCGTTTGTCCTGAGCTCTGCTCCGAATCTGGGGAATCTCCAAGTGAAGCACTCATATTTTCATTATGAAAATAACTTCTCCGACTTCCATTCTCAAACTAACACATTAGCACTAGAAAATATTTTGGAAGACTATTACTCCTCCTTGCATTTTAAATTCAATGAAATGATGATATATATAATTTTTTTCACATTTAGGACCACCTTTGGCATCCTTTCCGTAGGCAGCAAGGGCAGCTGTGTGCGTGTGTGTTCTTACCTTCTCAATGTGGCTGGTTTCTTGAATTTCACTCTGCAGTTTTCCTCCTTCTGAAACCGTGGTGCAGATTAGAGTTTTCTGATTCAGGTCATAACACTGACACACTTTCAATTCCCAAGTGAGCTGCACAGATGAAGTAAACAGGTAAAGCAATAGCAGATCTTTTTATTTGGTTTGTTCCTCAAGAGGGAGGATAAAACTTTGCTCCCCTGAGTGGGAATCATGAGCTCCTATAGGAGCAGGATTTCACTTGCCTGCTTTATGGGTGCCTCCAAGTGGCCTCCGAAGCTGAAAACAATAGAGATAATGACCTTTCTTTTTGGCAAAATATCTGCCACCAGGAARTGGTTTCCCTCAAAAACACCTTTTTGGAAGATTAAGACCAACTTTACCATTTATCACTTATTCCATTCACAACGAGAAGWTCCCCTGACTCGCCAAGCTGCTGAGTCAGCTTGGGCACCTCACCCTTGAGTCAGCAAAGACTGAAATAGAAGCTCGCTGCGTTTCCGAGCACAGGAAGCAGCGCTGCTGCCTACGAACTCAGCCACCTCCAACATGTTTTTATAACTGCGGCTCTTGGTGGGGAAACCTTGGTGCCAGTTCTCTTCTGGCTGAGCAAATGCGATGCCCAACCGTTACCGCACGAAGGGGAGAAAGAAAATTCTTTGTCTTGGGGAAAGTCCCAGTGTATTTTGCTTTCCCTGGAAGTTTTAACTCCATCTCCCCTAAAAGGAGGGGAGACATCTCCCCTGTGCTGTGGTGCTATCTGCTCCCCTCTGCTCTTAAACATCTGTATTCTCCTCAACCTGTGTTACACCAGAGATTGTGTGATCCTGCAAAATAAGGCTTGTGAAGCCAACACTGTAAAGCAAGCAAAGACTTTCTGTTATTGTAGCTGGTTCTTTTATACAACCTCTCTCCGTAGCAGTTTTGGTGTGAAGAACCAAAGGGACAAGCAAAGACTCTTTTACAGGAACTGCAAAGGGACCCTCAAAACATTTGCCTGAACTATTCCTATAATCTTACAGGCAAGTTTCCWCAGTGGAATTGYATGGTACAGCATTTTCCAGCATACCGACAGAGGAATCAATAGAGATTTAAAGGAATTGACATTTGTGCAGTGTGTGTGAACGTTGCAACGTGTGACTTGACTTCACCGCTTTCTGATTTGTGCAACACTCCAGTTGCCGATTGCAGCACATTTTCTGTTTAGCCTTTTGGATTATTCAAATGCAAAGAGGTGGGGGATGAGAGTTTATGCACAGGTTTATGCAATTGCCTTTTGTACACTTCACAGGTTTTGAAGGAAGCCCTGCTACAAATCCGGAGAAAATTATGCCTTCAGGATTGTAGAGCCACGTGATGCGCAGCAGCCGGTGCTTCAGGGAATTACACAACTTAAAACTGTGTAAAACATTCGCTATGCACGGACCACACCCTTTCTRAAGGCCGCACGTTGAGGACGGGAGAATCGCTGTGGCTCTGCGGGGACCCGGTCGCTGCTCTCGTTCGGTCTGCGGCAGGGAGGCCGCAGCGCTGGGAGCGGGAGCAGCGGCAGCCGCTGCCCTCGGGGCCRTCCGCGCTGGGTATGGGGAGGAGCAGAGCGCTCCCGGGCGCAGGGCGTCTCCGGAGAGCCCCCCTCTCTCCTTCCTTGTCTGAGAACAGCACGGAGTGTTTCCATCACAAACCTGTTATTCTGTGGCAGGTGCAAAAGAATCATTAAAAAACAAAATAAAAACCACCTTCTATAATATCAGATTTTTGATGATTTTCTTTTCTGTATGGTAAGGATAGAAAAGAGCTGCCTTCTGAGCCATATCTGAGATATCACCCTGGTGGCTCCAACCTCTCTGCTGCCCAGGAATACAGATGACTCAATGCTCTCTCCTCTACTTCAGCTTGGGTAGATATGATCTGAGCAATTTAGTAATGATGGCTGATTTTGACCCCATTCATGGCTTGAGAAAGTCTCATTTCAGTCTTTGGGTTGTCTTTAATGCGATTTCTACACGCCTGTGTTCTACGAGCTCAGATAGGGCTACAGAGGAAGCTCCTCCAGGTCTTCAAACACAGGAAACTGTATTCGTTTCCATGGACTGGTGTGGTGGTTGGGTGAAGCCTGATGGAACAAGAGGAGGATATGGAGAGCCTGTTGTGTTAGCGTTGTGACTGAGATTGTGGTGGCCCAACAGAGTCCTCTGATTCCATTGCTGTGTGATACATTTTGCATTGCATTTTAAAATATTGTTTAATTCTAAAGTGCTCATTAATAGGTAATTTTTAGGTTTTCAGAGCCAAGTACTTTAAAGAAGACAAAAAGAAGATAATGTTTTAGCATTATTAGCATAGTATCCTTCATTTGGTAAGTCGCAAAAAGCTGCAGAATTAAAATTGGGTGTACCGTATTCTCAGAGAAATGAAAACATTTAGCTTGCCTCAGGAAGAAAAAAGTCAATAGATGAACAGACCAGAAAATAACTACGCTCATATTATCCTTAAATATAACCCTGTGTTCGTCTCCTCTTAAAAGCTGATATGACCAATGACCCCAGTGTAAACCAAGCTCTGCATCACAGCTGAGAACTAATGGGAGCTTGGTCTATCCCCTGCCTTGCTGAAAACAGCCCCTGGAGCAAGCTGTTGCCTGTAACGTCGTGCAGGGTTCACTTTCCAACTAGTATCCTTGGAGTGCTTGATAATCTGTGTGCCTTTGCGATTTTTGATGGGATATCAATGGACCTTGAGGGCAAAGAGCAGTAAATACCTTCCAGACAATTCTGCTTAAAACCATGTACAAACACAGGGCTCTTGCTCACCCTGCTCTGTTTCCAGGGAACAAGACAGTAAGAAAATGTTGCTCAAAACACAAATGCATAGGACTTTGACAGAGATTGCTATCTCGCCTCCTAGTCGTTTTTACTTATGTTGCTGCCCTGACAACTGCAGTATATTATGGAAATAAAATGTGAAGTCACCCACGTCTGGGCCCTGCTATTTCTGGACTAGACAAATACATTAAATACCTCTTGATGGAGGCAAGAGAAAATGTGAACTTTTACAACCTGGGACAAATATTAAGTCTGCTGCACAGAAAATAGCAGTAAGTGTTTGATAAAAGGTTGAGCTGAAAGAAAAAAGCATGTGGAAATGTGGAATAAAAACGTGGATTACAGGTTATACAGGGCAGCATCCGATCGGGATTTGGGGAATAGGAGCTTCTATTCAGAGCAGGAAATCTTGAATGGGATAACAAGAGTGCCAATAGTCACACCTGATAAGCCAAAACCAAATAAGCCTGAAACAAAAGCCCTCATGCTTGAAGTAACCTCAGACTGGGTGAGATATTTGCTGGAAACACAGGCACAAACCACACAGCCTACCGTGTTACTAGGTGCGACCCATCCTGTCCCCGTATGCCTGAACCAGTCCACACATCATCTAGCAGTTTGGTAAGCTGCTTCCTAAAACCGCTCTGAACACCAGACACAGAAGGGCATGCAGAGGTTCACGTTGCCTCTCAGTATTTCTTTGATGCAAATAAACAAGATTGTGCATCAAAGCAGCTCAGTTTTTAAACCCCCAAAGGCCTGGAGAACACACTCCTAAAGAAGGCGCAGAGTTAAAGCATGGGCTGAAGATATTCTTGTTATCCCATCTTCTCCCAAATGGTATTTCAACACACCAACCTCATCCCCTAGCATATAAATACATCCAAAGTTACATACATAGTTACATACTGTGCTGAAAAACTAATCATTTTTAGGATATAGACACATGCCCATGGAGAGAGAAAAGGCTGTGGCAATAAAGCAGGAAGGTGGGAGCTGAGTTAATCCCATAGAAAAGCARATTTATTGTGCTAAGTGACTTTCTCCTGTCTCCCACTTTCTCCTTTTTCACCATCCTTATTTCAGTTCCCTTCTCAGCTCTGGTTCCATAGAAGAGCAGTGAAACTTTCTGTTCCTTTTTCAGATGTTCATTTTTATCACCTCCATCTTTGCCCTTCTGCATAGGGAGGGAGCTCAGACAACAAGGCTAAACCGTCTATGGCTGCCTACAAATGTGTCCCCTGTCCCCAGCTTTATTTCTTCATCCCTTATGTTGAAGGACCTTTTCCAAGAAAAAGCAGGCAGGTGGTGGCTATGATTAGACCATACAAAGGAGAAAAACTGTCAGCAGAATAACCAGGAAGGCCACAGGCCACCTATTCTCCCAGCCCAAACTGTTTAGACTCCATTAGGGAGTTGTCCTTAATCTGCATTTCTTGCTTTCTTTTCTTGCAGCATAAGGAACRCGAGAGTCCTATTGCCTTAGTGCTTTAGAGTTGGTTTGTCTTGGATTGACGTRTGTTTGTTTTTAATCAGATTTTTCATGCTCTCCTGCCTTGTCTGCACTTCAAGACTGGTTAAACTAGGGGCCAGAGTCCATTTAGTTTGGTGTTCCATCAAGCTTGAAACAAGAAATAGGGGCAGTTCCCTCAAATATGATYATCTTCCTGTAAATCCATCCATGGAAATGGCCAAACAGTGCTCAGAAGGATTTGTAGCATTGGAGACCCTTCCTGAGCCCCCGTGTCTCATGCACGAACACACACAAGACACATGCCAAGTTGTGGCGAGTGCTTGAGGAAAGGCTGAGTCCTGGCTCAGGGTGCCCTTCCTCTGGCTTCCTTAGTCTGCTTCAGTAAATAGCTGGTG
The DNA here is from genome assembly GCA_003342815.1 of Eudromia elegans. NCBI lineage: Eukaryota > Metazoa > Chordata > Aves > Tinamiformes > Tinamidae > Eudromia > Eudromia elegans. The sequence goes on along the minus strand of PTEX01000031.1, from coordinate 5,210,513 downwards.
TATAAAAGTCTTGAGGACAAGTCAGTCCTCAAGGATTTAGAGATTTTAATGYTTTCCCAGCTCTCTGCCACGGCAGGAGAAAATGTCCAACATCTGACCTGATTCTGCATCTCTTTCCTTGCAGCCAGGGACTTCTCCCAGTGTGGCAGCACAGGGTCTTAGAGCACTTGCTGAATGCCTTGCCCTGGTACTTTCATCATCTCTATCCTCATGTCATTCAATGTGCTCCAGCTGCTTTGACTAACTCTGTTATTCGGCCATCCCAAAGGATCAACTCRTGGGACAGAGGTTGCAAGGGACTGGCAACAGTCACTGTGTGAGCAGGTTTCACAAAAACTTAGTTGGCTGGAAACATAACGTGCCATTAACCTAGAAATCAGAAATTTCGCTGGGCTCTGCCCTCACTGGTCCCTCAGAAACGCAAGGCAGGAGATGACGAGCAGTGTATTTGTGACTGGAGAAGCCGCYCCCAGGCTCTGAGCACCTCCCAAAATGCAGCAGGCTGGGACGCAGTGTCCCAGCTGCAACAGAAATGCAGCTTTAACTTGCTCTAACCCTAATGTTTCAATTGTTTCAGTCTCAAAAGTGAACATCTCACCTGTATGCATAAAGGCTGCTCACAAACTCAACAGATACTGCACCAATGTTAGGCTGAAGCCCGTAGATGCCCTGGGCTGAGTGCCCTTCTGCTTTGGAAGGTCCTCCTGCTTCCCTCAAAATAGCAAGAAATCACCTTGTCAAACACTGTGTTCCAAAACAGGCCAGTGTTTCAAATTCTTAAATTTTATAGAATATAAGTGGACATGAGCAAGGCCCAAGAAACTTCTTAGTAAGCCATATAGGTTGCACTTTATCTCTGCAATGTAGGAAAGGTTTAAACAGCCTTCCAAGTAAACTGCAAAGCTCATCTATTTGTTAGCAAATGCAGCCAGATCTGTCTGACTCCAGTGTTGCTCTGTATAGCAATTAAATAATAATCTTTAACCGTATTTACACTATATATGTCAGTGTTAAGCTAGCTGTGTGTTAAGAAGGCAGAATGCTCTTAATGGAAAACATAATTTTGAAGCCTAAAAACTTAAAAACAGCTGGAAGGTTTTGCTTGGACTTCCCAGGGAGGGAGGRGGATGGGAGAAAAAAAGAAAAATCACCTCTGGCTTAATGAAACATGAAGTGTTTAATCTCACAGTAGAACTTTTTCAAGAAACTAATGAAAATGGAGGATTATAACTGTTTTGCAATCTTTGGCCTCAATTCTGCAGACACTTTCACACATGCTTAACTTGATGCATGTGGTTAGTTTTGCTGAACTGAATGGGATTATTTATATGTGTAAAATTAAGTGTTTACAGGATGGCATTGTAGCTATATAGCATTTGTTGCAAAAAATGACATTATGTCAACATCTCTATATTTGCCTTTTTGTGAATCTTTATCTTGTGAAAAACAAAGTTGAGAAATTGAGGAATTAAGACTCCCRAGACGGTCTGAAATCTGCTCTCCGGTGTGAATGGGATCTTTTGTTGCATTTTGCAGAGTGTTGTGCAATGAAGCAGACTTATTTAGCAGCTATTAAAAACCCACCTTTGAATAGCTTGACTCTTTCATAAAAGGATATTGTCCACATTTCTTTCCACTTTCCAAAGTATGTCAAGGCTACATGCTAAAAAAAGCCTGTTGCTTTCCATCAAAGGGGAACTTTTTAGTTTCAGCTGGTGGCTCAAGTACTCACAAGGTTTCTYAGATAATAGGAGCGGATTCTACCTGCCACGAAGCAGCACGTCAGAAAACTCGGGACCTGAAATAAATCACCTCTGCAACCGCAGCTCCAGCATTTATCAGCTTGTTTCCATGTGCAAGCCAAACTGCCATTAAGCTGACTCACATTTTGGCATTTTGTGTTTATATACAAAATGACAATGTTTGCAAGCAAAGGGAAAAAAATTTCCACAGCACCAGGAGCTGTACAAAATCTTTCCTTTCTCTTTTGGCCCCCCCCCCCCCTTTTTTTATTTTCCCCTCCCGAAGCTCCTCTCCCGCGGCAGCGAGGAGCAGCAGCACCGYGCAGAGCGGGCCCGGAGCCGGGCGCCCGCGTTTCCTCCGCGCAGCTCGCAACGAAGCCGCAGCGGCCCCAGCAGCTCRGCATCCAACACGGCCACTGCCGGCCCAGAGCCTCCCCCCTGCCCGTCCCCCATCCAACCGCAGGACCCCCGTCCCAGATCAACCCCAGTTTTAGCACACCYGGTCACCTGCCCAGCTCATCCACCCCGCTCCCTCAGCTGAACCTGTGAGATGCAGCCAGGCTCCTTTGGGATGCCAAAGCATCAGCTTTGGAACATCCATCCTGCTCTTCCAGGAAGCTTTTTACACCACCTATCACACAATGCCCAAATCAGCTCTTTAAATGTACACTGAAACCTATACCTTAATGTACTATTTACTTTAAAGACACTATTCCTGGCAGTAATATCTGATCCAGATCCAGAGTTTATTTTTACATGCTGAACTTTTATCTCCAACTTACTCATTCTAGATCTTTCATCTTGTTTGATTTTCCTAAGACATGAGGGCAACAAGAGCAGTTTAGAGAGTCCTTTTCTGCCACACCGCACCTGTAACTCGGTTCCTGGGACACCTTCAGAAGCCACAGTGTCACAACTCGGGTTTTGGAGGAACAGGGAGAACAGTTTTGCATTCACCGGGTACCAGGTCTGGGCCCGCGTGACTCACCATGAGGGTCCGGGTTGCTCTGCACGTAGCCAGTGCACCCTGGCCGGTGTCCTTGCTGGGCTGAGGACGGCTCGACCCCACGGGGGACACGAGTCTCTGGAGTTGATGGTTGTGACAGCGCCAGGGGTAAAGCCCTCGGGGCTCCGCTCGGGATGCGGGYGCTGGAGCAGATCGATAGCTCTCAGCTGCCTCCCGGCTCGGGCAGCACAGTGAGCGGGCACAAGAGCACGTGGCCACCATGGGAGCTCTTTGTGCATCAGCTGTAGATGGAAAGGAGACAGCATGCTCAGAGCAACCCGACTGAAAGCTTTTATACACACACACACACATATATATACACATGCACACAGTGTGTATGTGCAGCCAGTCCCCCCGTGCAGTCAGTCTCCTGCTTCAGGGAGCTTCCTCGGTACTCCAAGCAGCAGAAGCACCATTTCTGTTCTTGCTTCAGGAAACTAGTAAGATTGCTTTCTTGCATGCCCGGCTATGTGGGGCACAGCCCTATCCACACCATAGGACTGCTAGACCATTGGCAGCATCTTGTAGAGCGTAGGAGTCAAACAGAGGAAAGTCTCTGCTCTGCTGAGCTTAGTCAGGCAGGCATAAAGTTGATGTTACTTTTACTATTGCTTCCCTCTTCCCCCTCCAAACAAGATGACAGCTTCCCTCTCTAGTGTTAGAAAAAATCAGTGCAAGGAGGTAAAGGCTTGAAGAGAGCACTGCATTAAATAGGTGCCCAAGTACCTGGAGTGTGTCGGCTCTGTGGCGCAGTCCTTGTTTTGGCACGGGCTCAGCTGCAGCTGCGGCTTACACAGACTTTCCATAGGTTACAATTGGTCAGAAGCAGCTGTGGCTCCTGCCGGCCTTTCCTCCCTTCTATACATAGTGCGGCCGCGCTCGGCTGGCTCCCAACCACCACCAGGAACAGCAAGCAGGGGTTCTGGACGGAGAAAAGCGATGCAAGGGTCATGGGAAGAGGAAAACCAGGAACGCCAGCCCCCCAAAAAGGAAATGTTAAAGAACAGATGTACTTGGAAAGCTAAAGTCACTTAGAGGATGCATTTATTCTTATTTCCTTCTATAATTGCACAATTGTGCTTTTTCAAACAGCTGGTAGTACCAGAGCTCAGCTTCCAGCTCAAGGCTGCCGTGTCCTGCACAGAGGAACCAAATTTCCTAGTAGCAGCAATTAACTGCAGCTACAGGGAACCAAACACACAACATTATTCCAAACACCTCTTGGGGCGCACGGTTCACACGTTGAGCCGCACGAACTCACGGCTCTGGGTGTGCAATGCAAACAAGGAGCCGGGCAACCAAGGGCTTCCCCAGCAGGTCCAACTTGGAAGTCCCAGGAGCGCCAGTGGCGGCTCCCGGTGAGCTGCACGCAGCCTTGGTGGGCTCTGCGCTCGCACCGCTGCTCTGCCTCCTGCCCGAGACCACCACGCTTCCCCAGCGCGCTGCCCGAGGCAAAGAGCTGCCTCCCGGGCTGCTGCTGAGGGCTCCTTCCAGCCACCTCTCTCCAGCAGCCCATCCCACCGGGCACCGCTGCGGCCACCAGCCCCACGGCCCACATCCGTATCCCTACGGCAGATCCACCCGGTCTCGGCACATCTCTGGTGTCCGCCTTCGAAGCCACCTCGCTGCAAAACTCTGCCCATCGTTCCCCACCGTGGTGGCAGTGCTGCAACCTGTCTGAACAGCGTGAGCTGCAGGGCAAAGCTTGTGCCCTCACGGTTCAGTATCATGCGCGTGTGTTTGAGGCCAAACGTATTGATTATTGGGCTCTCCACAGAAGCAAACTGGCTGCAATGTTCAGCCTGGGTGATCTGAGTCTATGGCAATGAACACATACATCGAAATAACCCTGGAGCTCCTCCAGCCACGACTAGGAAAGTGAATTATAACAAAAATCTGAGTCCAGATCCTGCCAGGGAGCCCTTTGAAAGCCGCGGTCTGAAGGCCGAGAACCACCTCTTAGCAAGGCTGCAGCTGTCCGAGCTTCAGGAATCTGGAGCCTCCAGAAGGAAGGACTTGCACTTAAGAAGTCATGTTTGCTCTGGTGTCTGTAAACACTCTGCTCAAGCAGCTCCCACAAGCTGTGGGCAACCAACTGAAACGGGCTGCCCTGCAGCTGCATGGCTGTGGTCTTTGGTCCAGGAACAACTCACAGGACACTGCAGTCTGAAGGGGACCTTGGGATGTGTCTAGCGGGGTCAGCTGCAAGATCGGACCAGGTTGCTCAGGGCTTTACCCGGTTGCAGCTTGAAAGCCTCAAAGGAGGGAGGCTGCATAAACTCACCAGGCGACCAGCACAACGCTTCACCTACCTCGTGGTGTGGGTTTTCTTTTTACTCATTCCATTGAGAAGCAACTTTGCAGTGGGTGAAATCCATCTCCAGGATCAGGCAATGCACTTCCAGGTGTGTATCTGGAGATCATACAATGGTGAGAACAGCAGGGTCTATCTTCCTCCTCCAAACACGGAGCTGAACCCCAAACATCAGGTCCTTGGCAGTCCTGTTGTCCCAGGAGCTTTGGGGAAAAGCTAGAGGAGATCTCAGCTGCTTTTGCCAGGGGGATGAATGCTACCATCAGTCAAAACCGAGGGGGATGTGGTGAACTCCTAGGTGGCCTCCGGTAGGTGCTGGAGCTGGCTGCCAAGGCAGGAGGGAGGAGAGCTGGAGAGAAGAAAATGCAGAGGATTTTCAGCAGTCTGAGGCCTTGGCTTTGGCACAGGGAGAACTAGAACAAGCCAGGCAAGGGCCAAGTGCTCCAAACATCCCAGGCACTCAACAGCAGATTTTGGGTCCACCACAGGGGAAGGGAGCAGCATCAAGACATGCCACGTCTTCAGAGACCTTGTCATTGCAGCATGGACCAGTTTGCAGGTGTTTGCAGACTGGTCAGAGCAGCAGGCAGAGGAGGGGGGGGGACCTTCATCCTCACATTATTCCCTGTCTGTGGCACAGATAGGGATACGCTGGAGCACTTGAAAGACCAATTGGCCTCCCACACAGCACCCTGGTAGCAGAGCCCCTTCATCCCTGCCCTGCTCAGCAGCTGGGCACGAATGGGTCGGGGGGGGTGCTGTTCACACACGGGCTATTCTGGGAAGCCTTGAGTGGGTAGGTGCACTTTCAGCAAGGCTCTTTCCAACGTTGCACACAGCACAATGGTGCTCCCAACACCCCCTCGCCCCCCGCTTCCTGCCTGCTGGAGGACACGCTGTTGTGACCGGGGCGCAGCACAGGACACGCTGATCCAGCTGCTGCAAGAGGCAGCTGGGGGAATCATTCCCCCGCCTTTCCCGAGTGTGGCTGGATGTGAAAGGGCTCCTGGACTCAGCTGGTGAGCAGGAAGCACCTGCGTGGGGCAAAGACCTCGCACAGCTGGAACACGCACAGACACCTTGGTCTCAGTCCAAAGGGAGGGTGCGAGCAGGGCAGGTGCTGCTCGGAAGGCGAGGGTGCCGATGCGGCAGCCACGAGCAGGTCTGGCTCCCCAGGAGCCACTAGGGAAGCGTTCCCAGCCCCAGGGGCATTAGCCCAGTTCTCGAGCTGACCTTGCCCAGCTGGACTTGGCCAGTTCTTGAGCCCAAAGCTCTGTTCTCGACATCCTGGCCTCAGCACTCATTCACAGCACAGAGACAGCACTAGAGACACACTAGGGGTTCCCAAAGGACTGTCTCCAATTAGGCAACTCTTTGCTTCCAGGTTCACAAAATAGATATTCTTGTTCATGTCACTGCTATTTGCACTTAGGAAAATAAAAAGCTGCTTCATTGTTTCCAGTTTTTTTTTTTTTAATTTCCCATTTATTGGATTTTTTTWAAAAAGTTATTTTCAGCCCAAACTGGACCAAAATCAAATTAAAAAAAAAGTTTTCTGTGACCTGGAAACACTGATTTTCAGACCCCTTTAATGCCTTTATCATATGAGTGCTAATCACCACAAAACCCTGCGTTGCATGCAAGTCTTTTAAGCAATGGGGCTGCTTCTTCTCCTAAAAGAGAGCWTAGCTGTACGAGAGAGCTTAGCTCACCCATCCAGCCCTTATAGAACATATTACCTTCCAAAATGCTGTGCTCTTCTGTTCCTGCTGAGAAGGCCATCACAAAGCCAAGTTGTTAAGGCACAATGGAAAGCACCCCCAGAGGAAGACTGAAGACCCACAGAAACACTGAGTGCCACATTCTGACTCCTCTCCGCTGATTCCTGCAGTCACATATCCCAGCAGGATGCTCCCAGGACACTCATCTTCTGCAAATGGAGCCTGTGGCACCTGAAGCAGGGGTTGCTTGCAAGTGCCCAATGCTCCYGTTAGCCACCATGGAGTCAAGAGTCAGCAACAAATAATATATTTTAAATATGCAATCAAATAACCAACATCTAGGAGAGCATCCTGAAAAACCTTTTGATAAGTGCAGTACCCACCTGCAAGACACCCCCAGCCAACCTTAGCTGCAGGGCTGACACTGCTCTTATACTGATGCTGGCAACCAACCGGGTGTTATCATCATCATCATCATCATCATCATCCTCAGCTGAGGAGCAGAGCTGTTCCTGATGAGAACAGAGGCAACAGTTGCAGAGCTGATTGTGGTTTTGTGCCTGTTCTGTGTGAAAATGATGTGCCCCAGGTGTGAGCAGCCCAGCTTTCCTGGTCAGCAGCAGAACGCTATTCTGAGGGTTGGGATTTCTCTTGGAKCAGTGGGATGTTGCAGTCTACAGCTCACTTTGCATGAGCTTTTCTGGCTCTCATCATTGGGCTGTGCCAGCACTGCATGGAAGCAACGTGGCCTGGAGATTCATAGAAGGGACCCAGTGCAGCAAGGAGTGCAAGGGCAGGGGCCGTACGGACTGCCCCGGGGCAACACTGATGGCACGTGGCCAAGGGCTCCAGGGCCTGCAGCTTGCCCCTGCCCATGGTGAATGATCTCCCTCCTGGCTACTCCTCCACCGGAAAAGCTCTTCTTTTTGATAATGTAAAAGAAGGAGAGAAACTTGCAGTATTTTCTTCAGGCGCCATATTTAAGCCTATTGGAAACCAACTCTCTGTGACATCCCAGAATTGCTCCTACCTCGAACCTGATCTTAATGAGTCTTATTTTACTTTGCTCATCAGCATGAATCCCATTTAGGCTCCCCCACACACAGAGAGGTTACAGCTCCGTCTGCAGGAGGCCCCTGCAGTGAAACCCACACAGCTCCCCATGCCCGCAGSGGTTGATGTGTTCATGCTTTCGGGCCGCCCAAGGACAGCAATGTGGCAATGSGCATAACCCTCCCTCCCTGCAGCTAACGTGGTCCGGGACTTCGTCCTCTCCCCTGTCCCTTGGGTCCTGCCCACAAGCGGAGAAGAGACCCCGTGTTTGGTGTAGTGGCCGCCAGAAATTMGGTGGGCAGTGAGGAAGTGACACACGAGCATTTGGCTCTGCGCTGCCTGGCGGTTACACCCCTTTCCCAAGAGTTTTCTGAAGCTTTTAGGTCTTTTTCTGGCAGAGGGTGCAATTAATTCCTCCGTGATCCATATGCCGCCGCTGCTCACGAAAGGCCCGTGCTCTTTCCTGGGGGTGGGTGTTCCTGGAGAGGTGCCTCTAACCAGGCGTTAGAGCAAGAAGCGTTTGCCCTGTGTCTGCAGTGAGAGGAATCTGCTGTCACGGGCATCCCCTCCTCACCTGGCTCGTTGCAATGCACAACGTGACCGTCAAACACTACAAACGGAACCGGCACTCTTGCAGAAGCCTGGCTGGTTTGGTTTTGTGCCTGAAATGGAGAAAGGCTGTGGGGGATGGTGAGGTTACAGATGATTCATTTTAATAGGCAAAATACAAACTTTTCTTTTTTTTTTTGGATTGAGCAGTTTCGGGTTTCACAGTCCTAGTCCCTGCTTGTGAGTTAGTATCTGGAGAGAATCGAATATGCCTGTGCTCTGCCTAACTGCAATAAACTAAACTGGAATAAACCAACCCAAACCAGGCTCTCCTACGGGGATTATGACTTTGTGGATCCGAATATGACATTTCCCTGTCCTCCCTCCTGCAGAGGACCTGGAACTCTTGAGACAAGGCTGCCGTGTTGAAACCCTGGGATGCAGCGAGCGCTATGGAAATACGGGATTAGCGCTGGCCATGCCCTGTTTTACCTGGGGTCCCTCAGCTGCAGAGCGACGCACTAGAGCGCCCCATGGGCCCAGCATCGGGACCGCCTCGTGCCRCGGCGGTGCACGTGGCCCGGCAGGGGCAGACGGTGCCCRCGAGCTGGCGAGCAGCCTCYGGCCCCTTCCACGGCGAGCAGAGCAGCAGCGCCCACGATCCTGCTGCCTTCGGGCTGTGGGTGCCACGGCCGGGCTTCGGGAGCCCGCGGGACCCTGCGCCRGGGAYACGCRGTGGCTCCCGGCCAGGCCCCGKCCCTCTCCCCTCCTGGGCACCGCAGCCCTTCCGAGCCCCTCGTCCACGCGCTGGGGAAGCCGGCAGCACAGGCTGTCCCCAGCGTTTCCAGGAGGACCGCGTCTCCTGAGGGATGGGGCAGACGAGCCAAGCGGGTGCCTCCAAAGCCGGGCCCTGGTGGTGCCCGCCCTGTTGAGGACTCAGCCCCACGGCACCRCATGCGTCCCCAGGGCTTTCAGCAYRAGCCCCGCSRATGGACTGGAGCCTGTGCCAGGCCCCAAGGGGCTCTGGGTCCCAGGGCAGAGGGTGGGATTTGCTTCTCTGCCTGGGCGCTCGACACCCTCAGGGACCTCTGCGGGGGGAGGAGGCCCTTTGCTGGCTGCACACGGGCACGAGGAGGGATGGAGGGCGTCTGTGCACGCCGGTGCGAGCTCGTCCTGCAGGGCGGGCCGCGCTGCCCTCCTCGGCTCCGTGACGTGCCCAGCGAAGCAGCCGGTTGTGCTGCGCCGCCGCCGCCACACAAGACGGGACRGGTGGTCCCTCAGCACCACGGCGCCTCACAAGAGACACCGTGCTGAACCACGTGCAGCCAGGGCTGGCGCCTGCAACGCCGCCTCCGCGTCATCTTCCATGAGCCATGGGTGTGCTGAGGGGCCGGTGACACCCCCCAGGGGCCTCCAGGTGACATGAGGCCCCCCGCAACCGTGGGGATAGCGTGAGGGCTCCCAGCACCAGCAACGGCCCCAGCCCCTCTGCTCTCCTGCCGTGGGGAGGCAGAGCGCGCACGGCRGCCTCGGCACCGCGCTCCCGTCCCCAGCAGCCACCCTGCCCTGCCCAGAGCCAGTCCGGGCGGTTGCACCGCTCTGGCGAGAGRAACAAAACAAACATCTCCAAGGAGCGTGCTTGGAAAATACCAGGTTTTATTAGACAGGTTGATGTTCAAGCTGACAGTTTTATCCAAATGCACATTAACACGGGCTTCTACTTGGGTGTATGTCACGGCTATGTCATTCCTCGGAAGGTGTCTGTCTGGAATGCTCTTACACAAGAAGCTTATAGCCCTGGCGTCGGGTTGGGATTTCTTAGCAAAACAAAYGTACTCCTCGCTGCCGCCCAGCCCCGTGCGTTGCCTGCAGCTCATCTCTTTYTCACTCGCACCCCGGAGCTCTCCTAGCCCAGAGCTGCTGGGTTGGTCTGAGACTGCCACGCGGGGCGGGTAAGGACCGACCGTCCCTCTCGGACTAACAGGCRCTTGACGTGGCTGCCCCGGTTGTGCGTGAAGATGTTTGGGACAGAAAGCATCCGATGGCCAACGCCTTCCTGAGCAACCGGGAGAGCTGGCGAGCACCGACTTGAGCCAGCGCGCTTCACAGGAGGCAAACGGCCCCCAGCCCGGCCCCCCGCCTCTGCCCCCCGTGGGCACCGCCTTTGCAGAGAGGCGGTTGTGCGAGGGGGTTCGAGCAGGACGACGTGGAGGGCATCGCGCCGGAAAGAGAATCCTAACGCACAGTTAGGTGGGAAAAAGGTTTGGGCCGTCACCTAACGGCCCCATCGAGGACTCCTGCATTAGCACTTTCCTTTGACGGTGGCACTGGGTGCTCCTAAGAGGGAGGGAATGAAAAACGGAGCAGGGTGTAAAGGGGAGGGAAGACAAAGAGGGCGGAGGAAAAGATAAAGCAAAGGAAAAGGAGAAAAGAAAGTGACTGGGAGATAAATGGGAGCAATCTGAGAGCAGGGCGAGGATGCCTTCAAGTTTAAGGCCCAAATGGAGAGTTAGAGCTCCTTTACATGAGGCCTTCTACTGGATTCCCCCAGCAGGAGCCCAATAGCTTTGGTGGGATGAGACAGCAAAAAAAAAACAGGAGAATGAAGGCACTTAAGGCACTTAGAAGTAGAAAAGTTTGATGGGCTTTGCTTACTGTGACAACGACACACAGTGTGATGGCAGGAGCTGTGACAATATTAGCACATTTCTGTCAGTGTTTCTGCTCCACCATCTCTTAAGAAAACCATGCAAACTAGCTTGATGAAGGACAGTGACAGGCAGAAGAGAGTGGGTGAGACAGACRCTCTTACATGACAGGGATAATGTAAAAGAAACAGAAAAGAATAAAAGCGGATGGAGGCAGCAGCTCCAGGGCAAGGCTGAGGCCTCTCTGCACTGACTCAGGAGGGCACCGCTTCTCCGCACGCATTCCTGGCTGCTGCTTTCTCCGACAGCCCTTCCTGTCTTCACCAGTCACCTGCAGTCCTCTCCGCACTGTGAGCAACATCCCTCTGCGCGAAACCTGCCCCTTCCCAGTACTCGGCCATAGCTGCGTGTTCTCGTTAGTCTGTACGCAGAGTCCTACCTCAAAGCAGAGGCAGAGAGCACTGGAAGTCCCCGGGGCAGCATCCCCCCACACTCCCTTAGGCTGCTTGAGGGGAATCTCCTTGCAGCACCCAGCCTCAGTGCTGGGGACACACGGACCCCACAGTCAGAGCGCGGATCCACCTTCGGCCTTGGCCTACACCACGCCAGGCACATGGAGGACAGAGGTGCTGCCCTTCAGCCCTTTCCATCACRACAGAGCCTTCCATTTCCAGCTTTCTCTTTCGTTCTTCTGTTTCCTTTGCCATTTTCTCGCCTCACCTGGCACCTCCACATCTTCTCATTCCTGTCATAGCCAGTTCCTCGGCTCCAGAGGCCTCTGGAGAGCAGTTAGCTGTGGCGTGCTTGGCAGCGGGAAGGAGAAACGCTGTTCCACAGGTCATTGGCTTGCTCCGAGGGACAGGTCTCCATCCAGGGCGATATCGACCTTCCTGGTCGCTTTGTGCTCGACTCAGGACAGGGGGACCTGGAGCTGCTCTGGTGCTTTGGAAGCAGTAGTCATTTGCCTGCAGCTCACAGGACCGAGCACTGATGTGCAGAGATGAGCCAACGGCTTCCGAGCTAGAAATGGGTGATGTACAGAGAACAAACTGCAGAAATCTTCCTGTAATGTCCTAAGGAAAGCGGATTAGCAGAGAGGGGAAGGGATGCAGCTAGTAAAATAGTGTTCCCTTCTCCTTTCAAACAGCAAAAAAAAAGGCAAAAACCCAAAACAAGGGGATCTAACTCAAAGAAAGCATGCAACACCGACTTAAACAAAGTCAAACTGCCAAACAATTAACCCTCTGAGCCCTACTGATACTCAGGCTTGATTGCCAGCATGGGATTTGGGAGGTTAATGGCACATGCGGACACTAAACACCCGGTCTCTGGGCCAGTCCAGAGAGAGGGGACCTGCTCAGGGATCCTGGCAGTACTTTGTGTCTTAGAGGGCTTCCCTTGCTCCTCCAGGGAATCTCAGCCAATTCTCACGGCTCATTTCCAGGCCACTGCTTGTTCTGACATGGACTTGCAAGTCCCAMCACAGCTTTCTCTCCAGAGCCACTAATGCTCCTGCAAACGGCCAGCTGGGAGACTGAATCCTTCCCAGTGCAGAAGGGTAACACCTGGCTGAAGGCTGCAGAGCTAAGCCCAGCTGTTACATGAAAGGAGAATGCCGTGGGATAACCTAAAAATCTTGGAAAAGAAAACAAGATTGATAGTGCAGAGATTTGTAAGATAGATATATAGATATATATTTTTTTYTTGCCTGAAAACAATGACTGGGGCCTGGCCTCTCCTGCCCTGCCTGGTGCTTTGCCCCCGGGGCTGCTGGTGGCTCTCGGTTACTGTGCCCACACTCTCCTGTGTCCTCACGCCGTGCCCTCTTTCTTGCTCCCTGCTGGCTTAGTGCGTGCAGAGGTTGAAATTCTTCTTCACACGTATGAAACTTGGCACTAGTAAGAAAGCAGCTACAGTTCTAGCTCACCATGCATTGCTTGTACTTACAGCTTAAACATTGCCTTCTATTTGAAAGAACAAAGATAAATGTCAGGAATTCACAGTTTTTATTCTCTTTCTTATGCCCACCCAACTTCCCCTGCCATTGATGTCAATGACTCAAAGTCCTCATTGTACAGTAGCCTTTGCCAGTGTGGCTCTCAAAGGGTTAATAAACCATGGCTTCTCAGACAGATAAGACATAAGCTCATTCACCAGTAGGAACACATGGATGGCTACGTTACAGAACACGTTACGGTTTCCTGTAGCGATTCTTTGGGGTTTCGCCACAGCCAGTAACGTCGCAGGAGAGAATGTTGGGCTTCTTCCCCAAGCCGAGGCTTCCCAAGAGATCGGGAAGCTCACGAGTGATGGCCTTCTCGATCTTGTCTAGGAAACACCCTCCCATGTAGGAACACTGCTGAGACAGCAGCTTAAAACTAGTGATGGGATTGATGCCAAAGAAGTCCTTGTAAGCCTCACGGTTGGGGAGGTCAAATTTGCTGACATTGGTCTTTGCCAGAATGGTCTTAAAGATAAAGAACTTGTCAGGATCTTCCACAATGTCTCTGAACACCAGTTCTCCATCGCTAAAGAAGGTCATTTTGTCCTTGTAGGTTTGTAGATAGCGATCAACCAAAAGGGCGTGGATGCGCACCCGGATGGCATGTTGGCGTATGAAGGCGATCTTATTCTCCATCCTGTTCTCAATCACCTGGTTGAGATCTTCCAGGAGTGATATCTCTTCTTTAAGGAACAGGTCTTGGTGGGTTTCTGGCTGATACTCATGGGGCCAGAAGGAACTAACGTACACTCTGGGTGGCTCCGTGACGTTGATCAGAGGAGCCAAGCTCCAAAACAAGGCCCCATAGACTCTCATTAGCTCCTGGGTGGCCAGGCTGTCGGCTTTGTTCAAAATGATCCTGATCTGAGACTCACGGCCCTTCAGCTGGCGAAACAGCATCTCCAGCTCCAAGCCCACGTCCAGCTTCGTAGGGTCAAAGACAACGAAGATAAGGTCAGCTCTGTCGATGAACCACTGGCATACATCATTGAACGGGTAACCTTGGTAAGAGGAGAGAGAGAAATCCAGCAGAAGTGGCCAGCACTGAATGAATCTCTTCAGGACAAAGAATAAATAGACTTTGAGCCTGCAGTGTCTTATACTCTGTGTGACACAGACCTATCTGGACTTCCCATACAGCACAGAATCTGTTGCTCAAGTGCTAAAAACACTTCAAAATTTCTTGCCATGGAGACTTGTCCCTGTCTGGCTAAGCTATTGGGACTGCAAGCTGATCTTGGGGCCTTCGCTGATGGTCTTACCCCAGCAAAGGCAGTGTAACTTTTGGCCTTGCCTTCAGAGGAACCAAAGTTTCCCCCATTCATCAACAACAGAATTTGCAAGGTGAGGAGGGCTCCATTGCTTGAAGGAGTAAATGCACTGCTGTATTTCAGAAATGACAGGATTTTAGGAGAGAATTTAAAGCTTTCACTGACAGGCACCTCACTCCCACACTTGCTCCCGGAAGCTGCTTTTCCCTAGCAAGAGGAAGGGAGGACGTTTTCAAGAGGCGTTCTCGCCTGGAGCCGATRTCTCCCATTGACAATTCCAGATTTCCCTTTCTCCCTACTGCTGGCCACAGATTYCTGCTTCTGGCATGAGCAGATATGCACCATGTCATTAGTTTCCCCAGTGGGCAGTAAACAGGTCAGCTACCCTAGCATCTCATGGGTTGTGACAGTGCTTCTCTGGGTCCTGCTGCAGCACAAGCYGTTGGCAAATCCTGTCTCCAAGAGCTACGAACAGGATACTAAATGATGGGCTGAGACAGGTAATCAACAGCCTGAGGAGCACCCAGAAACATCTTGCAGAAACTCCTGTCTGTCACATCTCCAGATGACAGAAAGAAGGGGCTCTGGCTGATGATAATCAGGTATTTCCCCCAGGCCCCGGCTGCTAATGTCATGACCATGCACAAACAAACTTAACCACCCCTCCAATGCAAGAATACTCCACTTTGTAGCCTAGCACTCTTCCTCACTGCCCCTCACTCATCTCTGTTATCTCACAGTGTTAGAGCTTCTTTTCTGGAGTGCCTTAGATGAACGCAGCAAACCCCTACCTCGCTCTTGCTGCTTGCGGTTCTCAATGATGCCTGGTGTGTCCACGAAGGTGACTCGCTCCAGCAGTTTGTGAGGCACCTCTATCCCTATCAGCTTCTCCAARAAGTTCTGCCCAAACTTTTCCAGGGGTGAGAAGGAGCGGGCGCTGTCAGCAGCCATCACGATGCCTTCGATGGTCCTCAGCTTCGGGCCATGCATGATGACGGTGAATTCGGAGGTGGTGGGTTCTGCCCCTGCCCAGCAACAAGAGCAAGAGAGTTGGAAATTGGAGCAGCTCACCTGGGACTAGCTGGGGAACTCAGGAGCATCCTTGCCTTGGCAAGAGATGCAGGAGAGAGGCAGTCAGAAGGGCCAAACCTCTTAAAAAAATCATTGCAGGGCTGTTTTCTGCAGGATCTAACCATTCTGGACATGCCCTGACTGCTAAAGGTGCCCAGGAGAACACCTCAAGCCTGGCTCCAAGGAGCTCTTGTTACCCCATTGCTGCGCAGGCTGAGCTGCCCTCAGCTGTGAGGCAAGGCCCAGGAGGGCAGAGACGGGGGAGAGCTTCTCTCCTGGGAGAGGGAATTAACTGCCTCCCTGTGAGGAGGGAGAACACAGGGTGAGTTCCCCTTCCTAATGACAGCTGCTGCTGTGGCCCAGCAGGCTGCCTGCTGCGATGCACCTACAGGTTGGAGAYGCTGAGCCCTGCGCTGCAGGAGAGGGGATGCTTCAAGGAGAGGGGCCCTCCTCTTCCCCCAAGGAGATGTGCAGGCCCCAGGGYTCTCTCCTGGCCCTGGAGATGAGTGGCACGAACCCAGTGCCCGATCACGACCTCTCTGTCACAGCTGTTGGAGAGGAGCAACCAGGAGTCGCTGCTGTGACCCGCTGGCGGTGGAGGTGCAAGCACCAAGAGCCCTTGGGCAGAGCAGCGCGGACGGGGAGCGAGATACCTGTGTAGAGCTGGTAGGGAGTGTCGTCCAGCCCCAGGAGGTAGTTTATCATGGAGGATTTGCCCACGCTCCACGGTCCCAGGAATAGCACCATCGGCTTGGAAGTGATCTCCCCATCTGCGGAGAGGGGAAATAACAAGAGGAAGTGAACAAACAATAGCCGCCGCTGCCGCGCTTTTAACTCCCTGCTGTAATGACCATCCCAGCTGAGAAACGCGGCAGCGCTGCTGCTTCCCAAGGGCTCCGCTGAAGGTGCCCCCGTGGGGATGCTCTCCCAGCCCCGTGAGCGCCGCGCGGAGCCGGGGCATCATCCCGCGAAGGGCCGGGGCCCTCGCAGYGCCGCGGCAGAGCCGGGCCCACCCCGAGCGCCCTGCACGTGTCCGCCCGCAGCCAGGGCCGTGCTGGGAGAGCCGCGGCCGCCCGCGGTGCGGCAGCGCCGGGGCAGCGGGTGGAAAGGCTCTGCCCGGCCCTGCCCCGTGCTGCTGGAGGGGAGTTGCAGCCCGCTTGCCGCCTGCAGCAGGGCAGCCCATGGGACCAGCCGCCCGGCTGCACCTCCGCGCGCTCGAGCACCGCGGCAGCTCTGCCAGCTGCAGGACTGCAGGAGGACGGTGTAGGACCAGGGAGCTGCCCCACGGGCGCAGACCCCTCTCTCCTCCCCGGCTCCCACAGTAAGCTTGAACCTTGTTCCACCAAGGTTTCACCCTTTTGAGACTCTGAGGGGACTTGAAGGCCTTTTAAATTGGGGGTTGCTTTGGCTGTAGTTTAGCTGGGGTGGATTTGGGGCATATCTGGGGGGGATTTTGCTTGAAGGCGGGYGCTGCAAAGCAGTCCCGGGACATGCAAAGGACGTGGCCATGCTGCAGCCGGGTCAGTGCCTTGTGCGGAGGGAGCTGCTGGGCGACCTCAGCACGGCGCGTGGTGAGCGAGGCCTGAGCCTTGCGTGGGGTGTTTGCTCGCGAGCGCTGTGTTTGCACCAGGCCCCACTGGGGATCTGTCCCCTCGCTGTGGCTCCCAGCCCTGCAATCAAGCAGAGGGCGCAGGGACACACAGGCTGGGCACAGGGCACCAGCTCCGGCAATGGGRCAAACAGCCCCACTCTGGGAAAGGGGAACAGAGCAGGAGGATTAACTGTTGACCCCATCCCACACTGTAAGTCCTGGAGTTTGCCAAAGGGTTCAAAGATTGCAGRAAAGGGCTGACGTTGGGTCCTGGCCCCATGTGTAGGGTCTGTCCATTGCTCCGCAGGTAAATACCCACTGCCCACAGAAGCGGTGCCTATTCTGCCTCTGGGGCTAAACGGCACAGAACGACCACACAGCTCAACTCCTTCGGCCCCYGGGACGTTGTACACGCTGAGCAGGAGCAGCTCCTGGCCAATGCCAGCCCCAAACTGTGYTGGGGGTGGTTGGGAGGCTGCTAGTCAGCTTGGGCCCAAATCAGGCCAGAAACAGAGGTAGTAACTGGACAAATCAGCTCCTGCCCGTGGGAACCTTCCCTGTGCCTGTTTCATGCACCAGCACAGATGTATGTAGCCAGACGGTCTGGGATGAACAACCAGTGGGAAACGGTGTGGGAGAGCCGTGTTTGTACACCCTGGAGAGCAGAGTAGAGCGTGATCACTGCCGCGGCGTCCCCCACGCAGCACACGGGGCGTCTGCTCCACRTGGGGACGTGCCCTGGCTGAGAGCTGGGCGCAGGCAGGATCAGCAGTGGGATCRCTCAGTCGCTGCCTCCACGTCGCCGGGGCTGCAGTGCGGCTCTGAGGGCTGCGTGCATGCACAGCAGCAGAGGAGCCCCAGCAGGAGAACCAGCACCCTGGAGACACCTGCACCCGCATGTCCTGGAGGGCTGTGCACGGGGCAGCCCCCAGGGCCCGCCAGGCTCCTGTGTAGGTGATGGGTGCTACATGTCACCAGGAACCAAAACCCAGGCCGCAACGCTGTGTAACAGTCCTGCAAAGGGCCGTCGTGTCCCTGTTCTGGATGCAGGACACAGGCAGCAGCTCCGTGTGACTACTCCTGAGCGGAGCACGTAATTCCCGCAGCGCTGCGAGTGGGATCCTGCTCCTGCCCCTCGGCCCCGCCAAGGACTCCACCAAGGCTGGGGGACTCGCTGTGCCCAGCGGGTGGATGTTATCGACGGAGAAGCGGAGGCGCCTGCACAGGGCAGAGGCTCTGGGGGCGGACAGGAGCGGGACCCTGTCCCCTGGCCTTTGAGGAACACCTCGTGTTTGCCCGGTACCGTGCGGCAGGCAGGCACTGAACACGCTGCCAAGGGCAGGGCGGTGCAAGGGGAGCTGAACAGACGACAGGAAGGGCGGGTTTACGTCCCAGCCCCTAGACAGGTTACACTGCCGCACAGAAACCCTTCCATCGCTGCCCTGCTTCCCCGCCCCGCGCTCAGGACGGSAGAAGGTCTGTCCCGTGGCAGGCGTTTCATGGACTGGGTGCCTRGAGGCCACCAGGGAATCTGGGAGCATCCAGAGCTGACCCTTCCTGCTTAGCCATGGRGAGGCAACGCTTTTGGGGTCCCTGCACCAGCCTCCCTCCCTCGAGCCCCGCTCTCGCCGCGATGGCTGTGAGAACGCACCTGATCCGGGGTGTGGGAGCTGGGCTGAGGGCGCCAGCACCCCCTGCCCAGCGCTGCTTGCYGTGGGACCAGGCTCTGGGCCGGTCTCCACCGATGGGGCAGCCAGGCTGCAGGCAGCTCCCCGCACGGACCCCACATGCAGGGTCACTGCTTTGCACCGAGGCAAACACTCCTCTCCCCCAGAGCAGAGCAGGCACCTCCAAACTAGTGGGAATGGCCCTGAATCCGGCCTGTGAACTGGATGGTGAACAGTGGGCAAAACCAGCCCAAGGCCAAAGCAACAGGTTGGGAACAACCAAGAGATMACTCGTGTCAAAACGATACCTCTCCCTCCTTCAGGCCCCCTTCCCTGAGCTCTCCGATGACACGTGCCCCTCCTGCAAGGAGCCCTTGCTGGTTTGCTGCAGCACCACGCGGAGCGGCGGCGCGGGCTCCTCCAGGGTGCAGGRCGTGCTCCCGCAAGCCCCCGCTCCGCCTGGCCGAGCCGGGTCCGACCCGGGAAGGCAGAGCCCGCCTGGCTTTGTCCCTCCCAAAGCTTTGGGATCTGACTTTGTGCTCTCATGTGGGACAAAAACAAATGTTGAAATCCCAGACTTTTGTTATTAATCATTCCTCYGTGCCGCTGTATCACTGCTGCTCTGTTCACTTGCCTGCTTTAATTGGGTCTCGGATTATTGTTGTTATTGTGCCCTGTGATGTGGTGCCAGAGGCTGGAGGCAGCCCCGCGCGCCCTTTCACAACGTGTTGCTCCGCAGGTGCGGCTGCGCGCGCAGGCGGGCGCTCCCGGCTCCCGCCGTTCCCCAGGGTACGCCCGCCCTGCCCCTGTGCCGGAGCGGCAACACACGGACGTGCTGCTGCAGCAGGCAGCAGGGCACGGGGCCCAGGTCTGCAGGGCAGACCCAGCTCTGCAGGGCCACAGAGACCTCGGCCAGGCCGTCCCTGAGGGTATTGGCCATGCATGGACCCTGCTTGCCACTGGAGAAGTAGAGAACGTCTCCCACCTCCAATGGTGCCGTTTYCCCCTGCTGTGTCCTCTCCACATCAGTTTGTGTCATCCTAAAGATGCTCTCTCCTGGTAAGGGGACTCCCTCCTCACGAGCTCCAGCAGGGATCTTGCCAGCTCCRTCATCGTGGCTCTCTCCAGCCACCCTGTGGCTGCTTGCTCCCAGCCCTGCCTGGCTCCCTTGCAGCTGGATGTTCATCCAGCTCAAGCCCCGAGGACAGGAAAGCACTTCCATGTGGTGTCTGCTTCACCACCCTCACWCTGGGCACGATGAGGCCCTGCACGCGAGCACAGTCTTCCTTGCCCCTTGCACCCATCATGTTTCATTTGTCACCCTGTTTCAAACAACACAGCTGCTTCTCCAARCGGATGAGTTTCTGAGGCGAGGAACATGCTGAGGTACCATAAAGCACCCGCAGACAGGGCCGGGAAGATCACATCTCCCTCTGCAGAGGCTGCCTTTGTCCTCTACTGTCCAGAGCCAGTGGTAGGAGCAATCCGGAAAGCCGAGTCCTTTCTCCAGGCTGCTGCAGTTTGGATACAGAATCTCTGCTCTTGYGACAAGGACAGAGAAGCGCTTCTCTCCCTCCAGGAGGGATTTCTTTTCCTGAAAGCAGCCGCCTCGTGGGAGGTTGTACCACACTGCTTGCAATGCTAGGCTGCCCTCAGGTGGGAACACTGCTGCTCTGGGCTGGCCAGCTCCCCTCTGAAGCTCCCAAGGCCACACGCCTATCCGCACAGGTCTGGCGTGCCCGCAGGAGAAGGAAGAGGCTACGCAGAGGCATCACGGACACAGAGTGTCTGTGCTCGTATCCATGCCATGCTCTGTGTGTGCTCCCTGTGTGTGTGCACATACAGCATGCACACACCCGTGTGTGTGCAGTTAGGGATGAAGAGAGCCCAGCTATCTACATAAGTCCAATTATAGCCACAGTCCTCTCCAGTGCCAGCACCCTGGTATGACTGGRAACCAGGCCAGGCCCTGGTGGGGCTCTGCCATGCCTGGTGCCAGGCTTTGGAGGAGCCTGTTTCAGCTGCTTCCACTGAGCATGGGCCTTAGGTCAGGGCAAAGAGACAGAAAATGAAATTTCCTGGTCATATAACTGCCTTATATTGCAGCAGAAACATTGTCCCCAAGACCCAGCACTGGTTCCAGGGGACTGGCTGTGTTATCCACTGGCCCTGCTTGGTCAGTCTCCCATCGCCTGCTTCTCTAAGCTGGTTCTCCCAAGGGGACCTGACAGCACCCCCTGAGCCTGATACCCAGGTTGAGGAGCCAGCTCTGGCTCTGGAACGGGCTGCAGCTGCCATGCAGGGGCCAGGCCACATCCCTGGGACAGCTGCTGCTGCTGCTGGGTCATCAGCTTAAACTGCAGCTGGYGGATAAAGGTTGAAAGTTGGGGAAAGTTTCTGCATGTGGGAGGGTGGAGAGCTAGAAGAGATTGCATCTGGGAGGGTGRGCTCTGCTGTGCTGCTTGGGTTCTTGCCTCGGTGTCAGAGAGCCACTTCCATGTCCACCCCAAAAGCCCCTGATCTATCACTAGAGGCACCTGCACTGCAGCCTCCTGAGACAACCTACGAGAGGAAGGTTCTAAACGCTTGGGCAGGCTGRGGACTTCCAAAAAGATCCTCTGGTTTTCCCTAGGACACGTGTTCACRGGCGGAAGGACGCAGCTGGGGTGGAGAGCGGCTGGGCAGAGTCAGTGCTGAGCCAGGCAAGTGCTGCAACGCGCACGCTGAGCTCTGGGGAGTGCCGAGGGCCCCAGGCTCTGCCCGGCGCAGCAGGATAGCGAATAGAGGGATGTGGTCAGCGACTGAGGAGTGGGGCTCTTCTCRGGGAGGCGAATAGGAAAGCTGGAGGCCAGCGAAGGGATTAGGCAGTGGCTGGCAGCATGCAGGTAGCAGGCAGCAATACCAACCTGTGGCAGAGGAGCCCAGGGTACGTCCAGGGTAGGCTGTTAGCAAGGGACACGGGGAGAGAGAAGAGGCACCGTGAGTCAAAGAAGGAATGTGGCTGGCTGGGCCTGGCCCAGGCTGAAGAGGGAGAAGATTGGCCACGACCTTCTTGTAGGCAGAGAGAGCCAGCGGACGGCCACAATGTCCATCGGGAAAGGAGCAGTTACAGTTTGCGAACAACAAGACCTGCAGCTACTGAGATAAGAATTAAAACCCCGTCTGCCCTGCACACTGGCCATGTGGCTTGTAGGAGTGTTCCAAAGAGACGTGTCTCGCACATTAACACTTGTCCGAGCGCCCCTTCAATCCCAAATCTCTTGCCCCATTTAGCAGAGTGACAACCTTTCCTAGCCACATCCACTAGGCAAACAGAGCTGAACAAGCCGTGTAGAGGACAGCAAGAAAACTAGGCAAATATCCTGACATCCCCCAAAAGATGAGGTTACCTGTGTCCATCCCTAGAGGACCTACCTGGTGGTGGCAGGTAGGAGATGTTCCCAATACAGGAACGCTAACGACACAGCTTCACAGCAAGCTCCCGCCACCGAACTGCGAGACTCCCTCGGCCCTGAGCTGGGGACACTGCCCGCAGGGTGACCCCACAGTGACCAAGCGCGCACACAACCCCCAAAGCGCACGTGAGCGTGACGGCCGAGCGGAGACGCGCCTCGGCACGAGCYGGGCACGCGCGGCAGCTCTGCGGGCACGCGGCAGACGGGGGCACGCGGAGCGAGGGAGGGARGGAGCACCGGCCACGCCTGAACACAGAGCAAACAGGTGAATTTTCCGGGATGCCCCTGGACAGGAAGCACTGCTACGACTTGTGGAGCCTGTGGCAGGTGCACAGCGTGAGTCACAGCCCTCCTGGGGCAGGGGACAGTCGAACGCACTGGTGTTTCGAGAGCTGCTACACAGTAGAGGGGCTCACTGGATTACGCTGGCCAGTGGGCACGGCAGGAAGGACCTCAGCCAGCTCAGACCCTAGGTAAGACCTACACGGCTGCAGCCCTGCAGTGGAGGCCAGATCGGAGCCTATAGGAAGGGAGACAAAATGGAAGGCTGCCGCGTAATGGAGGGGCAAAGGTGCTTGTGACAGCACCCCTCTATATTGACTTACACCTTCAAAGGTCATGCATATTCCATGACACTGCTGCCCTGTGACTGCCCCAGCTGTCCCGCTCCTCTCTGGCCAGCTGAGCAGGCGGCTCTGCACCGGCCAGCCTCCCATGCAGATGGGGGGTCAGGGCAGGAGGGGAGGCCGGGGGCATCAAGACAGGAGCAACAGCTCTAGCAGGAGCACGGCCGGAGCCTCTCATGGCAGTGACCACGAGCAGTTAGCTCTGTGATCACCTCCGTGCTGCCAGGAGGGTGCTGGGCTGAGATCTCTCAAGCTGGGCGTTGACCTGGGGCCCTGTAGGGCTGAGGGCTGCCTTGTGCAGTTCTTCGTGGTGACGTGGAATGAGGCAGTAAGCACTGCTGTGAGTGGGGGCTGCCAGCAATAACAGCAACTGCTGTCTGCGGGGAGTCCTTGTCAGGAGATGCTATTGAGAAGGGCTCTGGGTTGGTGGTTATTTCTTCTAGAAGGGAAGAAGCCAGCAGGCGCCTGAGAAACACCTGAGTGTTCCCAAGAAGGAGCTGAAGAGCATGGGACACCCAAGAAAGAAAGAGGCTGCAGCTGTGCAACAGGGCTGGGGGCTCTGTGCACTGGAAGGGAACATTGCAGGGAAGAGAAAGGGCTAACTCCTAAACACAGTGCCCCAGTATGAGCTCACAGTAAATGTGAATGCTGGTGCAGCCCCCCTCACCTGGGGGCTGAGCGTGGGGTGCTGCTGAACCTGTGAGCCCCAGAACAAAGATGGCTGGGGCAGGTCATGGCTGAGCCATCCTTGGTGCTCAGTGTCATTGCCCAAGAGGCCATGGGGATGATGCACATCACTGTATGGGGACAATAACAATCCAGCTCATCCCAGGGCGCACAGCAAAATGCTGGGAATGTGAGGGAGCGGGCAGGCCTAGCACAGTCTCCTCTGTGGAGCAGCTGCGGGGTGAGGCTCTGAAGAGGGGGACATTCCTGCCATGGCAGTGACCATGGCCCTGCCAGCTACCCTCCCGCTCAGCGAGCAGAGCGTGGCCAGAAGCAGCACACAGCATGAGACAGACCAAGGCATCGCAAAGGCAGCAACACAGA
This sequence comes from Eudromia elegans, assembly GCA_003342815.1. Taxonomy (NCBI): domain Eukaryota; kingdom Metazoa; phylum Chordata; class Aves; order Tinamiformes; family Tinamidae; genus Eudromia; species Eudromia elegans. The sequence continues at coordinate 5,186,747 of PTEX01000031.1, read as the reverse complement.
GCTGGCTCTGGGAGCCTGCTACACAGGTCCTGTGCTTGGTGCAAGACCTGCTAATGCCAGCTCCAGAACCCCTACCGTGGGTGGTGCCGAGATCCAGGGTGCTCTGTATAAAGAGGGGACAAGACCTGAAGTGTTGATAAGGACACTACAGCCCTGTCCCTAGTTCACTGGTCCCTCACACTCCCTCTGGGTCTAAGGTGAAGATGGGACCTTGTGTGCAGATGGACCAGCTGGGCTTGTTTTTTAAGGCCCCTTGCAGAATGTTAGAAAATGCTGACCTAGGAGTTGCATTTGGGCTGCAATAGAGGTGCCTGAAAAATGGCACTGAGGATGGTTGTTCTCTATGGGATCGTGTCCCATGAAGCTGCTGCTAGGAACGTGGGATTCATGGAATGAAGGGAGCAGCCCAGTTGTGAAGGGAAAGCCTGTGGTTTGGAAGGTGAGGGGGGGACCTGTTGTGCCAGAAGCAGGGTGTGTGAAGCCAAAGCCCTGAGTACACCGAGGAGGAAAATAAAACCCTAGTATGAGGTGGGACTGTGGCATGGTCATTTCCAAGCTCCCCCCTGCAGGTGTTGATGCAAACATGCCACCAGACACAGGCATCCCCTCCCCACCCTACCAAGGTGCACTACAAGGTGGTGGGGGGTATACGCTCCCTGTGGTCCTTCTGACTCCAGCTCAGGATGATGGTCAAGTAGAGGCCTAACCCTGAGCAGGGGAGTTACCCCAGCAAAGAGCAACCTCAGACTTTGGCTTGATTCATTTATACTTGTAACATGGGGCTGCCTATGTTGCATGGGTCACATGAGCCTCCTGAAGTCTGTGTCTTGGGGTCAAGTTGCACTTACCTCTTTTGGAAGGACACATACAGCACTGGAGCCCAAGCACAAGTCAATGACCATGACAACAGTGGCCTGCTCACCTGATCAAACGTCTGAAATGGCCAAGGGGTGGAATCTCTACGTCCCAGAACCAGTAAAAGCTGCCAGCCTTGAGGGATACCCTGCCCCTGTGGCTGTGTCTCACACCAAACAGGAAGGGTGCCAGCTCCAGCCACCCCGAGGGAACTCAGCCCCAGCCTTGAGAGATCCTAAGCCCTCTTGCCAAGTCTGCCTCACTGGGTCACGGTCTCTACTTGGCGTGAATACAGAGCACTGATGTTGAGCAGGTGTAGGACCCAGAGCTGGCAGGTTTCAATGCTCGGACTACACAGATAGTCCTGACAGCAGAGGGATAGGACAAGCATTGGAATGCCTACTGCCAGGTGCACATGAGTGCTGGCTTCACTAGGGCATGTTCTCTAAGGCCCGCATGCTTATGACCTTCTTGGGAAGCTGCAAAGGAAGACAAACTATGTGAACCTTTCCACAGTTTGCTGTCTCTGTGCTGTTGTCCAAAAGCAGCCCCATGACACGATGGTGCTAGGGATTCCCAGTGCCCACAGCATTACCTGTGATCTCGTGCTGCCTCAGCTCGTTGTATCTGTAGGACTGCTCGAGGGGCTTGATGGAGGAGTGGTAGATCTTCCTCAGCCGCTGCAATACTCCTGCAGGAACAAAAGCATACAGACAGGTGAAAGGCAAATCCCAGGAAAGCTGAAGGAAGCCCTCCAGGAAGGCCTCTGGACATCTGCAGATCTTCAGGGTGACTCATTTAGAGGGAGGAACCCAGCTCTGGGTTGAAATCTTGGCCCAATTGACTACAGTCACAAATCTTGATGCCCCTCCTATGACTAATATTTCCTGCTAAGTACTGTCCCCAGCTGCTGCCAGTCACACACTTGCCAGCAACTGAGTCAAGAAACATCCCTTAAGGCTGCTTAGCACCCAGCAGCCGTGATGCCAAAGAAGCCTCTGCCACAAGACTCCCTGCTACAGTCAGCACAACTCCCATACCTGATGGATAAAAGAGCAGAAACGAATTTTGCCCTTTCTAGATCTGATTACAAATGGAACCAGCAGACTAACATTAAAAAAACCAACCAAACCAAACCACACCTCTATTGCAGGTTGCCCCAGGTTTCTCTGAAGGACAGGCAGCAGTTTAGTTGACTCAAGCCAATTTTTCTTATTTAAAGCACATTAATGCAGGAGAAGAATACAGAGTGAAAAAGGCAAAGGCTGTTTTTGTAAGGCCCTGTACTAGACCTGTGAGTTGTAAGACTAAACCACTAACCCATCTTTTTTTTTTTTTTTTTTTGGTGCGGCAGAGCAGGTCCCCAGCTCAGTTCTCACTGGCTGTGCGGCAGTGAGAGGCCAGGAGAGATGTCAGGGATTAAAGGAGCACGATTTGCGTGGCACATGGCACACCGCCTCCACACTGCCCAAGCCCCTTGCCCGCCTCAGCCCCCGGCTCCCTTACCTGAGAAGTCATCAGCAGGTTTGTCTTCATTCAGCTTAAGGGTGCTCTCCAAGTGGGACCGGTCCCGCTTGGTCGTCTCAGTGGCTTCTTCAATCTCTTCTGCAGGAAAAGGCAAGGGGATACGTTACCGGTGGCAAGGGGAAGGGTCCTCAGGGAGCTCACACAAGCTGCGGCCGGGGAGCGGGCATGCCCACCGCTGAACGCATTGGCTGCTGACCGCTTTGGCACGCCGCTCAGTTTCTGTTTTGCAAACGCTGCTCAGGGCTTCGCTGAGGCTGCCAAGGGCTGTGGCAGTCGGGGGAAGCTTTGTGGGCAACTGTCTGGCTCTGAGGAGGGGCCGGCAAGGGAACCACGCGGTGTCTCCCGAGGTGGAAACGAGGGAGTGCTGCAAGGGAGGAATGTGAAGGACGTGCCTCGAAGGGGCCCTTGGATTCGGGCCATTGCATAATGGGCAGCTGGAGCACCCGCTGCACCTGCTGCCACTGGTGCCTCTGTCCTTCCCAGTGCTCCAAAGACACTGGAGCCTCTTCCTGATGGCTGCCTGTGCCCTAGCTACAGGTTGTCCACAGCAGTGCGGCTAAGCCTTGACTTTGGGCTTTCTCTGTTCTGCCTTTCCTGTCCATCCCTTCAAAACTACATATCCAGATGGAGATAGGAGAGTTGGGCTGGTTTTCAGGAGACGAGCACGCCTGCCGACCAAACCCTTCCTTTGCCAGCCTGCTCCATGGCTGGCTGCCTCACTAGGTCTCACCCTTGAGAGTGAGGATGATTCCCTACTCCTTCTTCCACCTCAGGCTGCCTCCCATCAGGCTGCAAGCCCCTGTCTCGCACACTAAGGCCCTGACTCTGCATGGTACAGCAGGAAAGGGGTCCTGAGCTCCATGCTGCTCTGTGCCAAAGCCCAGGGCACAGTACGGCTGCCTCCGCCTACAACAGACACCTCTGCGTGCGGAGATATGGGCAGAGAAGGGTCCTTGCTCCAGGGGCACTGACAGAGGTGTTGGCACACCAAGAGCTCAGCAGAGCTCCATGTGCTTTGTGATTCCAGGAGGTGAACTGGGCCTGAGTCGGGTTTTCAAGCAGGTCTGTGAGCAGATGCCCCCAGCTTGCTTGGCTGGGCTGGGCTATGGGCCCCCTGGCCAAATGGGGCACCTTGGAGCACTGAGATGGGCCCAAGAGAAAGACCTTTTTGACTTGCCAAGTAAAGCCACAGAGACCGAGCTGGGTTTCCCCTTTGGCACCTACTCCTTGAGTTGAGGTGGGACGTTACAGAAGGAAGAAGGAAAAAAAAAAAAAAAAAAAAGAGAGAGAGAATCAGCAGAGCTCAAAGGCTGCTGCCATGGGGGGTTCTAGTAGAACCTGGGGGCTCTTTCATGCTTAGCCAGCCTGCCTTCCCATGGTGAACCAGCTTGTCATGTCTTCCTTGGGAAGGCAAAGGCTGAGGACCTGGAAGCCCATCAGGCCGGGCAGCGCCCTGCCCATGTGCCAAGAGCACTGGGGATTCTGGACCGAATGGTCCAGGGGAGCCTGAGCGGACAGGTTACAAGTCCTTTAACAGCTCTGCAGATGCTGTGAGGGACATAGGGAAAGGAGTGAAATTTTCATCTGCGGCCACAGGAGATGGGCAGAGAAATGATGGGCTTAAAGTACAGCAAAGGAGGCATTGGCCAGCCCTGGAATTGCTGCAAACGGAGCCTGCGCCGTCGAGCCCGGCCGTGCAGCAGTTAGGCGCGGGCACGGGAAGCACAAGCATTAGCAGAGGGCCATGCACTAGGCGCAGTTTAATGGGCCAAGCTCAGCTCTGCCGGGTGGATAGTAGGTCACTGCGGCCGCCCTCTGCTCGCTAGGCTACAGGCACACGGACAAGGAAAGCGCCCAACCTATGTGGCCGTGCGGGGGCTCGGCGGCGGCAGGAGGGGCGCTGCGCCCGGCCGGGCTCTCCGTTCTCTTCGGTGACAGCTCGGCCGCAGGCGGGTTTTCTAACGCAGGCGGATTGCCTCCTGCAGGTGGGTTTGCTGCTGCAGGGGGGGTTCCTCCTGCGGGTGGGTTTGCTGCTGCAGGGGGGTTTTCCGCTGCTTTCGTGCTCTTGGTGCTTGCAGCACCCGGCTCCGCGTCTCCGCAGGGTGGGTGGTGGCAGCTGGCGGAGCCGGCTGGGTCCTCACCATGGCCGTTCTCCTGGGAAGCACTAGCCGCTTCCTTATCACTTGCTTCAGCTCCTTCCTCATGCCCTGCTCCACCAGCACCCTCCTCCTCAGACTCTCCTTCTTCCTCAGACTCTTTGTCTCCATCTTCCTCTGACTCTCCTTGCTGATCTCCTTCCTCCTCGGACTCCTCTTGTTCATCTCCCTCTTCCTCAGACTCTTCCTCATCATCATCTTCCTCAGAGCTCTCTTTGTCCTCCTTTTCTCCCTGCTCAGGAGCAGACACCGCTCCAGGCTCCTCCGTCTCCTTCTCCTCCAAGGCCCCTTCCTCAGGGCTGCCACTCGCATGGGGCTCTGGTGCCCCGGGCACAGACCCGCTCCCATGCTCTGTGCTGGGGCCATCCTGGGGCTTGCCACCCTGCTGGGTGCTGGTAGCTTCCTCCAGCAGTCCCGCTCCCTCTGGGGCAGGGGGGCCCGGGCTCGATGGCTGCTCCTCTGCAGGGGCTGCGGCCGAGTCCCGCTCCTCCTCCGGGGCCGTCTCCTCCGTCGTGCCATCTCCAGGTCCTGCCGCCTCACTCAGGCCACCGCCCGGCTCTTCCTTCTGCTCGCCGCCCTTCTCTTCGCTGCCGGTGACCGCGGCGGAGACGTTGGCGATGCCGGTATCCTCCTTGGGGCCGCCGTGGTCAGAACCGGAGTGCGGGCCGTCCATGTGAGCGGCCTTCCCGGCGCCGTGCGGCCGCCCGGGGGCTGCTGCCTCGCTGCTGGCCACATACGGGAGCAGCACGGTCTTCTCGGGGCTGCCGGCGTCGGCATGCAGGGCCCCCTCCTTCTCCTCCAGGCTCGGCTGTCCGGCCGCCAAGTGGCTTTCGCCAAGGTGACCGACATCGTCCGCGCCGCGCGGGGCCGAAATGCGGGGCTCTAAACGATGAGAACAGGGTCAGTGAGTTTTACCTGCGTGCCACTCCTGCCCCAGGGGCCCGGACCATGGTGGAGCCGCAGCGCCCACACCTCACCGGGGCCAGCCCTCCACGGCACCCATGGAGAGCCGGGGACGGCGTGGCCAAGAGGGGTCTCGAGGGCCACTCCAGAGGTTCAGTCGCTAGCGCTGCTGACACGTGGGCCACCCACGATGGCCGCTTCTCCTCGGGGCTCCTAGCGAGAGCGGGCTGCAAGCAGCTGCTGGGGGCGAGAAGAGCTCGCGCTGCACGGGCCACGGGCAGGACGTCAGCCCCATAACGCCTTGCCTGCTCCCTGCCCACAGCTCATGCACTTCGCTAGCGTGCCGGGTGGCTCCCGCTTGCCGGGGAAGCTTTCAGAGCACGTTGCAGTGCCGGGGCGCTTTCAAGGGAGGCGGCAAAGCGGCCTGGGAAAATATCCCGGCGGGAGAGAGAAAGAGAGGGGCAAAACTACGAGTAGCTCAGGGTGCAAGAGGCCTCGGGCACTTGGCAGGTTAAAAGGGTCCTTCTTCCCCAGCCCTTCCTCTGGAGGGTCCAAACCTTTGTCAGGGCTGGGCAGCAGAGAGGGAAGGGGTGGCAGGGCTGCTACATGCAGCAGCCTGGCCAGGGGTGGGCAGTTTGCTCCAAGGTGCCAGGGCCTCCCATTCCCAGGATCCCGCAGGAAGGGCCCGGCCGGGCTGCGGCACACCTGGCCTGACCCTGGATGCAGCACGAGAAGAGCTATTTATTGTGCGTGTCCCTTCATTAGGAAAACATTTGCCGCTCTGTGTAACTGGCTGGGACACAATGAATTTGTTCTACAGTCCAGAAGTCATCTGCACTTTCCATAGGGCCTCTGACTGTGATTTAGCATTAGTCAACAGATGCCAAAAATAAAATAGCACCAGCTATACTGTCTCCGTTTCAAACAGTTGCTGCTGGTCTAAATAATCCCCTGAACAGTCTAATGCCTGCATGCCAGGGAAGCGCTTCAGAGGAAAATAATTCCTTTGTACTCCAGCTGGCAAGCAGAGGCCAACCAGCAAGATACACCATCTCCCCCGGGCCGGGACAGAGAGCCAGGAGCAGCGCACGGGGACGGGAGCGGCGGTGCCGCGCGAGGCCCGGCCTCCGCTCCGGCTCCACCTGCGCAGCTCTCCCGACCTGCCCTCCAAGCTGCGGGCTGCCTGGCAGCCACAACAGGCAGAACTTGGAGTCTGATGGGCAGGGAGGATGAGGTGCCCTCCACCGGGCCCCAGGACCCCGGCCTTGCCCCTGGCGAGCGAGGCCCCTCCACGTGGGCGGGAGCTTCTCCACAGCGCAGCAGAGAGGCGCTCTGCTCTGCAGCGGGGACCCGGCCTCCCCTTGGCCTCCACAGGGCGTTTGATGCCCGCAAAAGGCACTCAGGTGCTGCATGAGCAGAGCAAAGCCCTGGAGAAGACAGGGAGCTGGGTTCTGAGCCAACGTGCGCACGCTCTGCAGCCACAGGCCCCGGGTTGTGCCGTGCGGGTGGCTCTCCAATAGCCAGGCGGTGGCAGAAGGAACGTGGCAGTAACACGTCCCTGGCTGCATGGTGCTGGGGCTGAGGTCCTGCTCACCTGCAGCAGGGCATGTTGCCCCAAGGTGCACATGCCCGTGGGGCAGCTGGGGGGCACCAGGCCTGTCCTGGCATGCAGGGGTCTCTCATCCTCCCTGCGTGCAGCCTGGCACCACAAGAGCTATTGGGGTCCCCACCGAAGCCAGACACGCCTCACGCTGCCCTTGCTAGTGATACGGGGAGCTGCCCACAGCTCTTGAGCTCGGCCTCCTGAGCCCGGCCACCTCCGCAGCCCGCRCGGAGCCACCTGGGGGGACGGTGCTGCTGGCCTGCAAAGCCCGGGTAGGCGGCTCCCGCCTGCACACAGCTGGCCACCATCCCCAGGGACAAGGGACAGGCACGGGGAGAGTCTCAGCACAGCCCCAAAATAGCCAGTGAGCTGGAGGGCATAGAGGGGAGCGGAGAAGCGAAGGCGCCGCTCATCCGGCACCGGGCCAGCGCCACGGGGGTTTTCCAAGGACCCCGGGGCCTGAGGGTCACCTCTAAGCCAACGCAGGGTGGACAGAAGTGACCCCTTGGTAGTGACCCAGCTGGGCACGATGCCAGCCCCAGCACCCGCAGTGAGCCAGGACCTGCTGGACAAGGGAAATACTCCTGCTCAAACTGGGATATTCCTGCCGGTCTGTGGGTCGCGGGCTTCATTTCCTGTGACCTTCAGAGCGTTACATAAAGCCGCTCTTCCCTTTCCATCTCCTTGGCCCTCCTTTTTCCCCTACATGGTCTGCAAAGACACCACCAGGCGAATTGTGCTGATCTGCACATGGCCGGCTGCTGGGCGCTGCGGCGAAATGGGCCGAAGGTTACGGGCTTAACACCCTCCACGCGTCCTCCGGCGGCTAAAAATACGGCAGCAACTGTACGGTGGGAGCCAGAGGAGCCRCTCAGCCCAGCACGGGAAGCAGCAGCCCCCTTGTGCACGGGTGCCCCTCAGCCCCTGGAGCAGTCCCTTTGCCCAGGGGGACATCTGCACCAAGGCCCTGTCCCCTGGAGCACAGCAGGGACAGGCTCCAGCATCCATGCCATAAAGTGACAGGGGCTTCCTGTGTTCGCAGCCTGCCCCGCACGGATAGCGCCAAGGCAGAGACCTGCCCCGCTCGCCTCCRAGAGGGGGGTCCAGGGCAGTAGGGATAGAGATGGCTCCTAGAGACAAAGGGGAGGCTCCTGTCCAGGCTCAGGCACCAGCAGGGACCATGGCTCGGGTCTCTTCCTCACCATAAGTCTGTGTCCAGAGTGTCCGGCCTGCAGGTGAGCATCTTTAGTCCTGCATTTTCTGGGAAGTTTTTTCCAGTGTAACTTCAGGCTTGGAGCCGGTCACATTTTACAAGGGGGGATTGAGCCTGTCCCAACTTTGCTGACTCTAGGAATCATCAGCTCCAAGCCTGGGATGAGTCCCCCACACCCAAACAGCCAGAGTAACAGGGAAACCTACAGCTCCCCTGGGAGCTTTGCTGGAAGGGGGCTGTGCTGTGCACAGGGCTGCTGAGAACAAGGGGGTCTTGCCATAGTGCCCTGCTAGCCAGGAAGGGGAAGGACTGCAAAGCTGAACTCCCAGCTAAAACACAACCACGAAGAGCAGCCAAGGCCTCCTGCTGCTCACCACAGCCTCGGGCCTGCTCAGCACCGTCAGAACCAGCTCAGCACCATTCCCTACATGTGCAGCTTGCAGCCTGCACACCAGCACCGCGACCCTTCCCCAGCACGCACCGTCCTCGCAAAGAGCCCCGTTAAACCACGCCAGAGCAAGGGATGGCCCGAGGGACAGATGGGCACAGGTGGCCCTGGGAAGGGGGATCTCCCCCTCCTGCAGAAATAGGAGCCCCGAGCGTGGGGACAGCAACACGCTGCACAGCGGGGACGGCCTTCCATGCTCACTCTTCCTCAAGCAAATCCCAGGCCCTCGCAGCATGCAGGGAAGCAGGGAAAGTGTTCCTGCCCACAACGGGCAATTGAGAGCCCAGCGTGTTTCCAAAGGACAGGCCTCCTTGGGTCCCAGCAGCAAGGCACCCGGGCCCATCTCCCCTTAGGACTGCAAGGCAGTTTGGTGCCAACTAGTCAAACGGGAGCAAAAAGCAGGAGCTGGATTTGGGAAGAGGCTGGAGCAAACAGGGGGCTAGAGGAGCCTCAGAGAGGAAGAAACATTTCCCAGGCAGTTCCCAAACCCAGTCAGTGCTACCAGGGGGTGGAGGGTATCACACAGCAGCAATCCTGCTGCAACTGCAGGTGCCCAGGGCCTGTGCCAGCCCCACCACAGCGGTGCCCACCACATGTCCCACTGGGATTCCCGCAGGGACAACTTGGCATTTCCCCAGGCAGGGCTCAGCGAAAGGGTTCACTCCCTCCCTCACGTTACACCCAACGCAGGGACCCATAAAAGCCAAGATTAGCCCAGGCTTGGGTTCCATTCTGCTTTTTCAAGGAGTGGGGACACTCAAGCTCTTTCCAGGAGCAGGTGCAAGGGATCATTCCATGCAAAAAATAATTTCCGCTGTGGGAACAGAGCATTGCAAATCAACACAAGGATGGTGCCTCTACCCCAAAACCACATCTCTACACTTTGATACACATGGTCAAAGGAGACACACTGTGGTTGTATTACAAATATGCCTATGAGGTAGCGTTCACCAGAAGAGGCAGCATTTCAGGGCAGGATCCTGGGGAGCAGCCCCTCGCAGCCCAGCAATGTGACCCAGGAGCCACAGCCAGCTCAGAAATTTGTCCCACCAGCAATTCACAAGCCAGCCCTATCCTCGTAGGACACCACGGGAAGAACTCTGAGGAAAGGGGACCTGCATTGCTGCAAAGCGATGAGCACCAGCCGCATCCTTCATCCATCCTCACGTGAGCAAGAACAGCAGCCAGACAGTGCCACCGCCACAGGACAAGGGACACGGGCTTGTCCAGCGCTCCAGACCAGAGCGAAGCCAAGGGATACTGAGCCAGGCCCTTGCTTGCCAGAGGAATATTTCTTGCCATCATTACCTTTTATTCAGGCTCAGTCAAATGGGCTTCTTTGACTTAGAGGAAAGCTTTTCTGTAAAGCAAGCTGCGAGCAAGCCTTTTTCCACAGTGACTTCTTTTTATCAGACCAAAAAGAAGCCAAAAAAACCTGTCTGTCCCTTCCTTTCTGAGGAAAAACAAGGCTAACCAAGCTCAAAGTCTGTGCTCTTCTTTTTTTCTTGACAAAATTCCCCAAGACTTCCAGGAAAGTGGCTGGACTAGAAGGAAGCACTTGGCACTTGCCAGGATTTTCCATCGAGGTCACCAGCGGGTCTGGCCTTGGCTGCAGCCCCAGCCTCTGAGCCCCTCTTCCTGCAAGTCCCCAGGTTGTGGCAGCACCTCCCCAGCCACCCCACGGTGCTCCTGCCTGTGGGGCTCAGCAGGGTCCCGGAGCCTCTGCTCCCTGGGCACATCCCAACAGCTCTTGCCGCTCACCAGCAAGTGGCCCGCGGAGGAGGGAAACATGCCTGAAAGGCCCAAGCGGGGATTAGCTCCAGCTCATCTAAAACCCAGCCGTTTCTTTCCTATCTCAGAGCTCAGGCCACCTTGGCCCTGGCACGAGTTTGCCAGGTCTATGGTGTTCCAGCTCCACGACACTCTTCCACCGCAGCCAAGCATCCGAGCAGGACTGCTTGGGCCGCGCTGGCCGCGGGCCGCTGCGCGTGTCTGCCGGGGAAGGTATTTTACTGCGTGGAGATTACAATGCTGCGTGCTGCTGCCAGACAGCGGCCTGGCTGGTGGAAAAAGTCCGTCAGGGAGGATTAGCCTCGTGCGCCTGACCTTTCTGCAACTCACGCTGTTCCCAGCCCGGCCCTGCGGTGCTCGGGGAGCCGTGGGGCAGGAGGCCGGGGACGGGGCTCACCACTCGCACCAGCGCAGCCGGAACGCCTGGTGTGCACGTGCGGGGCACCTCTGCTCCGAGCAGAGCCGCCCTGGGGCCAGCCTGCTGTGCCAGGGGCTGCCGCGGACCAAAAGCAACACATCCCTTATCTGCACATCCCTGCACATGCCACAGGGTGGGTGTGCAGAACGGGAGCTTGCACAGTGCCGAGATGGGGAGAGGCGTCGCCCCTCGGCCAAGCACCCTTTCCATGGGTGCAAAGTCTGTGACAGCTACCATGGAGCAGAGCGGGAATCCCACAGCAACCTCTCTGTGCAGGCAGGCGGCCCCATGGCAACTGCAGCAACGGGCGTCACGCTCGAGGGCGATACCCCAGCCGGCACGCAGCCCTGCACGCTAGTGACTGCATCTCCCCACGAGCACGAGCCACCACCGTCTGCTCTTTGTGCCAGCTCCTTGCACCACTGGAACACACCACAACCTACGGGTATCAGGCCAGGGCTGCACGGCCCCACAAGTGCTCACACCTCCTGGAGGGCTCGCTGCAGCTGAGCTACACCCACGAGCCTCCTAGAGCCCAGGGCAGCCCCACGGAAGGGACACCTCCTCAGACAGCCCCCAGCATGGCTCCTGCTCCCCCATCCGCTCCAGCCACCCTGTGCCTCRGTTTCCCCTCACAGGCAAGCATGGATTCACCGCCACCACCAGCTCTCCAGGCACCCCTGGAAGAGCCACCACGATGGGACAAAGCAGAAGGGCTGGGGCAGCTGCCAAGTCCCACAGAGGCAGCACTTGGTGTTTTATCACCCATGTGTTTAGCACTAGGGCTGCTCAACAGCTCACGATGGCCAGGGCAGTGCTGCAGCTCCAGGAGGCAGGGAGCACATCCCAAGCACAGACTGGGAGCAGAGCAGGCCAGCACGTTCATAGGCTGGGAATTCTCCCAAAGAGGGGTTTGGGAAGCCAAGGAGCCCTTTGGAGTCATCCCAGGGGCTTTAATGCCTCCAGGAGCACCAGCACAAAGCACACAGTGGGCTTATTTTTCAAAAGGAGAAATAAATGTGTGTGAAAGCCGAGGCCAGGCAGCCCAGCTCTGCCTCGCTGAGAATGGCAGGGGTGGCAGAGCCAGGGAGAAAAATAATCTAATCAATGCAGCTCTCACTGAGGATATAGAAAACAGACCTGTCACACTAACTCAACCTAATTTTTTGAGATTACAAGTTGAACCGGGAGAGGAAAAAAGCAACTGTTGATGTCTATAAATAGTGTGATAGAACTGCATGATATTTTGATTAAGAAAGCAGGGTAAAGAAATCTCATCAGGATTCACTAAAGGGATTAAAACCAGGCTCAGAGCTTTCTAAATATAGAACTGAAATCGGGGAATCATCTTTGTGGGGTATTTTTTGACTGTGCTCCCACAGGGCGCCTACCCGAATGTTTCTATCAAAGCCTTGGAAGCAAACCCAAACTCATGACCAATGGCTTGCAGATGACACCCAGATCAGCAGAATGGAAAATAAAAGGAACTCCCTGGCAGAGAGAAATCTGGATCCACAAGCRAGCAGACAGCAAGAAAGCACCATGGATTTCAGCACAGCCAGATGTCACGCTGTATGTCAAGGAACCGAGACCCTCTGGGCTCGAGACAAGTCTTTCCTGGCAGGCAGGGACTCTGGAGGAGACGGGAGGGCAGAAGGAAGGCTCTGGGAACGTGATCCTCCGGGGTGGCGTAAGGGTCAGTGAGGCAGCAGAGCTGGRACACCAAGCAGCCCCATGGCGTGATGGGGACAGTGCAGCCCCATGGAGCTCAACCGTGGGGCCGTGGCCCACAGCATCTGTTGTGCTACCTGAACAACTGGAGCGGGTCCAGGGCAGAGCTGCAGAAAAGGCCAGGAAACGCTGTGCTGTGGGCGAAGGCTTCTCGAGGGAGCCCCTTCAGAGCCACGGGCTGACTGCTGAGAGGCAGCGCTGAACCTGCCCTCCGAGGCCTCCAGTAATGGGAAACTTTAAGCCTGCTCCAGAGCCCTCCCTGCTTGCGGCAAATGACATTCTTGCCAGGCTCAGCTTGAGTCTTCCTGGCTGGAATCACGGCCCRGGCTCCTTGTCCTGCCTGGGGGCTCCTGCTTCTCCACAGCAGTGCTGGGGTAGTGGGGCACCAGCCCTAATGGGGCACGATRGCCCCTCCGCCCGCCTCCGCACGAGCTCCAGGCTTCCTGGGAGCAGCAGGGGGGCTATCGCTTACAAGGGAATGTCCCCAGGGGCTTAAAATAGCCCTGCAGGAGCTGCCAAGCCACCAAGGCCGGGAGCTAGGCCTGTTGCCATTTATGCATGGCCTGAAGTACGGATGATTTTACGAGCAATTCGGTCACTCTTGGATGGAGTTTTCTACACCCTGGGAAGCCCCTGCTCCACATCACAGGGAGCTGGCACTGATGTGGGGCGGACAATCTCTGCCGGGTGCCCTGGGAGGGACATGGCTTGCCACCGAAGCACAGAGACACCATCACCTGGCCAGAAGGGACATGGGACACCAGCAGAACGCAGCCCTTGGAGGGTTTCTGCAAACATCACTCTCCACAAGGGAAAAGGCCACCTCTTCCCTCACACTGCCCGACTCCTTCACCGGGTGCCGTGGAGGGGTCTGCYGGTCCCAGCACCCTAGTGGGACGTTGCAGCCACCTCAGTGTCACCTACAGAGGCAAGAAGGCTCCCAGAAACACAGAGTGACAGAAAAGGTGTCCCAAGGCAGCCTGCAGGGCTGACATCTGCCCTCACTTTACTCAGCCAGCAGCATGGGAAACCCCTTGAGCTCAACTTCCACTGCAGCCACCAAGGTCCCTGATGGGTGTGTGGAAACTGGGCAGCCAAGAGCTTCAGCAAGGTCCAAGGAGCATCAACCCAGAGGCTGGTGCTGAAAGCAGAGGCTGGATATTGGGGGGGGGTTTCACATGGCCACAGACACCCTGCACCTCTGGAAAAAAAATCAGCAACCTAGGAACATTTGTCAGGGATAGCTAGGAACAAGGGGAGGTCAAAACTGGAAAAGCTGAAGTCCACCCATGGATGCAGCATCCTGAGCCTCAGGTCACCCAGTTCTGATGTGACACATTCTAGATGCTGGAGCTCAACCCAAGGTGACGTCTTGAGTGACAGAGCCCAACCTGAGGTGACATTCTAGGTAGCAGAGTTATCCAAGCAGAGGTAAGGCCAAGGGGCTGTGGATGACGGCCCATGATAGTCCCACTGGGAAGGRAAGGTCAGTGCCAGGCTGGTAAAGTCCTCTGCCATTTATCCAGGGCTTTCCTAGATGCTCTGCTGCCCATGCCCAAGTCTGGAGGTGGATGGAGCCACACGAAGCCATGCAGACCCCAACTGCCCCTCACTCAGGTCTCTGTGGAAGCCAACRTCTCCCCAGGGTGAAAATGCCAAGAGCAGCAACCGGGAGCTGCTCCCCCAGCAGCCTCTCCACAGCCCGTCTGGGGTAGCTGTGAGGAGCTGCCCTCGGCCCTGCTCCAGCAAAGGGGAGAGTAAGGGGACTGGCTCTGCCTGGAGCAGAGAGGAGAGACCAGAAACTTCAGCGCGCAGGACTGAGCAGGGATGCGCCCTGTCCCCGTGCAAACCCAGCACACTCCCGAGCAAGGATGGAGCAACAACGGGCACCTTCCCAGCAATATGGCCCAGTGGTGACTGCAGGGRAGCTGCGACTCCCATCTCATGGCAGGTGGGCACCCCCGTTCTCATCTGCACCCCACCATGGGCACTGGCTGGGGCAGGCCCACACAGGGCCTCCCGGTGCTGCCCACGATGCTGGGAAGATGCCAGCAGCTCAGCAAGCCCCATCCACGTGGGCCATTCACCCTCTTGGCAAGGGCTGAATGAGCACGGGCACATGGCTCTTCTCACCACACGGGCCTGGGGATCCAAGCCCTCCTCCAGGGCCAAGGGAAGCCCCAAAGACCTGAGACCTGGATCAGGTTGCCTAGAGAGGTTGTGGAGGCTCCATCYTTGGAGATACTCTACAGCCATCTGGACACAGTCCTGGACAAGGTGCCATTTGAGCAGAGGCAGGGGAGGGTTTAACTAGATGATCTCCAGAGGTTCCTTTCATCTAACCACAAGTGCCCCAGCCCCACAGACAAAGGGAGAAAAGTACCCCCATGCCCAGCCCATCCTCCTCCCTGCCTGGAGGGACTAAAACCGTGAGGATTTGGAGCCACAAGGAGAGCAGGAGCCCACAGCACAATCCAGCCCCCAGCACGACAGCCCCACCACGGCCGGGGGGCTCCACAGGCAGCTGCAGCAGCTCTGCCATTTCAGCCTGGTAACCCTACGCCCCAGACTCACCCGCCGCAACGAAGCCGAGCAACTTTATCCCCGAGGTCCCCCTCTCCGTGCCAAGAGCCGGGTGAGATCAGTAACTCAATCACTTCCCTGCACGGTGGAGGGGCCACCCCAAATCTTCCTCATACCACCACTGCCAGCAGGACTGCAGCACTCTAACTGCAACCAACATTCCCCAACAGTCTCCCCTGTTCTGTTTTTAAGTAGGAAATAATCCACACCTGGAAAACACAGGAGTGGGGGAACGGGAACCACCTGGAAGAGTTTGATTTCACTGGGCAGACCAGCAGARCTGTGTGTGGGTGGCGAGTCCGGCTTAGTGCCGGAGGGAGGAAGGCCTCGTCCCGCCAGCTCCTCCCGCAGCAAAACCACGTGCAGCAAAACCACGTGCCGACACCCCCTTGGCTCCCGCTCCAGAGGACAGGGCAGCCGAGGAAGCCCYGTTCGGAAGGGGAGCGCTCTGGAGGAAGGCCCCGTTCCGAAGGGGAGCGCTCCGGCCGTGGCTGCCACGTGGCTCCTCGAGCCCATAGTGGGAGCCTGTTCCTCCCATCCCCGTGCCCAGCTTCCCGTGGGGACAGCGTGGGGAGCCCGCATCCCTCCTGGCACAGAGCTGACAAGGCGTCTGCCGACGACAGAACCCCCAGTCCCCCCAGAGCCCCTTTGGGTGCTGAGAACGGCCACAGATGCCCTTAAAAGGCTGCGGCGGCCGGGCCGGGCGGCAGCGGCTGCGCGAAGGCGGCAGCTGGGGGCCGCAGCG
>PTEX01000031.1:5157299-5170642 GCA_003342815.1 Eudromia elegans | reverse complement strand
GTTTCCAAACTTAGCCACCGCCCGGCGGGCTGGCCCGCGCCGCCCGGCCGGGCAGCGGAGCGCGACCGAATTAACTCAAGGGCAAGCAAGGGTACGGGCAGTGCCGCCCCGGCGGGCACGCGACRGCCGCAGTCCCGCGGGGCTGGGGTGCTCAGCGGGACCAGCAAGGAYGGGGTCTGGGCGGTCACGGGCCTCACCTGAAACGTCAGCTTGGTCGGGGGGCCCTTGCTGGTGGGGGAAGGCCCCCCCATGCTGAGCCCCGTGGCCCCGGTCCCGCTCGAGGGCACTGGCGTGGTGCTGGGACAGGCAAGCACTGCTCTGCAGCCCCTCTGCCGCCCCAGGCACCCCGCAGCCCCCAGGGCACTGACCTGCCACCCGCACCCGCTGCCCAACCGCAACCCGCGGCACCAGCCCCGCAGCAGCACGGACACCGGACACGCTGGCCCCGCGGGGCCCCACGCCAGCTCCCGTGGGGACCCCGGCGTCCCCCCAGCCCCAGTGCTGCCCCTGCAGCCTCGCCCCCCGCGCTACCCGCGCCCCTCCGGGCTGCCCCCCGACGTGCCCGCKGCAAGAAGCGGCGCCTGGGCGCCCCGCGGCCGCTCACCTGCGGTGCCGAGCAGCAGYAGCAGCGAGGCCGCGCAGCAGTACAGCACGCCGAGCCCCTTCATGGTGGCGGCGAGGAGCTCTCTGCCGCCCCGCGCCGCTATTTATACGGCCACGGCAGCGGCGAGCGGGGCAGGGCGGGCGGCCGCGCACGCTGCCGGCCCGCGGCCCGGGCGCCCCCGCCAGCCCGCGGCCGCGCAGGGCCCGGCGCCTCCGCTGCCCCTCGCCCCAGCGGCCGCCTGGGTGCCCGGGAGCCGCTCGGCCACCCCCAGAGCCCCCGCTCAGGGGACACCGGCCCTTCCTGCAAGCATGGGGTGTGCGGAGCCCCCAGCGCCGTGGGGGACACAACGTGGGGCAGCGCTGGGGACAGGGCACCCGCACGACCAGGGAAGCCCACGGCCCCTTGGGTAGCCCCTGGAGAACCTTGGGGACAGGCGGGTGTCCCGTGAGGAGAGTTGCGTCACCACAGGGAAGGTGGGCGCCCCAGAGGGAGCCGCAGGGACGCTCGGGTGTCCCGCCGAAAGCCATGGAGGGAGGTGGTGGCCTCCCCCAGAGCCACAGGGAGAGATGGGCACCCTGAATGCGGAGCCRCGGGGACCCACAGACCCCCACGGGGCGGTGGGAGGAGGTAGGCGCCCTCCTGCCGAGGTGTGGGGAGGTCCAGCAGCCCTGCGGGGAGCCGCGGTGAGAGGCGGATGTGAAGAGGTGGGTGTCCCCACCCCACGGCACGGGGAGAGACGGGTGCCCCGTGGGGAGCCACGGCAAGAAGCGYTGCCGTCACTCCCCGCCATGGGGAGCCACAGGCTGCGACACCCCCTGTCCCCACCGCAGCYGGGCTGGGCCTGCGGACACGGCCCYGGTGCTGGAGCGCGGCCACCACCTCCCGGCTACGGCCACGGCCTGGCCGGGCTGCAACCTGGAACCCCCCGGGCCGGGACACCGGGACATGGGACACGTCCCCCCATGGCCCCTGCACGTGTGGGCAACCCCAAGCTCTGGAGGAGGCGCCCACCCAGGGCACCAAGCGACCCCCCGGCACCAGGAGCGGCCTCGGCAGCCGCTTCCGTCCCCACAGAGGCCACACCAGGCAGGGAGTCTAAAAAACAAAGTACAAACTTTATTTTGTTTCTTTACAAAGGCACAAGCCTCTTTTTTTTTTTCCACTTTCTTAACAAAATATAATAGCTTCTCAATGAACACAAAGACCTGAAAATCGTAAAAAAAAAAACCAAAACAAAACAAAAAAAGGGGAAGAAACCAAGAGAGAGAAACAGCTGTGGCTGGGGAGGAACCTACCAAATACCAACAGGGCTCTACACAAGACTGGCCTAAAACCCTACAGCCAAACAGGAAGGGGGAGGCAGGGGAGGGGGAACCCCAAAAATGGGACTCCCCCCCAAAAAAAAAAAAATTAAAAAATTTTWAAAAATTAAAAAAACAGAAGCGACACAATCACAAAACAGAAAAGCTCTTCTGACCTGACGAATCCCGCAAATGGATTAAGTGCTTAAAGGAGGGAACCGAGAGGAAAGCGGGGAGCGCCCGCGCCAGACCCGGGCAGGGATTTGCCGCTGGATTTTCAGCCGGGGCCGTCACCCATATTAAAAAAAATTAAAAAATTATAAAGCAAATGGACCTCCGGGCTCCCTCCGTGGGGAGGCCGGGGTCCAGCAGGGCTGTGCCGTGCGGTGCGGCGCGCCGGCCCCCCGCGCTGCCCGCGCTCGGCCCGTTGGTTATGGGACGCCGAGCGCGTTCCGCTGCCGCCCGGCCGGGGCGGGGGTGCGGCTGGCGGCAGGTAAGCAGCGACGGGGCTGGCGGGCGCCGTGTCCGACGCAGCGTCACTTTGGGTGACGTCCCTTGCGATCCTCCCCGCCCCGAAAAAAAACACACACGCACACACACAAAAAAAAGAGAGGAAAACAAAAATCGAAAGCCCAACTGACAAAATGAACGTCCCAACAGAAAYGCGTTCACCGACACACAGCACCCGCTCGCCAGCGGGGAAAGCCGGGACTGGCTTTGGTTTTGCAGGAGGACCCGCAGGTTTGGGGGCGTGCGGGGAGGGGGGTGACAAAACTCGGGGGAATCCGACCCGTCCACCCCGCTGCGCCCCCGAGCCCGATCATCCTTCCCGCAGCAGTCGGGCTGAGCTCGGAGCCCAGCTTCCAGTTTTGGCCCCGTGTCGAGTGAACGCCGCTGCCCCCCCGCCCGCCCCCTCCCCGGTGCCGGCTCCCACTGCAGCACCCCCCTCTCCCCTTGCTTTGAACTGAACAGTGAACTTTGCCTGCCTCTAGCGCTCTGATTTACAGTATAGGAAAAAGGTCATAAAAGAGACCCAAATCGCATTGTATTTTTTAAAAATTTCAGCATATTCTCTGACGTTTCCCTCCCCTGCCCCATCCCCTCCCCGGTTGCCGGCCAGGGGGGTGTCAGGGCAGTTCCCCTTCCCCCAAGGGGTCTTCTTTGCTCTGGTCCATGGAGTCACTGTCGTTGCCCTCCGTGTCGGAGGCGGTGTCGGAGTTGGAGGGCTCGGCGCAGGCCCGCGCGGGCGTCACGATGACCGCGCGCCTCTGCTCCTCCTCCTGCAGCTGCTTCTCCTGCGTGCCCTCGATGTGCTGGATCGCCTGCCGAGGGGCACGGGCACCGTGAGGGTGGCCCCCCTGCCCAGGACGGCACTTCCCGCCCCCCACAAACAGCCCCGGGCAGCCCCCACRTGCTGGGGAGCTGCGTGCATCTCTCCCGATGCCAGCGGTGGCCACGCGGGCCGCCCTCCACTCAGCCCCGCGCTCCTGGCCCCCCACCGATGCCTGTGGGGCTCCGGTGTGTTCCCAGCCCGGCCCCCCTACCTGAACGATGGTGTCCAGGTTTTGCCGGGACGTGGAGACTGTGTTGATGACAGAGGATGGGCCCATGGTGACCACGGTGACGTGATGGGAGGGAGGCGGCGCTGGTACGATCACAGTGGGGTGGTGGGTGGGCGCTGGGGGACCGTGTGCTGGCAGGAGCTGGGAAGAGAAGCGAAATGTCCTCCTTAGCCGGGAAAACCTCCCTCCAGCCTCCCATTCCCGACGTCCAAGCACTGGGTCTCTCTCCACCTAGTGTTGATGCAGGGTGGCTGTCTTGAAGGTGGAGGAGAACCAGAAAAGACCCACAGAGGAGGAAAGAGGTAGGCAAGAGCCCTTGGGCCTGGACACGTTGATGATGGGGAAAGCACCACACACCAGAAACCCAGAGTCCTCCAAGAGCAAATGAACGCCTGAACAAGATCCCCCTTGCTCAGGATCACGCGCCCTCCCGGGCGGACGCTGCAGCACTGAGAGCTCGGTGGCCTCAGCTCCGGCGGAGCAAAGGGCAGACGGGATTGAGAGGGCTCCAGACCTGCTCCCATCAACGTGTTCCTGCTGCCGCCGAGCGTGGCAGAACTCCCCCCCTGCACCCAGCACCCACTGCAGCCAGTGTTGTTACGGACGTGCAAAACCCAGAGAAGCTCCAGGAGCTCCAGAGGGAACTCCCAGCCCATGCTGGGAAAGGAAAGAAATCAGGGACCAGAGGGAAGACAAGAAACTGTCCCTTCAGCACAGACACATGCTGGATGGCTCCCCTGCCTCTCAGGATGCATCTGAATTCCCTTCATCAGGGAAAGACCTGGCTTTTAAAAGAACAAAAGCAAACAAAATAAGTAGATCCGAGTTCTGCTGCATGGTAGTGCTCAAACCACTGTGAAGGGCTCAGCTGGGAACCTGCCGCACCCCTGAAAGATCCTTGTTAAAATAGCGGATGCAAAGAAACGCCCTAGCAGGAGGCTAAGGAAAGTTCACCTAAAAATAGGCTGAACTTCCCTAGGAGGCGGCTGGGCATGGATCCTGGGGGGAAGCATCTCTGGAGAAGCCAAAGGACAGAGGAAGTCAATTTTTCTAATTCCCTTTGAAGTTCCCCGTGCCGGAGTCTCCCCAAGGACTGAGCGTGAGGGATGGCTCAAAGTCAGGGCTGTGACAGGCGGTGGAGGGAAGCACCAGCGCAGGGACTGAACTCTCCTCCTCTCCACTCCAAGCACCCACCCAGCTCCCCAAGGCAACAGCGATGCGGTTCAGGCAGGGGTAGGGATGAGGACTGCGGTACCTGCAGCACTCCTGCAACTCCTGCCTGCCGAGCCGCCTGCTTCCTGGTCCCAGCCCAGATCTGTATGTGGTGGGGATTGGTTTGGGGACCTCCAAATACAGGCTGGGGTCACCTGCTGAGACTCGAACCTGCAGCGGTGGCGTTGGACCCCTACGTCACTGCAAACCCCCTCCTCTGGCACGGGAAGCGTCACAGAAACGTGCCGGGCTGAGGCTGGGAGCAGAGCGGGCGGCGGGGCCCAGCGGGCAGGCGGCAGCACCGTTTCCTCCCGCTCAGCCCGGCCGGGAGAGCTCAGCAGAGGAGCTGGGCTCCCGGGGGACGCAGAGGCAGCCGCACCCAGCGCCTCCCCGCACGGCCTTGGAACGGCTCCCGCTCCGCCAAGCTGAATGGCTGCCAGCTACAGAGCCCCCTTCCACACACAAAAGCTGCCAGCGCTGGGGAACGGGGCCACCTGGAAGCTGCCGCGACGCAGTCCGAGCCCCAGTCCCCATCAACACAAGAGATGCCTGCAAAGAGGCCCCTGTTGAGCTAAGCGGGGCCATAGGAGCAGTGGAGTCCCGTGGTGGCACTTGTCACCACCATGCAGCAGCTACCGTGGAAGGGAGCTCTTTGGCCTGGGCACAGCCTGCCACAAGGACTAGCTGGGCCAGCTCGCCCAGCGTCCCGGCGCGGGGCACATCACCAAACCTCCTCTGAGCAGCGGGTGGCAGCAACAGCTCCAGCCCCAAAGGGAGCCCAGCCAGGACACAAACAGCCAGGCCCAGCCAGGAGGCTGCACACCAAGTGCTTTCCCACCCCCTGACAATAAGAGCTTTGCAGAGACAATTCTGCCTGTTGCAGCTAAACCCTGGGGTCAAGCGCCATGTCGCTGAGGCGTCCTCAGTCCCGTACACAACGCTGCCTGTGCCCCCAGACCCACATCTCACAGAAAAGCTTGCCCAGGCAGCTGGGGTTCGGCTCGGGGCTGGGAGGTATCCATCCGCTCACCTGGGTTCGGATCTGCTGCTCGCGTTCTAGCTTCTCCTGGTGCAGCAACCTCACCTGCTCCTGCTGCTGCTGGAGCTGCACTTGCTGAGCAATCACCTTGAGCTTCTCGGGGTACATGTGGGCCTCCAGGGAGCGAACCTGCCGGCAGAGACAGCCCAGATGCGTTGGTGCCGGAGCACAGAGCTCCCCAAACACAGCCCTCCGATCCCACAGCGAGACAGCCACCCGGCATGAAACCAGCCACTCACTCCGTGCTTGTCCTCAAGCTATGGGGCAGACTAAGCAGGGACCCTGGGGAGGACCCAGCACTCAACCTCGATGGGGGACAACTGGCAAATCCCCCTTGTAGTGACCAACAAAYCATGAATGGCTCCGGAACAGAGCCCAGCCTGCCCGAATCACTCCTCTGGACATGGATYGATGTGCTGGAGCAGCAGAGCAGCTCAGGAGAGAAAGCAAGGCTTTGCTCYGCTGCTGCTCGAGAGACACTCAAGCCGCATCCAGCACAAGTCTCCTGGAGACACCACAGGAGCAGCAGGTCCTGACCTCCCACACACCAGTAGCAGCCCAAACGGGCTCGGAGGGGAGGCTCCAGCTTCCCGAGCCGCAGGGGCTGCCCWAGAGCTGCAGCGCAGGCAGCACGGGGGCTGCGGCTCGGCCACGTGCGCCCGCTCAGCGCCGCTCCAGSTCCCCGGGCACCGCCCGCTAGAGGGCGAGCCCGGCCCGCGCACGGCGCCGCATCCGCATCCGCACCCGCGTCCGGCCTCACCTGCTCCTCCAGCATCATGCGCACCGAGCGCTCCTTGTCGAGCTGCTGCCGGAGCTCGATCATCTCCCGCCGCAGATCCTCGGCCTTCTCGTCTTCCCAGATGTCCGGCGAGCCGATGCCCTCATCCTTGTCCTCCGCCCGTCGCCGCTTCGGGGAGGAGCCGCTGAACTCCTGCCAGGCAGACGTGGCATGAGGGCTCAGACACGGTGGTTTGGGGCCAACAGGGGTTGCCCCCTATCCCCACTGCCCTGATTCCCCCATCCAGATCACACGTGGGTCTGCACGCTCCTCGGGGATGGAGAGGTACCTGCCCACCCGTCGGGCTCTGCTCTTAACCAGCCTTGTGCAACCCCATTTCTCACTTTTASGGAGCCAGCGCTCCCTCAGCCCGCCCTGCACCATCACCAGCCAGCARCGCTGGGCACGAAGGGAGGCGCTACCTGGATGAACCGCTTGAGCTGGGTGTTCTGCTGCAGTAGCCGAGTCTTCTCCTGCTCCAGGGAGAAGATGTACTCAGCAGTTTGCTGGAGGATCGCCGCCTGCGGAAGAGCCAGGAGGGAGGCCGGTGAGGCAGGAGGCTCTTGCACAGGGTCCC
This sequence comes from Eudromia elegans, assembly GCA_003342815.1. Lineage (NCBI taxonomy): Eukaryota > Metazoa > Chordata > Aves > Tinamiformes > Tinamidae > Eudromia > Eudromia elegans. Next base: position 5,163,569 of record PTEX01000031.1, on the reverse strand, counting down.
TCCCCAGTCACAGAGACCTGTTGCTGCCGAGCAACCCTCCTGCCCGGGAGGCAGCAGGACAGCTCCTTGCTGGCCCCAACATCTCCAAGCTTTGCTCCACCTCGAGAGCCTGTGGCTGGGCTCTCACCTGGGCTTTCCCTCCACCCAGTCCACACAAAGTGCTCTAGATCTCACTCAGCTCTGCGGGAACTGGGTCTGACCTACTGGCTAGCGCTGCCTTTTCCCACCACTCTCCTTCTCCAGCATCAARGAAGTCCCCCTGTGAAAGGGCTCCAGGTCACCTGGGCACACGTGGTCCCAGAGCTGGTTTTGTTGGGTGCACCCAGGCTGCTCCTCTGCTCTGCACCCAGGAGACCAAGTTACTCACCCTGTAACATGCACTCCTCACTCGCAGAGGYGATTGCCCCAGAGAGGGAACTCAATCACACCTTGAGAAAAGAGCTTCAGCCAACACAATGAAAGCACTAGTTCTAAAATCCCTGGGGTGCTAAGGAGCCTGGATGTGACCAATGAAATAATGTACACAATTATCCCCAGTTATGCTYATAGCCCTGCCCTGCCTCAACGAGCACCGCAGAAAGCCTCTACACACAGGATGGACCCCTGAATCACACAGCATCCACATGCTGGAGCACCCATTCCCCTGCTCGGCGTCCCTCGCAGCCCAGGGCAGATGCCACCTCACGCAGGGCGGCTCCCTGCGCTCACCTTGCTGAGCTTCTCCCCGTCCGTGTGTGGGATGAGCGTTTTCAGAGACTGGAACCCCGCATTGATGCTCTGCATCCGCCTCCGCTCGTTGCTGTTGGCGATCTCCCTGCGTATCCGCCGCTCCTGGTCCCGCTGGGTCTCTGGAGTCAAGGGGATGTTGGCCAAGCTGTAAAAGACACCCAGAGTTAGGGAGGAACAGGCCTGCACCCCCGTGCTCACCGCTYGGAGCCCCAGCGCCTTGTCTTGGGCTCGTCCCCTCTGTTTCCTCCTCTGCTTTGCAAGGATGGAACAAGGAGCCYAAGGGTCTTGTAGGAGAAAATACAGGGGACAATTGTTGAAGTGTCATGAAGGGCTCAGCCTGAGCCTTCTCTCCAGGCACTGGAGATGCTGCTAAAAAAAAAAAAAAGCATCAGGGAGATGGCTTTTTTCCACCCTTCTTTTGACCAAAACACAGCCCTCTTGCAGCCCACCAGCTCCATCAGSCTTGGGCAGGATTTGCCCACCAGCAATCCAACAGGATCCATAGGGCAGGCAAAAAGAGAGCAGAGGACTCAGGGGCACCTCTTAAGCAAAGACGCCCTGGTTGGAGTCAGACATGACCATCCCCTCCGAGCGCCCCAAGCGTCCTCTGCCACCGGCACACGACACCCGCTGCCSCCGGCGCGTCGCTCCGGCCGCGAACACGGCGAGCTGCGCCGGGAGGCCCTGGGCAACCYGGGCTGAGCGGGACCGTTCCCCTCGACCCGCTCGGCCGTGTCCGACGCAGGGCCTTGGTGAGCCGGGGGAGCCCAGGGCGGCCGGGAGGGCCCCGCGAGGGCGCCCACGGCCCTGCCGGGCGGGCGAGCCCGCGGCCCCGCGGGGCGGCCGGCGTGTGTGGCCCCGGGAAGGCGGCTCCCTCCCACTCCCGCTGATGGCTTCCAGATGACAGCTCCCAGCAGAGAAGCCCCCGTCCCACCCGAAGCCGCAGCTCCCGCCTGCTTCCTGCCGCCGCCTCCTCGCGCCCCGCTCGCTCGCTCCGCAGATGGGCCGGGAAATGCTTCCCAGAGCCGGCACCAAGTGGGGACGGGCAGCAGGGAGGGAAGGGCCCCGAGCGGCAAYGGGGAAGGCTCCGGCTGCAGCCACCAGCCCACACGGGGCCCGAGCACCAGCTCCTGTCTGTGTCCAAGCAAACCCCCTTCCGAAGGGGCTCTCTCCTCTTCCTCCAAGCTCAGCTACTCCAGAGGTCCCCAGGTGGGGCAGGGAGACTAAATCCCAGCACCCAGCAGGTTGTGAAAGCTGCAGAGTAAAGAGGGAAGGGATCTGCACCGGGAGGCGAGGCGGGCAGCGTGTCCACCCCATGTCCACAGGGATGCCCAGCAGCGCCTGCCCAGGCTCCGCGCCGGCAAGGACRATCCCACAGCGCAGCCAGGGAGCCGCCGCTCCGGGACAGAGCCCCGACAACTGCAGATCCCTCCCCGGCCACCAGCAACACCCAGTGAAAAGCCGGGCGAGCAGATTCGGAGCCCTGACTGTAGCTGGCCATTAAAACAAAACAAAACAACACAACCCACAGACCACACCGTCCTGATGATTATCTTGCCTCTCTTTTGTTTCCTGGCGTGAGTTTAGAAGCCAGACTATTAAAAACCAAGAAACAGATTTCTAAGGGTGCGAGAACCGACCCGGCGTACAGAGGCCATGATCAAGCACACGCTGTAATTAGGACTCCAGGAGAAGGCAGCTATTAAAGACAGGCTGGAAGGCCAGGGCAGGGAAACCTGCACATCCGTCCACCTGCTGCGAGGCTGTCCCCGTGTCCCCCGGCAGCAGGTCGGATCCGAACGCCAGAGGGACCCTGTCCTGCTCCAGAGCCCCAGGGACAGCCGCAGGGACACAAGAGGGACGCCATCCCGCTCCAGAGCCCCAGGGACAGCCGCAGAGACACAAGAGGGACCCTGTCCTGCTCCAGAGCCCCAGGGATACCCGCGGGGACGCCCCTGGCACGCTGCCCTGGCAGTGCGACCCCGTAGCTCGGTTCCACCACGTCACGAGGGCAGGATGTACCGCTGGGGCTGGGCAGGCTGCAAAATACCGAAGACTAAACACGAGGGATAGTCTCCCAGCACAAGGAGAGATAAGACGGGTTTTGGTCTCCATCTGGAGGCGGCGGGGACAGCTGGTGGCCCCCAGCTCCCCTTCATACACTCACGTGGACGCCGGGCAGCGCAAGGGAGCTGACGCTGCTGCCCAGGGTGCCCCAGCGCCCAGAGCCACGGGCCCAGACCGCATCTTGCCCCTCCTCTGCGCTGGGAGCGGATGAGCCAGCGGTGCCGAGCAGGCGTGAGGCCACCCCACTATCTTCAGACACCCCATTATCTCCAGGCCACCCCATTATCTCCAGGCAGCTTCTAGCAGGATCCTCGCGACCCGAGCCAGCTGGGATGAGCAGAAGGCCCCCAGGGCCCAAGTGCCCTCTGCAGGAGAGCAGCTCTCGGTGCTCCAGCTCGAGGTCAGAAGCAGAAAGGAGGACTTTCTGCCCAAAGACCACTTTCTGCCTAAAGACCGCCAGCTCCAGGACAGGGAGAGAGGGACAGGGATACCCAGCACACGACGGATGCTCCGTTCAGGCAGCAAAGACCGTTGTCCTTTGCTGAGGACGCTGCAGCTCGTGCTGCTGTGGCAGGACAGCTTCCCRCAGACGCCCTGCCTTCCCTGCCATCGTCCTACAACACGCAGCTTTAGGAGCGGGTTTAGGAGCACTGGTACCTTCCCTGACCACCCGTCCGCTGCGTATACACTGCAGTTCCTCGGAGCCCCTGCACCAGGAGGGGGGGATCCCAGCTCAGCCTGCAGGGATGAGCATTATGGCAGGAGTGAGCAGAGCACGAGGAGCACCTGAGGCACCAGAGCCCTGTGCAGCTCCAGACGGGCTCCCGGGGGTCTGCCCCACGCACTAGGAGCACATGGTCTGCACACTGGCTCCAGCCCCACTGGTCTTCCAGCACAGACCGAGACACCCGGGCAGCCCAGAGCATCCACTCACGGCTCTCACCAGCCTTCCTGCAGCCAGTCAAAACACCTTTGTGAAAGAACGGGTCCAAACTCATCCCCATGGGCTAAACAGTTCCAAGAAGCAAGACCCTGCACTTTCCAGCACTAACTGGGAAAGGGCTACGGGGTCTGAAATCACCAGGAAGGAACAGGAATCACAGCAAAGACATGGTGATTCCGCCAGAGCAACGAGGCTGCTGCAGCCACAGCTTTTTACCAAAGGGGGACAAACCAAACGGGGCTGAAACCAGCCCCCGAACGGCTGGGCTCTGTCCTTGACTTCCACGCTCCGGAGGCCTCGCAAGGCGAGGCAGGAGGCTGTGCCCGGAAGGCAGCGCCCGCGAGCCCGTGGGTACCCAGAGCCTTGCAGCCCCGCAGCGGCAACCCGCACCTCGTATGAGCCCGGCGCGTACCGGCCGGCCGCCGCAGCACCGTGCGGCCGGAGCGCGCGAGAGGCRAGGTGAGAACCGCACCCGTGGGCCGCGTCCTGCCGCGTCCTGCTCGCTGCTGCGCYGGCACGAGGAACCGTCCTGCAACCGAGACGGCCCCTTGCGCCCATCCCGAAGGAGACACCCGGCCGGGGCACCAGGCCCCGTGCTCRCCCAGGGCGAGGTGGTGGCAGGGGCAGCGCAGAGCTGCTCTGCACCGACACCACCAGCGCTGACGTTTATACCCAGGACCCGTTTATACCCGGGTTTATACCCCGTTTATACCCTGCCCCTGCTGCGGCAGGGACCAGACTCCTGGGACAGGGCGAGAGGAGCACAGAGGGGGAGCAGCAGGACAGGGACAGCCCCGAGCCGTCCCCAGCAGCTGCCCCCAGGCCAGGCGCACAGGGACGGCTCTATCTCCTTCCAGGGGACAACATTTGAGATGCACCTCGGGTTCCCTGTCACGTGGTGGGGGAGACCCCCTCACTCAGCGTTCCAGCCTCCGGGGTTARCTCAGCGGGAGATGAGCCAGGGATCCCAGCCCAAATCCGGCTCCAGAGGCCGAGCCTGGCAGGTTACAACGTTACGAGCAGGGTCCGTCCCTCGTCTCCTGCACGGACGCTTCTCCAGACCTCAGCACGTGCCTGCGGAGCCTTCCTCCGAAGGCAGCTCCGGGATTTTCACCCATCAGCCGCAGCCCCACAAGGGGAATTAGACCGAGATATCTCAGGCCAAACGGCGAGGAAGCAGTTTCTTAAATACAGGAGAAGGAGGAAGAGCCCATTTCCTCACTGGGAGCCCTCTCACAAGCTGCCCTTCCTGGGAAGGGACTTATAAAGTGACAGAGCTGAACGCAGAAAGGAGAAAAATAAAGGCATCGTTTCAGAAGCGGCCTGGTGGTCACAACACACCCAAGGACCTTGAGAACCTTGTGCTACCTCTGCGGGGACCCGGGGGAAGCCCCAGACAGGTTGTTGCCAAACGCAGCCCAGCTGATCCGGCGTCTGGCCGAACATGCACAAGGCAAAGCCAGAAGACAAGCGAGCCCAGGGCCAGCCCCCGGCCCGGCCAGGGGGACACCCCGGGGGGCTCGGGGAGAGGGCGGCACAGGAGAGGTCCCCTGACACTGCCAACAGCGGTAACAAGCGCCAGTGCWGTAACTAGGGAAGACCCATCCCAACCAGCCATTCTCTGCCCACGCACATGCAAAGGGCCCTACTCCGGAGCAGCGAGCTCAGCCCAGCCTTGCAGAAGTCACCCTCTAAGCACGCTGCCCYGGGAGGGACCTGCTCACACAGCACGCCAGGCTCCAGACGAGACCGCGGCGGCGACGACCTTCGGCAGCGCTGCAGCCCACCCTGCTCGCTGCTCGGGCTCAGCCCGCCCGGCTCCAGCCGCTCCCCGCGTCCACGGGCGGCTCCCGCACCGCGTGGGCTCCCGCAGGGAGCAGCGGCCACGGGGCCTCTACAGCCCCCTCGGCCAYGGGCACGCCGGGCACACGAGCGTCTGGTTGCGCAAGTGGAATTTGGTCTTTCCCTCCCGAGCTCCCCGCCGCATGCAGGTGTAACGTGGCCGGGGATACTGCGCTCTCCGAGGCCTCGAGGAGAGCGAGGCCGTGGAGGAAGCGGGGCTGTCCGACCCTGCCTCTCCTCTCGGTCRAGGACGCTGCCGAGCTCCCAGAGCCACCACGGACACCCCAGCTCATTTCCACCGCTCCTGAACGAGTGCTGTGGTTTGTGTTGATGGCAGGGGACAGCCCGGCCACGCAGCATGGGGTGTCCCCAAGGGGCACACGTGGGGACAACACAGCRCAGGGCGTCCCTGAGCGAGGGGCGAGCGGGAACCCGGCATCCACACTCCGCACGGGCCAGGTCCCTCTGCACTGCTCTGCCCTACGCGACCTGGTGCCGGGGCCGCGCACAGAGGCCTGCAGACAGGGATCCTATTTTCCCGCCCTGGGTTTCCCGAAGGCGCATCCCGAGGAGCGTGCAGCCCYGGGCAGGACGGGCAGCGCGGGGGCGAGCGCGGCGCGGCTGGGGACGCTGCGCACGGGCACCCCGGGCAGGGACGTGCTGCAGGGGCTGCTCCACGTCCAGCAGCC
>PTEX01000031.1:5099449-5119947 GCA_003342815.1 Eudromia elegans | reverse complement strand
GCCTTATCAGCGCCGCGCCGCCGCACGCGGCCGCGGGCTCGCGGAGCCCGGCGTGACACGCAGATAAGCGGCGCACACGCGGAGCCGGCCAGCCGCATTCCTCGCGGCCGATAAACCCGGCAGCCAAAATAACTGCGAGGCGGCGCGAGCGGGGCCGGGAGCAGCCTCGCGCGTCTGGATCCAATTTAGCCGGGCGGGCTCGCCGAGTGCCGGCGGGAGGGGCGGCAAGGAGGGCCCGGGCGTGCGGGGTCGGGGGGAAAGTGGGGACCCTGTTGGGGTGTCCACTTGACACAGCCWTGACTCACAACTTTGGGAGTACATTGTGTTCCCCGGGCCTCCCTTGGAGGTGTTCACTCTGGATAGTAACGATGCCTTGCCATAAAGGACAAAGAGCAGCTACAGCAAGCACATGTGGAAGGGACTGCTCCCTACAGCGCTGTGCTCATGCTGGATGCGGCATCCCCGAGGCTCTCCTGTCACCCCCAGTCACAGGAGCACAGAGTGTCCTTCCCCCACAGGACACAGGCCACATCGCATTCAGCACTGCCACCTCCTGCCCTTCCCACCTGAATGATGCCAGGGACAAGGCCACGCTGCCACCAGCACTGTCACCTCTGTCGGTGTCATGGTGAGCTCATCCCACCCTGACACTGCTGGGGACAAAGCCACACAGCGCCCAGCTTTACAGTCAGGCGCTGTTGACACCAGGAGCTCCTTGCCACGTCCTCCTCTCCTGCCACGGTCACCATGGCCGGCCGTGTCCCCCATCGGGCAGCGGCCAATCACCCCTTCTGTGCCACGTCCCCCTCCAGTGCCCTCCCAYGCCACGGCGAGTCCCCGTCCCTACCCGGGCGAGGTGTCCAGCGTCAGGGAGTGTGTTGCGCTGCTGAACTTGCGCGTGTCCCACAACTTCACCTCACGCTCCCGCATCTGTGGGGACAAAGACTCAGCTTCATGACCGGGGATGTCGRGACCACCCGAAACTAGTGCCCCTTGTCCAGTGGTGGGCCACCTTCCACAGTGGGTGCCATGCCCCCTGGTCAGTCCTGCTGTGCCACCCACACGGGACAGAGGCCAGACCTGAGGCCCCCCAGAGCCACCTGATTTCCCAGGGGCTGCATAGGCCGCTCCAGAAAAGCTTGGCTTTATATTTACCCCAAGCAGGAGCAGGCTGGCAGGGAGGACACGTGAGGTGAGGCCAAGGACCTTCCCCGAGAAGACCGTACCTGGTTGCAGCCGACGGAGATGAGGTAGTCGCTGGCCCCCATCCAGAGCAGCCGTGAGTCCTTGCTGTTCTCGTGCCCCTGGGCGCTCTGCAAGGCACACACGAGAGCGCGCTCAGTGCTGGCAGGCCACGCTGCGGGGGACACATGCCTTTGGCGTGACCACACAGTGACCATGAGCAGCCCCGGTGCGGCGTGCGCAGAGCCGGACACTGCCTCATCACGAGGTGCCCATTGTGCCAGCGGTGTCACGGTGCTGCAGGCGGGGACAGCCCTCAGSCCCCCATGGGGTGTCCGGCTCGCGGCAATGGCAGGGCAAGCAGGCCGAGGCGCGCGCAGGCGCCGGCCCCACGGTGATGCCTGGTGCCGGCACAGGGCTCGGAGCCGTGAGCGGCCGCTCATGCTGGTGGGCACAAGAAGACAGGGCCAGGGAAGCAGCAGAGGAACTTACTTCCCTGGGCGCATCCTGGCGCTCGCCATCCTCGCCAAATTGTGGCTGTAAGAGGCTACCGAAATGCCGAGGGTCAACCGAGATGGCAGCGGGGCCCTCTCCTTCCTCATCGTCAGCCCCACTCTTCCTCGTGCAACCCTGCGCCCCCTGGCTGCGTCCCAAGCCCCATCCCACCACGTGRTGCCCAGCAGGGGAAGGGTTACTGCCCGCCCGGCTGCGCCTGCTGCCGCCTCCCATGTGGCCCCCAGATGGGTCCTGCGGTTGGGGGGCCCCCGCAGGACCCCGCAGCCGGCGCTGCCCTCCCGCGCATGGGATGCTTGGAGCCCCCTCGCGCTTTTCTTTTTTTTTAATGGAGCTCCCATAAAACAGCCAAACTGCTCACGATTTAAAGGCTGTCGTGGAAAAAGCAGGGAGCTCTGCCAGCGCTGAACGGAGCRCAGCACTGAACGGAGCGCGGAAYGGAGCGCGGCRCTGAACRGAGCGCGGAACGGAGMGCGGCRCTGAACGGAGCGCGGAACGGAGCGCGGCGCTGAACGGAGCACGGCACTCCCAGCACTGCTCCGCAGCCATCGCCTGCGCCCGCGCTATCCTGCGACCTGTCAGACTGCCTGGCGTGGGGACATGGAGCTSCCTGCGCTTCCCAGAGGGAAGCTCCTTCCAGCAGGACCCCCTGTGCCTGGTGTGGGCGAGATGAGCCTGGTCCCAGAAGCACTAGAGCAGCCCCCGGCCGTTCTGGGGAGGGACGCAGGGGGCCCCTGCTCCTGACAGGCCAGACAAGCTCCCCTTCCCTGTGGCTCTGTCCTGTGGGCCTTGCTGCCAGTACGAGCACTGTGCACGGCAGCACAGTGGCCTGTGAGGAGGAGGCAGCACTGGCCAAGGCCGGCATTCCCGATGGTGGCGGGCAGGATGTGGGCTGGGGGCCCGTCCCCACACCCGGCAGGCTGGCATGGGGAACGGCTCCCGGTGAGCACGGGACGCCTCTCAGCTCACGGCTTTTCCTGCCAAGCCGAGACAGGCCTGGCAGCAGGGACCACGTCCCCAGTCCTGCCAGCGCTGTCCCTTCTGTGCTGCAGGAGCTGCTGTCCAGGTGCGGGGAGGAGGCGCCTGGAATGGCACCACTCTGGCCCCTTCCTGCTCCTGGGGCCTCGAGATGCTGTCAGGGCGAAGCAGTGGGCCCGGGCACCCACAGTGCRGGGCTCAGTGTTGGGGAGGAGGAGGAGGAGAAAGAGGAGGAGGAGCAGAGACACAAAGGCAGCAGGGAGCTGCCCCTCCACGGCTGAGCTGGGCTCCCAACGCAGCTCGGGGTGCTGCCCCRCTGCTGCCGCCAGCTCCACCCGCGCGGTTCCGGGACGCCTGGGCCAGCTCCCGGTTGGAGCGCGGCCGCGTCCCAGCCGCGCGCTCGCCCCGCCGCAGCGCGCAGACATGTTTTGTGCATTAGTTCCGTGGCAGGCCGAGCAGTACGTATGTCAGCAAATATGCGGGAGGCTGGGGCGGGGGCGCTCCGCTTTCGGAGGCGGCTCAGGCACTGGGCTGTGCGGCACTGCTGCGGGGCCGCCCTCCTGCCCTGCTGCCCCCTGGGGCAGGTGCCGCAGGGTTAAGGCTGGGCAAGCAGCAAGCCAGCAGCCTGGCCCGGCCCAGAGGAACCCGGCGGTTTGGCCGGTGCACAGGGGGTCCCGTGGGGCTGGCAGAGCCAGGCGAGCACTCGGTCACCTGGCCCAGGGAGCCCCTGTCTGCACCCCCAGGGCACCGAACAGCCGTAGAGCACCCGGCGGGGGTCCCTCCTGCCCCTCCCCAGGCTGCTCATCCCCTGGCAGGCCTGGAGGAGAGGCAGGAGCAGCAGCAACGTGGCCAATGCCACCAGCACGGACTCTGGGCGGGCGCGCGGGGAGCCCAGGAGGCCGCCCAGCTCCCGCGCMGGGGGGCCCTGCCTCTTCCAGCCCATTGTGCAGGTCCAGCCCAGCCGGCTGGAAGCAGCGCGGGCGGTGGGGGGGAGCTCGGGCTCCCTCCTCTGAGAGCGCTCTGCAGTACAGGGAGGATCTCCCGTGTGCTGCCTCCTGCTCCTGCGCCCTCCCAGGGGACGCGCCGGCCCTGCGGAGATGCCAGCGCCAGGCGCTGGCTCAGGAGCCCCCAGCTGAGCTGCTGGCTGCGGGGGGCCACGGGGGAGCCAAGCATTACGCACCCGCCRGGAGGGGGCCCGGCTCCATTCCCGGCAGGGAATGGGAACGGCGTGTCGGATGCAGCTGTTGGCAGCGGGGCCGCGGGCGGGCGAGCTGGTAACAGCTGGWTGCAGCGAGCGGCAGCTCCTTGGCTTCGCCGCAGGCTGCCCGGGAGAGCAGGACACAAAGGGAAAACTGCTCCCCACGCTGGGGCGGGCGCTGCCGCCGCGGGGGGTGTTTACCTTGGGCTGCGCTACGAGGGCAGGGGGAGGCACGAGGGGGCCCGGGACAGAGCTGGGGGGCTCCTGCGGCAGTGAGTGCCGCACGCGGGGCCAGGGGTCCTGGCTGGCTGCCTGCCATGGCCCGGCCCCGCTCGCTGGGTGGGGCGGGAGGTTCTGCAAGAAAGACACAGATAAAGTTCAACCGTCCTGCTGAGCAGCGAGGGGCTGCCAGGGAGGCTCCCCTCCGCTCCGTGCGCGGCCGTGGGGCCCAGGGCAGTGCCTTGCCCCTGCAGAGCTCACCTTGCCCAGGCAGCTGGCGCACGGAGGGCACCCGACCCCCACAGCGACGCAACAGCAGTGGTGGGATCTGCAGCGATCCTGGGCACAGAGAYGGGCTGAGTGGCCTCTCTGCCAGTGGCTCTTGGGGCAGGAGAGCTCCTGAGGAACCTCTGGGGCAGAGAGCCATGGGCAGAACCCCCTTCCACACACCAGGAGGGCTGTGGGCRTGCAGGGCCACGTGTGTCTGCACGCACAAGGAAAGCAACTGCTTTTTCCATAGAAGACTCCTGGGCAGGAGAAAAGGCCTCGCGGGAGCCTCCTCCCAACGGCGCCGGGAGGGTTAACCCGGAGTTAACTCGGAGCATCCTCGGCAGAGCGGCRGTGCCTGCGACCCCTCCTCCAGGCAGAGGAATGTGAGCTCCCAGCTTCGCCAGACACAAGCTATTCCAGAGGTAGCCAGGAGAACCRAGCGGCTTCTCGAAGGCCGGCCCAGCCGACGCACCCAGCCAGCCCGCAGCCCTGCAAACGCGAAGCAGCTCCCACCTCTGGCTGCAGTGCAGGGGGACCCGCGCTGCAAAGAGCCTACGGAGAAGGGCCAGGCCTTGGCGAGGGGCGGCCTGCAAGGCTGGAGGGCCTGGARCTCCACGAGGGCTTTAGTTGTGCTGGCAGAACATGGAGACAGGCCCCGCTACCAAGCAACGAGGAGGCATCTCCTGCCTCTGACTGTAACTGCTATCGAAGGCCGCTCTCCTCATGGGCCAGTTTCCCCTCACTGTGCTCCCATAACCAACTGTTGCTGTCACAGCCACTGGCCTGACGTGGGAAGGGGCTGCCACCTTCCCCAGTGGTGCCAGGGTCATGCTCAGCATCCAGACTGGCTTCCAGGTCTTGCTTTCCCAGAGGAAGGACACATGTGTGGGTCACAGTGGGGAGGGAGCAGGGGCAGCGCATCCTGCTCCCACCTCAATCCTCCAGCGAGGTGTCCCTGTAGGTGCCCCCATGTCATGGGGAGCTGGGCAGCCTCCCTGCATTCAGGGTGCAGGGGAAAGAGCGGGTACAAGAGCAGACCTATAGCCAGATCATGGTTTTAAGCATCCATCGGTGCTTAGGTTGGGGCCCAGGGCCAGAGGACAGCATGGACAAACGAGGCGGGGGTTGAGGTCAAGAGCAGGAAGATGAGGGAGATCCATCCTGTCACAGTTCCGCTCTCCCAGTGCCGCAGGGATCCCCCCCGCTGCCTGCGGAGCTCGGGACAAGAGCTCCTGCCCTCCAGCTGCTCCTCCATGTCCTGGGCRAGGCCAGTCCCAGAGGACAGACAGCTCTGCAAGAGCAGGGAGGTGAGTGTGCTCCCAGTGGGGCAGCCCCCAAGGCTGCAGAGACATTCCCACCTCAGTGGAGTCCTAACACCGGTCTCCAGCAGGCAGCAATGCAGTTCAGGACTTCAAACCCATTTGGGCACCGTTCTCGGCTCTGTCTGCAGCACGGTGGGATGAGGCCTTCCCAGTCCTYCCTAACACCTGTATGGAAAACAGCTGGGGCCCGCGGTGCTTTTCTCTCGCGAGCCGCAAGGGCAGTGTCTATCGTGGGAGGTGTTACCGCCATACCCCCGCTCAGGACCGCTGCTCGGGCAGCGCCGCAGGGAGCAGCGCATCCCCTCGGCTCCGCTCCACGCTCACCGAGCCCTCGTCGCCTGCAGGTGATGGGCGCTGATTCCTGCACAGGAATCACCGGGCTGCACCTGAGCCACCTTCGCCCACTCCATACCCCTCGTGTCTCTCTTCTCTCCATGCCAACCAAAAGTCATCCCCAACACGCAGGCAGGAGGAACGGCAGACAGGGCATGCGGAGGGGGAAAGACGAGATCGTGCCCCCTGCACGCCCACAGCTCCCATGAAGCTGCGAAGGAAGCAAAGGGCCTGTCCCGATTCCGCCTCTACTTCCCCATCCCTGCCATACCAAGCAGCATTCCTGAGAAGGAAGGATGAGGGGGAAGCAGAGAAGAGGAAATATAAACAGTCCCGTGCAGCTACGCTGGGGAACAGAAGCATGAGAGATCGGAGTGTGCGTTACTATAAATAGGCAGCCCAGAGCTAGGCCAACTTTTTCAAAGCTTCCCACGGTCTCCTTGGGAATGTGGGATGCTGTGGACTTTCCCCCAGCCTGGAGGAAACTGCTGCCGAGGCTGGGAGTCAGGTACCCCCGGGGTGACCTCGGCGTGGGATAYGGAGCCGCTGGGGCGGGGGGAAGGACGGCCGCGAACCTCCTGCCATCGTCACGCGCCTTCCTGCAGCGYGGTCCCCCCACCCGGGCCAAGGGGACGACGTGCCCACTGCTGCGTCCAGCTCCCGGCRGAGGGGCCGCATCGGGGCACCCCAGGCATGGCCACCGTGCTGGACCAGCTCTGCTCGGGCTGCTGGAGAAGCCATCGCAGCATCCGGCCGGAGGAGACGGAGCAGCTGCGCGGCAGGGACACGTCGGCCCCCAGGGACTGGCCGCATGGCTCCCAGCGCCGGCCCCGCGCCCTCTCCCACTGTCACCCCTGCGCGGGGTGACGCCGGCAGCGGCCGGGGGACACGTAGGCCACAGCGTGCGCTCCCTGGGGGCTGCGGCCACGGCGTGGGGGCTGCAGCGCGGCGGGGCACGGAGAGAGGCTGCTGCATGGGGGCTGCAGCGCGGTGGGGCGGGCAGCGCGGGGGTGCGAGGCTGGCAGTGACGCCGTGCGCCCGCAGCCCAGCCCGCGGCTATGGCCCGGAGGAAGCGGCGCAGCGTGCCGAACATTCCTGCGGCGCAGCCATGGCAACGCGGCCTGYGCGGCAGCAACGCGGCCTGCACGGCGCCCGTGAGCGCCCGCTCAGCCCGCCAGGGCGCTGGGCACGGAGGGGCCGCTGCCCCCGCKTGCTGCCCCCATTCGCGCCCATGGGCACCGCTCAGCCTTGCCATGACTGCCCGTGGCGCTGCGCAACTGGCACGGGGGCCCACGGGGAGTGATGCAGAACGTGAGGCTGCGCAGGCCCCGTGCCGGCGCGCGGGGCTCGTCCCTCGCCCCCGTCCCGCCGCAGCCCTGGCGGAGGAGGTTTCTCGTGAGAACGCGGCGAGCGCCGCTCCGTCCCACGCTGCCCGTGCTCACCGCCTCCCCGGCCGCAGCGCCGCCTGCCCCGGCGCCGTAATGGGAGCCAGGTGCCGTCCAGATGCGGCCGCTGCGGGCAGCGTGTGAGCGCGGGGGCGGCGGGGCGCACGCCGAGGCGGCACCAGCCCGCGGCCCCTCCGGCTCTGCCACCACCAGCACCGCTCTGCACCGCAGACACTGCGCGGGGTCCCTCGTCCTGCACAGCCCAGCACCCCGCGCCTCTGGCTTGAAGTGCCCATGGGGTTTTGCCCCTTGTCCCTCAGCCCCGTGGCGCAGAACGGGGCCCCAGGGAGGTTTCAGGCTCCTGTTTGTGGGGACACGTGGGTCCCCCGCCCGCCACAGACCACCAGGCCCCACGCGCTGCTCTCGCCACCCCGGCGTGGGAAGAGGAAGTGCTAGGAGCGGGGCTTGCCATGGCTGGCAGAGAGCACGGCAGGAGGAGATGCCGCCCTGGGCACTCCGCCAGTCGCACGGCCCCGGCACCAGGGAAGCGCCCAGGGCGCTGGGACGCSGGCCACGGCAGCGTGGAGCTGCCGCTGCCTCCCGCGGCCTGTGCTGCCTGCAGAGGTGCCCGCAGCACCAGCGGGCAGGCCTGTGCCGTGCTGGCGCCAGCACAGCCCGCTCCCCAGCGGAGACATCCCATCGGAGTGGCCGCCTCCCGGCTGCTGGGCACCTCCTGRATGCGAGTGGCGCCCAGATGTGTCTCAGCTCCGCAAACGTGCCCGCCCGGTGCCCTCATCTCCCAGCACTTCCACCACACCCGCTCCCGGCTCCTGCCTTGTGAACCCCCAAGGCTGGGCTGGGGGGAGCTGGGAGCGCCCACAGTGAGGAAGGGTCTTTACGGAGCTCTGCTGAATTCCCACGTGTCACAGGGACGGCAAAGGCAAGAGTGGGACAAGCAGGCGGAGGTACACGGAGCCCCAGCGGAGCCGGCCCCAGAGCCAAGGCCAGGGGGGACCGGATGCGACTGCTTCCAACAAGGAGGTCAGGATAAGGAAGGCGACTCCACACAGAGGCAACGGGTGTAGAGCACGTGGGAGGGAAGAGCAGCCCCGGCGCGGAGCACGAGGAGCTTGGCCTCGGGAGGAGCACCAGGGTCACGGCCAGGAACGAGACTCACGGGACCTTTCCAACGGGACTTCCGAGCCCAGGCGGAGCAGGGCTGGAGGAGCACAGACACGGAGCTGCTAAGGGCAGCCGCAGGAAGGGTGGCCCTGGTGCCCAGTGAGAGCCCTGTGCCCGCTGCTGAATAGCACTGAGCTGCCGTTGCTCGCCCAGCCCGTGCTGCCCTGGCTTGGCGTTGCTCCAAACTAGCCGAGTGCCAACCYAAGCCTTGGGCAGGGCAGCGGCTGAGCTGGCCCATGCTGAGCATGGTGGCCATGGTCCCTGGGATGCTACAAACAGCAACAGCCAGGACTTTGGCAGGACATCGGAGCGAGGTGATGGTGGCTCCCCAAGCGTGGGGTGGGCTTGCAGCAACTCGCCTGCCACAGTAGCCCGCCCTGGGGCATGTCCCTGAGGGGGTTTAGCTGCTTGTTTCTCACCTCTGTTCCCCCTAATGACCTCACATGAGCCAGGTAGCCCACAGCTGGTTTAGGGCTCCCAGGCAGTCACACTGGGCAGAGGAGCCCGTGTGGTTGTGCCTCCCTGCTCCAGCCCAGCCGCAGCAATGAGTGATGTGGGTCCAGCAGGGTGACAGCAAAGCCAAGGGACACGTCAGCTTTGGGTGTCCCAGGGGGGCCAGCAAGCCCCTGGGGCACCTCTGGCCCCGGCAAGCTGCTCTCGCAGCACCCTGCCCTCCATCAGAGCCCCTGCTGCGTCACACGTGGCCTGGGACACGCTCAAAATAGCCGTGACACAGAGCCTGGAACAGCAGGGCCTGGCCCCCAGCCTCCCCTGCCGCCACAACACCCATGCCCCGGCTGTGCCTCCCAAGGACASAGCCCCTGGGAGCCCCCCAGCGCCGCCCGGCAAGCCGAGGAGGAGCCGGCATGCCCTCCTCGTGCCCTGCCTGCGATCGCAGCCTCGCGAGCGGCGCAGGCCGATGCCCTCGGCTGGTGTGTGCTGCATCCCTGAGACACAGCACGGCATCAGGCTGAGGCTCCTATTTTAACTCCTCTTGATTGCTTTTCCCCCCTTTCTCTAAAAAAAGGAACAGCTTAATGAGGTAGGCTTGGCAAGTTAAGAAAACCAGCCGTAGGAACGGCCCGCTGCCGAGACAGCCTTTCGGCACCGCGCGCTACAAAGGGACCAGCGAGAGCCCGCAGCAGAGCCAGAGCCGGAGCCAGAGCCAAAGCCAGAGCCTGAGCCCTCCACCTGCTCTGAATGGAGCTGGCTGCAAATCCAGTCCTGCTATTCCCGCCTTGCTGCTGGGGCCAGCTGACCTGGAAAACTCATTGCACTGCTAACCTCGTTCACCRCTGTAAAAACCGGGTGACTTCAAAGACTGGAGCGCGAGAGGCACTGGCACCGCTCGGCAGCCCCAGGGTCACCCGGTTTTGTAACCGCTCTGGCCCCCAGGAGAAGGCGCCCTTCCAAAAACCCCGGCCCCGCGGCAACAGGGGATAAAAAACAAAACACAGGAGTGTTGTTCCTCTTGGCTAAGCAAGCCCCGCGCAAACTTCCAGAGGATTTATGGCATTTTAAAGTTTTCCCCTTCAGCACAGTACTTCTCCAAGACTAAACATCTTCATTAATTCTCAGCAAGACGGGGTTACGGCTGTGGCGCTGCGCTTCTCGGCAGCAAAGGTGCATATTTCTCTTGGCAAAGCCCGAGCGCCGAACCCGGGCCAGAGCAGACCGATCTGCCTGCTCTGGACAGACACCATCTTTCACACGTTATTTTTAATAGCTCAGCTAGACAGAGTCCACCCTCCCCGGGAGACTTGGCTTGAACTTGTGGAGCTCGTGGCTCTGCCGAAACGCTGCTGCACGAGCTGCCAGGTCTGGCAGGGGACAAGGCAGGGGCAGGCAAGGAGGGGAGYGGCGCAGAGAGGACCTGAGGATGGACAGGCTGAGTAGATGAACAGACACCCAGCATTTTCCTGAGCAGCACGTGGAGCAGAGGAGAGGCAGGGCACGGTGGAGGGCTGGGAACACACTGCTCTAGGGCACGTGCATCTTTAACTACTGGGTACCCGCGGGAGGCRTCAGGGCACCTCTCATGCCTGCAGCTGGATATGCCCTGGTCTGGTGCAATGCCAGGGCAYGGGTTCCCCCCTGCACAGACCTCTGGTTGCTCCCAGACTTGGGCCAGAGAGCATCATGGAAAACGGARCTTGGCTCCTGAGAGCGAGATCCCACCCGACGTGAGCAGAGAAATCTGTGACCCAGCGGAGCACACGGTGTGGGACACAGGCAGTCGGGGCYAGCAGGAGGCCAAACCTAAAGCCATAACTGCAGCTAGACCAGGACCACGGCAGGAGGGAAGAGCAACAGGACATCAAGGAGCCTTGTGGCTGTGGCCAAGCAGCAGGCCCCGGAGGCTGCCGGGCCCGCAGGCACGGGCACATCGGCAGGAGGAGAGGCCTGAGAAGCAGCTCAGGGCACGGCGAGACGGCTGCAGCCGCCCTGGCCCGGCCTCCACTGGCTTCTTCCCCTTTCAAAACCTTCTGCGCAAGAGGGATGGCAGCTTCCGACAGCGAGAGCCCTGAAGCCACAGGAAACCTCTAATAAGAGGCTGTTTAAACGCAAAGCTGAAGGCAAGGCCTAAGTCCTCTACTTATTTCCTAATCACTGTTATTTGCTGAGCCGCGTGGATCCAGCTGCCCAGACCTCACCCTTGGCAGATGCTCATCCGAGAAACCCTYGTGCTCAGCTCCCACGCGGCAGCACAAAGGCCAGGAGCTCCCAGCCACGCTGGAGCCCTCGCCGGCCGCACGGCTGGGGAACAGTGCCCGCAGGCAGCCGTGCAGCTCCTCTGCGGKACACGGGCGCAGACGACAGCAGCACAGGCCTTACGGCTGCCGTTCTGCATAGATGACAGCAGCACCGCCCTTATGGCTRCTGCTCTGCACAGTAGCAGTTTGGAGAACCAAGGAGAGCTCGACAGCCTTGGTGGGTGAGCAGGGATCCCAACTGCGGGGGATCCTTGGGGGGATCCCCCATTTCTTCGGGGCAAAAGAGGAGGCAGGTCTTTCCCCACTGCCAGCAGCCTGGGCTGCTGAGCTGCCACCGGCATCTGCCTCCTGCAGCCATGTGGAGCTGCGCTCTGGCTGGGACAGACCAGGCACCGACCCACCCTACTGCGAGCACCCCCACCGGGGACGTCCCTACCACGGACCCCACACAGCACGCGGGCAAGGACAGTACCTGTGACGCTGCCGCGCTGGCTCGGGGGTCAAAGATCCGCAGTTTCTTGTCCTGGTGAGATAAAAAGAAAACAGAGGGAGGTTAAAGACCCCGGGGCCAGCAGGATGTAAGGCCCCATGCTGGGGAGGGCTGCAGCACCAGCTCCCACAGCACCTTCCCTGTCCTGCCCTGCGCTGCCTGCTGCGGTGCAGCGCCAGGACCAATTGGGCCTCACCATGCCCAAGCACCCCCAAAATTGCTCCCAGAAACTGGTGGGAACCTCCAAACCCAGGCTGCAGACCAGCCTCTTGGAACAGCAACTGGATTTGAACTCCAGACTCATAGCTGTGAAGGGAGAGACTGGCCTGTGCTGCCTGCCTGTCCACTGCAAACTGTGAGGAGGAAAGGGAGGGCAAAGACCACTAAGGAGACATCACTGAGCCCTACGTGTCCCTGGCTAGGGGTGTATTGAGCCTCCTGCTGAGAGGCTCTTGGAGGCATCTCAGATGGAGAAACTGCAGGTTCACGGCCAGAAGTGCAACTGTGAGACAGGAGATGCCGTCGGGGGCTCCAGGGAAGCAGGGYTCAGCAGCACGAGCCAGCACCAACGTTGGCCCCTCTTGCTGAGGTTGTGGGGCCCCAAGGAACTGATGCTCTGGACTGTGAAGTCACCCTGGCGGCCACAGACCCCGCTGACCTTGGCGTCGCTGCTGACCCGGGCCCTGAGCTTCTGCCTACTGAAAAAGAGGTCCGGATCCATTTCACCTCCAGAGCTGCTGATCCAGCAGGGAGCTCCCCTGCATGCCAACTCGCTGCCAGGRTGCTCTTTGCTCTGCAAGGCCAATGTGACTGGACCTACTTCAGTTCTTTGAGACCCTTCATGGTCTAATACCTCACAGACAAGGCCTCAAGCCTGAAGAAGGCACACCCGGCTGGCTTGCACGCTCCCCGGGCCTCYGCGCTCAGCTCCAGGCCAAGATGCTTGCTCAGCCCGCGCGCTCCAACAAGCCAGTACGGGCAGCAGGCGCCATCTAGCGCGCCCGCCCGCCTCGGCCCCTGCACCCTCCTAGCCCCAATTCTGCYCTTTTCCGCCCCAGAACAGGACCTGGGGCTGGCAGCGCAGCAGCGAGCCCAGCCCGCGGGGCAGGGGCATGGCCAGCCCTGCTGCAGAGGGGCACTAAGGCCCTGAGACATCTCCAAAGGCGCTCATGCTCCCCTTCCCTGTATGTTTGGGCGTTTCCTTCACCCCAGCTAAATAATCCATGGCCAAAAAACTACCCAGAGGGCCAGGAGGGGGAACCAGGAACAGGGAGGGGAAGGCAGTAGGGTGAAGCTATGGAGAAACCAGCCTCTATCCCCATACAGYTACCTATGGATTTCTGCTTGCAAAAGGATGTGGGTGCCTCTCTGAGAGGCTGGCAGGGATGGAGAGGAGCCACAAGCAGGGCAGAAAGACACGATATCCAGCAAGCAGACAGCACCCAAACCCTCTTGCTCTGGCACTACTCTTGGGACAAGTCCAATCTCACAAGTCTCTTTTGACCCATGCTGCTCCTCTAGGTTAGACAACTCTCCATGCCAGACAGGTCTGCAGGCTGCAGCTGGTRCCCCTCAAGTCCCTGCATTTTCTCAAGTGGATTTACACCATCACTGGAAACATCTTGTCTGGAGGAAACAGACCATCAGCAAACACTCAAAAAATGCCATACAGGAGCCCAGAAAACACCCGCTTGGTCCCGTGTGCTCAGCAGTAGAGGAGGGAGTGCTCAGAGGCTGGCTCCTCTGGCGGGTTCACTGTGCACAGCTAAGGACACCGGCTCGGCGCTGGGTGTGTGCCCCGAGAGCTGCCCTGCTCACCTTGCACGCAGTGCCCAGGAGGCGGCCRTCCAGCTTCCAGGACAGGCTCTGCAGCTGCTCCCCGTGGGGGTCCAAGTCTGGCAGAGGAGAACACTGTTAGGGCCTCCAGTGGGGCTGAAGCACCCGCAGTGGCTTTTACTCGCCAAGGACAGAGTGGGGCCGTCCCACCCCTGCCCCGGCGCTCAGAACAGGGGCACAGAGCTAGCAAGGTTTGGCAGCATGCTTGCCACCATGCTGTCTATTTGTTTCCCATCTGAACACTTTGGTTTTGCAAACCAATGCACTTCTGCTCGAGAAATCCCTTGCGCAGGAAGTGGGTTCCTTATCTGCAGGCTGATTCCACATTTCTCACACAAGCAGCATGATATCACTGGGTTCTTTTTGAATCCAAAGCTGTTAAACTCAAAACCCAAACCATGATGGCACGGCTACACACACAGCCTTGATGAGACTTCTGTGCCCACACACCCCACATTTGCCCCGGGAGCAGAGCCCTTCAGCAACGCCAAGAGTCTGACTCTTTTCCTCAAATGATCCTTTCTATAAAGCACTCAAGATTTCCAGGGAAATTCAAGGATTTCCAGAGTGACTTTGCCATGGAAACCCACCACCTGGCAGCCCATGTGGGAGGCATACAGGAAAGAGCTGTTGCTTTTTTTGCTCTCTCAACTACCAGAGGGCTTCCCAGGTGACCGGCTCAGGCTTTGCCTGGGCCTGAGGGGCTAGGACTTGATGGGATGCAGTTGTATTTGTGTGGGGAGCATCCCGGCTCCATTGGCAAGGAGGGGACCCTCAGCAGTCAATGGCAGCCATGTCCTCCTGCTCACAGTGCTGGGGGATACTCAGGGAGCAGGATCTGTCCCTGCACGGGACCCCAGCAAAGCTGCTAGGGACGCAACAGGCATCACAGGAGCTTGTGGGCTCTGCACCAGTCTGTGGGAGCCCATGCACAAGCGGAGGGGCTGTGCCACCTCCCGCTGTGCCCAAAAGCTGCCTGCACTGGCCACGAASTGACACCAAGGTCCAGACCAGCCCCCGAGCCCATTGCTTGTGCGGGGCACGTGCAGGGCAACACGTGCTGTGGGAGGGGTAGGTCTGTGCCTACCTGTCAGTGCCTGCTGCTGTTCCAGGTCCCAGACGGTGACTCGCCTCCCTGCGCCGCTGGCCAGCACRCCATCCGCCGTGGGGTGGAACTGCAGCAGGTCCACGGGACAGCCCACAGGCCCCAGTGTGAGCCCGGCRCTGGGGGGCAGGTCCTGGCCGTGTGGGGGCAGCCGCCACACCTTCACCTGCAGCCCYGGCATGCGAGCTCAGCTGAGGGAGGCACTTCTCTTCCTGCACCCACTCACCAAGCCCAAGTCCCACCACATCTTCCCCACATCATCTGCTCCATCCCTCACAGTCTGGGGACTTCCCACACCTTTCTTCAAGGGTGGTATCCTCCAGCCCAGGCTCTTCTTYCCATCTTTCCAGACCCATTTCCCTGAAGTATCCCATCGCGACTCCTCGGGTCCCATCGTGACTCCTTGGGTCCCCATGGCATTAAACACTCACCATTTCATCGGCAGAGCCCGTGGCCAGCAGGAGCTGATCGAATGGTGAGAAGTCAAAGTCGGTCACCACATCTGGAAGGGAAGGGAGCAGAGGCTCACAGTGGCATCATCCCACTCCAAGCTCCCTGCAGGCAGCACATTCGCTCCTCACTTGGCCCTTCCTCGCTCACAGGCCCTTTCAACACACACACCACCCTGCAGTGCCCAGCTCTGGAGCTCACAGCCGTGTCCAACCCACTGAGGCATTTCAGAGCACATTGACTCAGCTATTTCAGCCTGGCCGCTGGCTCTGCACATCGGGGCCTGGCGTCCCTTCGTCTCCCCAGGCACACGGGTGGGAGCCCTGGGAGGCCGCTCTGCACAACTGCGCTTCCCCATCTAAACTGCCAACACACAGGTTTGCCTTTTGTTTCCAGAGAGAGCTGAACAATGTGCATGTCCTGCCATGCATACATGCGGCATACAGCAGCATACACACACTGCTTGGAGCAAGGATAGACCCACACGCCCTAGGCTTGTATCCCCCTCTGGAAGACACACAACCAGATAACCTTCTGACATTGTTTTATGAATTAACTACAACAACTGCATCACTGACAGAAAAGGGTGTGAATACAGTGGCTCAAAATGCAGCAAACCGGRGCACAAACCCTGACTTTGTTTCCTTTGCTACCTGCCCTGCCACAGCACACTGACTAAGGGGTGCAAGGGAAACCGCTGTGCCCAGGAGCCTGACGACTCCGGTCTGCAGTGCTGGCAGCCAAGGCTGGGGCTGGACAGGGCAGCCCGATGTGCACAAGGGTGTTTGTGCTGGCCGCGGAGGCCCAGGCCAGCGAGGGCTGTGCTGGTAACAAGGCTGCCTTTGTGGCATCCGGCGCAGCGTGCCGGCAGCAGAGCYGCTCCGCGTAACGCCGGCAGCGGGGCCCTGGGGAAGGCAGGCTGCCTCTGTCATTAACAGCCCCTCTGCTGCATTTGGCACACCAGGAAAGTAGGTCACTGTGTACTTTTCCGCTTCTGCGAGGCTGCCGAGATACAAGCCCACAAGGCACGGGAAGAAAGCAGCGTACTCCAGCTTCCGACTTATCTGCTCCATTTGCCCTGGGAGGAGAGAGAAAAAAATTCTTCCCTGCTTGGAACAGAGAAGGGAGGCGTTTCTCAGGCATAGCCTTCTTCAAAGGGGTTGCACCAAAAGCTCATTTGTGGGTTGCGCTGCTGCACTGTGYGCACCCTGTGCTGCCTCCTCATCCACTCTCCGGAGCACTTCCCCAGGGGCACGGGGAGCTTGGTGCCACAGGGATACCTGCCCTGGGTCAGGACACAGAGACACAAAACTGCAGCTGTCAAAAAGAATCTGAGCATCTAAAATCCTCCCCCAGTCAACAGAAGAGTCTGTTTCCTGGAATCTCTCCCTGGATTCCCACCTGGGCTCAGCATCACCATGCACACTGTAGCCACACTCCTTCAGGATCCTGTGCAGGGTGCCCCTCAGCACAGCCCACAGGGACCTGCCTCAGCCACGCGGGTGATGCAGGAAGGGAGAAGGCTTGGGAACACCCTGAGGAGGATCCCAGCAGATCCTGGGCTGAGCCGCAGGGAAAGGGCAACCCTTGGGAGGGACCTGGCATCACCAGAGTCTGGGGCAGCTGGCAAGTTTAAAGCTTCCTCGTTTAAGTGGCAGCTTGGCTGCCCTCCCGCTGCAGTGAGGGCACTCGGGGCAGCCAGCCCGGGGCATGTTTTACCCTGCCAGGGCAGAGCTCATGCATTCCTTGCTTTCAAAGCGGCAAGTGGCGTGGGAGGAGAGCCAATGGGAGGCAAATACCAGCGCCTGCGAAGGCGGGTGGGCTGCAGGCAACAGCGAAACTGCTGGCGGGGCCACATCTGGAGGCCACCTGCTCAGCAGCCAACATCTGCCCTGGCACTGCCCAGACAGACACCTGGGCATGGAGACTTGTGAGCTTGGTAACTGTGGCACAGTGGCRTGTACCATCGAGGTGACCAGGCTGGCAGTGCCACTCTGGCACCAGGAAAGGGGCATTGCAGGGGCTGCYCGGCACCCCCTTTCCCCTTGCCAGGCACCTGCCTCCCACACCAGCAGTGACGCTGCTGGCTGCCAGTTCCCCCGTAGCACCCGCTCTGCCCACAGCGGAGGCGCTGCAGCCACCTGCCYGTCCCGTTCCCCGTGTTCCCAGAGCAGGCCGACGGGTGCATCCCTGCCAGCACCTAGCTTTCCCTGGCCCCACGCTGTGCTGCTGCAGTGCTGGAGGCCGCGCGCTCCATGACACTGCCGCATGCATCRGATCTCTGTGGAGTGAGCACCTTTGTGCAGGCTGCTCAAGTTAACGAGGGCTAGAGTTACGCACGTGGGCGCTTCTCCTGCTCGTTCTGCTCATGTTCGGTGCTGGGGAGCTCTGGGCAATGTGTGGCAACGAGCAGCATGGGAAGGGTGTGCAAAGGAAGAGCCTGAGCTCTCCAAGATCTCAACAGCCACATGCCCAGGCCCCTCTGCAGCTCCCTAGATGAGGGGTTGGGGATCAGTTCAGCTCTTCAGTGATAGCTGAGCCTGCATCGCYGTGCACATTCACTGTGGCCAGCTGCCAGGCAGCTCCCCAAACTCTTGCTGAGCAGCACCTCAGCCACCCAGCCTGCCCAGACATTGTGCATGGAGGGCATCCGAGCACCTTGCTCTGCTGGGCATCGAGAACCAGGGCATCAAGACAGGGTCCTCGTGCAAGGCACGGGTGGTCACTCTTGGCTCCATTGCTCCAAATCCAACAGGGGTTGCACAGGAAAGAGACATGCTAGGGTCCCTAGGCACTCTCAGCTTCTAGTCTGGGAAAAATACAACCTGGCACAGCGATGTCTGAGTCATAGCCGAAAATCAGCACCTGAATCATTCTGCACAGCCTGAGCTGGGCCAGACGCCTCCTGTGGAGGTGGGAGGCGGTAGCGAGCTTCTTGGTGCCCCTTGGTGCAGAGGGCTGCACAGACACCGGATTAGGTCTGGTGGATACCCAGCTCACCTGAGTGGCAGCAGAGCTGAGACACTGTCCTCTTGTCTCCGTCCTGGCCCTCCAGCGGCAAGATGCCCAGCACACCTGCAGGAGACACCCCAGAGCAGGTCACCCGCTGCCCTCCAGCTGCCCAGCACTGAGGCTGCTCAGAGCCTGCAAGAGCCCAACACAGAGCAAGAGCTCCCAGGAAATCCCCCCTTGCGTGACTGCGGTGCCAGCATCAGGGACAAACACATCCAGGGGCTGCACACACAGCCTTCCCAACAGGCAGCCTGCACCTGCTCCCTTGCACCTTACCTGTCGTGTCAGCACTGAAGGCGACCCAGCGGCTGCTGGCCTTCACGTGGTTCCCGCAGGATGCGGCAGAGCCGGCTCGCACATCCCCAATCCAGGCCTACGATCAAGGGGGGAAAGGTCCATGTCAAGAGACAGTCACAAGCAGACAGGCAACAGAGCAGTGATGCAGGTTTGCAAACACACTCAGGCCCAACAGAGCTCCCTTGCCAAGGACATGGAGCTCTCAGAGCTGTCCAACACCACCAGGACCCTGCTGAGGGCATCCGCCAAGGAACCAGGACCAAAATCCCACCTGGCAGTGAGTTTCTGACCACCTCCATGGGTGACCATGACGACTCCTGCACAGGTGACGCAGACAGGTCGCCTCAAGCGGTACCCAGCCTGCAGGCCCAGGAGCTCCCGGCGCTCCCAGGGCTAAGTCCAATCCTGCAGCAAAGGCGACAGGGCCTTTCCCGGGTGTCACTGCACCTGCACGTCTGCTGGCAGCCCCAGCATTACCCCCAGCAGTATGAGCTCTCCACAGGTGAGGATAATTGTTGACCTGGGAACATTGTGTGCACAGGGGTGCTGGGCCCCCAGCAGGATTGGGACCTGCATGTCCTTTCAGCACCTGCGTTTTCCAGCCTCACTTCTTCCTTCATCCTCACCACATCAGCCTTTTTGGTGCTGGAGCTGTTAACCCTTCCCTGACTGAACGGAGGCTCCTCTCTCTGTGCTGGGCTGCAGAATGATGCTGTGGTGGGGCAGGAGCAAACCTAGCCACGCAGCAGCCCCAAGGCAGACCATGGCGCTGAGCCTAGGCCTCCGCCACGGCCCGTCTGCCTCCYTCCCAGGCAGCTCTGCATGAAGGAGGAAGCTCCTGGTCCTCAGACCTATGTCCCTCTCCCTTCCTTCCCCCTGCACTCCAGAGGGATTTGGGGAATTTATGGTTCCCTTTTGCCAGCAGGACTGGGGTATCTCCTCATCTCCATTATCTAATGTGGAAGAGGATGGAAGCTTTGGGGACTCTTGTGCTGCCATAGAGGTACTTGAATAGAGAGCCCCTCGAGGAAGGTGCAAAGCGGTCCCAGCTCAGAGGCTGTCAGTGCGGACCCGGCACCACGGGTWACCAGCCTGCCTGTGCCGGGCAGCCCGACACACACACATGGGCCGGAGCCCCATGGGGTCTCCTGCTCCTCATCACACCAGCCGCTCGCCTCCTTGCCAGTACCTGCGCCTGGCACACACCGAAGCTACTTCCCCGCGGGCCACCAGCCATCCCGCCACCTGCAGTACCCAGCACTGTGCAGGCGGGACGAGGCTCCTCCATCCGCCTCTAGCACCAGTTCCTTCCTCTCTTCCTGTCCCAGCTCATCCCAGCCCACAGGCCCGGCCCAGATGCCTTGGCAGGAGTGTGGCAGAACGGAGGCCACGGGCTCCCAGCTCGGGCTGTAGCTGCAGGGACAGGGCTCCTTGCACAGCGCTCTTTATCCGGTATACRATCGAGTATCACTTCCTCTCGCGCATCAAATCTGCAGCAAACAACCACGGGGCAGGACCAGGGCAGGGGCGCCTGCTGCCGATGTTGAGCTTGGCTCTGTGTGCTGTGACAGGGTAGCGGGAGGCTTGTGGGGTGGGTGGCAGGTGGGTGCTCCCGCAGCTGCTCCCAGCAGGGCCCCTGCTGTGGACAGTGCCACGCGCGGTGCGCTGAGCCCCACGTCGCAGCGGAGGAGCCGCGCGCCTGCAGCAGGGCCCAGCGCGGTGCTTCCTCTTTGTGGTGCGGAAGCGGCTCCATGGCGAGTGCTCGCTGCTCAGCATCCCCACAGCCGCCCGGGAGAGCAGGGCTGCAGCACCCAGAAAGCGGGCGCTGCACGGGCGGCATGAGGCATCGCGGGGAGCCAGCGACGGAGCCTCCTGCCCAAGGGCGGCGCAGCACCAGGCGAGGTGGCCGCCGCGCCGCGGGACCGAACCGGGAACCGAACCACGGAAGCGGCTTCGGGTGCGCGAGCAGCCGGGCGGGCGGCGCCGAGGAGGGGCGGCCGGCGCGACGCCCG
>PTEX01000031.1:5040090-5099049 GCA_003342815.1 Eudromia elegans | reverse complement strand
CCGCGCCCTGTCCCGGGCCCGGCACGCGCCGCCCGCGCCGCGTCCTCGGGGCTCAGGGGCGGCGGGGACACGCAGCGAACGGCACCGGAGCCCCGGTCCTTGCCCAGCAACCAGCCCCTTCCCCGTCCGCTCTCCCACCCGTGTCCCTGCAGCTCRGGCCCTCGCCTCTGGGCGACCCCCAAGCATCAGAGCAGGGTGTGAGCRAGTCCCGAACCACCAGCTTGGGACACACCGGGCAGCGGGGGACACCCTTCCTCACCTCCTGCCGATCCGGGTTTCACGGACTCCCATCGCTCTCTGGAGGCGTTGCCACATGACTCCCATCACGCTGCAAGGCGCGTGGCTCACAGGTCTCATCTCGCACTGAATTCACGCAGGATATGGTGAAGCCTTTGGGGACTGAAAGGCCTTGGGAGGTCGGCTGGCTCAGCAAGTAGCTGCCCCTCCATGAGCCTGCGATCCTTGGGGCTACATGACCCTCCGCTGTCCACGTTATCTCACTGGAGACAACGGCAGCTGCTCTTCCATGCTGCACACAGATGACACGGGGGAAACAGCGGATTTTCCGTCCTGTCGGCTCCATGTGCTTGTCCCCTCCCTGGACTTCCAGCAGCAAGCGGAAACCTTTGTTTACAGAGAGCTTCCACGGACGGGAGCCAAGCGGCGCCCTGGATCCTCGCCCGCCCGCCGCGCACACGGACACGCTGCCCAGTCCCTGCTTCACGCTACTGCTTGGGGCTTGGGGCCGCCTTTCTCCTGCCCTCCCTGCACCTGAATGTCCTGAGAGCCCCAGGTGGAGCAGAGGGCTGTGAGTGCTCGGGGCGCAGGCGGCGGCTGCTGCATGTCCCACAGCCCAGGGCCTGGCGCAGCCCCATGCAGCTCCACACGGCGCGGAGCTCCACCAGTGACACCCGTGCGCACGCAGCCACAGCGGACAGGATCTCATGCACCCGCCTCCCCGCTCGGCTTTCCCTCCAGTCCTCCCACGCGCTGCGCTGAACCTCCCTGCTGCGCACGGTGTAAAGGCGCCAGCACCAGGGGCCAGGGCAGGAGGTAAACACCATGAGTTATCTGCCGGCTCTACAGACGTGCTCCCACCCGTGGGACAGGATAATTCTGCTCCAAAGAGCCTCTGGTTCCGCTCACGGATTCCGTTTTACCCACTGAGGCCACAAAACGCGCAGCCGCCTGGAAGGGAGGCCTGGAAGCGCCAGCCAGGCCCCCCTCCAGGGGCTGGCAGCCCCACGGGGGTGTCACAGGAGCTGTGGGCTTTGCCCCTCACACCGATCCCTCGGTCAAAACTTCTCTCCCGCGGCCCCATCTGCCCCCCTCGCTCTGCGGGGTCCTTTCTGCCCCCTTCTCCCCGCACACTGAGGCAGAACCCCCCACCCAGCCGCCCACGCCACGCGCGCCGCCTCAGCCACGCGCCCCCTCCGCGCGCGTGCGCAGCAACGGCCGCCGCGCGCACGCGCACGCGCTGCACGGGCCCCGCCCCGTCCCACGGCGCGCAGGCGCAGGGCGCCGCCGGGGCCAAGATGGCGGCCGGGTGCTCGTCACGCTGGATCGGCGCGGCCGCCGTGGCCGCCGCGGCGCGCGGCCCCCGCCCGGGCCAGGGGCGGCTGCTGCTCGTGTGGGTCGCGCGGGGGCTGAGCGCGGCGCCGCCCGCCGCCCCGGCCCCGGCCCGCCGCCTCCTGCTGCCGCTGCGCAGCGCGCTCGGCGCCGCGGGTGAGCGCGGCCCGGGGCACCGCGGCCTTGCCGGGTGGGATGGAGCGGAGCGGCGGTTCCCCCGCGCGCAGCCGCCCGCCGCTGACGCTCTCCCCTCTCTCGTAGGGCCCAGGGGCCTCCCCGCAGCGCCTGCCGCCTCCTTCCACAGCAGCGCCGCGGCCCGCGCCAAGGAGGACTATTACCAGGTGCTGGGGGTGCCGCGCACCGCCTCGCAGAAGGAGATCAAGAAGGCCTATTACCAGGCACGTCCCGCGCTCCGGGCGCCGTCCTGCGCGCTCCGGGCGCCGTCCTGCACGCCCCGTGATCCTGCTGCCCCGGGCACCGTCCTGCACACGGTTCTGCACGCGCTGTGCTCCTGCTGCCCGGGACGCTGTCCTGCACCCACCGCGCTCCTGCTGCCCCGGGCACCGAGGGAAGCCCCCCGAGAGGGCCCTTAGTTGGGGACACCGGGCACAGCTCCCTGCAGCATCCATGCTGTGCAAAGACCTGGGAGCCTTTAAGATCCTGGGAAACACTGCTWTGTTTTTATTTCTTCCTAAAGGATCTTTTGTTACTAATGTTCCTTTAAGTTTGGACCCACTGGAGACAAACACTGAGTCAGAGTAGGAAAGCTAAACCCCTCTGTCCATGTGGGGAACCCTTGTCTGGATGTGGGGATCTCTTTGAAGGGTCGTTCTTCCTGCATGTGTGCTCTGTGCTCCTCCTCTCAGGCCTCTTTACAGCAAGATGTTTGCCCCAGAAATCACATAGTAGTCAACTGGGGGTAACCTTTTGTTTCCTTACAGTGAGGTGATACAGAGAATGAGTGCTTTTAGTTCCCTGAGATACAGATGTTGAATACCAAGCTCTGTCTCGTGCATACTTTTTTTTTTCCGTGGTGTGTGATATATGCTAAAACAAATCACTCTATCTCAAATTTTGTTGTTTAGCTGGCAAAGAAATACCATCCTGATACAAATAAGGATGACCCCAAAGCTAAAGAGAAGTTCTCTCAACTGGCAGAGGCCTATGAGGTAATTAATATACAGGGTTTATTCTTGTGAAAAGGAGGGCACTCTGGAATGACACTTGGAGTAGGTGGGGGGAAATATTTTGTGAATTTTCTGCAAAACTGTCAGTATTGTTTCATCTCTTGTATCGGCCTTGAGCAAGGCCTCCCYCCTAGTTGTGCTTTTAATACCTCTGTGAAGTTACTCTGTAGCCCAAATATCTGATGTAGTTAAATGTGTTCTGACCTTTTTGAGGTTGCGGTCTTTCTCAGTAAGAGTGACTGGCATAGGTGGGGAAGCTGATTACAACACTGGAATCACCCGTCCACTTGAAGCAAAAACCCTGTCAGGAGTTACTAGAGGTTTTGAGAGAAAAGTATTGGACTTTGCTTCCCCCTCCTGCCCCAGCTCCTGCTGCTTCCTGCTCTTCAGCTTCTTCAGAAGTCTTTTGTGTCATGAAGAAGGTTGGAGAATGGGCTTGTGTGGGTAAAACCTATAGCCTTGGGCTCTCCTGAGAGATGTGACTATGTAAATACAGGCTGTCTGGGACTAGTGTTGTTGCTGTAGTTCTCTACAATGTCTTGATAGTATTTTTTTTTTTTTTTTAATTTACCTCACAGGTATTAAGCGATGAAGCAAAGAGGAAACAGTATGATGCTTATGGTACGGCTGGTTTTGATGCCGGTGCAGCAGGTGCTGGGCGCCAGTACTGGAGCAGCAGCGGGCCATCAGTTGATCCAGAAGAGCTTTTCAGAAAAATCTTTGGAGAGTTTTCAGGATCCTCCTTTGGAGATTTTCAGAGTGTCTTTGACCAGCCACAGGAGGTATGGATGAAATAGGTTTGTTTTCTGAGTATGTGAGATGGAAAAAGTGGAAATACACAGAGTGTCAGTCTGCTGCTCGCTGCTCTGCATGYAAGCTTAAGCAAAGAATTTGTTTCTGGGTATGTCACATGCAAATATGTCCCATCATATGGGTTCTGGTTGGCCTCCAATTCTAAMTCACACCTCTATTGTAAGCTGTATGCCTCTGGATAAAGATGGGATATATTTTCTGGATTATAACTGGTTTATCTGGTGTGTTCTGACACCTGTTAATGCTGCTGAACTAATTTCATCATTGAATAGGCTGTAAGTTGATCTACATATGTCTGTTTCGTAGTTTAATGCTGCAAGCCACAGAATAACTTTAAACTGTAAAACAAGCCTTCCAGCTTTTGATTTGACTGTTTAATTGGATTAACATTGTAATGAAGCCTAAATGTGAGGAGGAGGTTTTGTTTTGCCTTTGTAATGCAGCTAAGTGCACTCTTAGGTATTTATGGTCTTGATTTGTCTTCAGAAACATATYTGGTATTTAGGACCTCTGGGTTTATTACAAGCAGAACATTCTATTCTGCGGGAAGATATCCAAGAGGTAGCAGAAAATCTTTGCTGATTATTCTCCTTGCCTAGTAAAGAGTTTACAGAGGAAGTGCGTGTACTTTAACTGGCATTAAAACATTTCACACATGTTATTGATGTTTTCYCATTAAATAAGGCCAGTCATAGTAATTTTTTTATTTTATTTTTTCTAGAGAGCAGAAACATGTGATTTCTATTTTCACTGTTTTCTTAAATGTCATTTCTATTGAAAAACTGCTCATCTGACTGATATAATCATAATTTTTGTGATGTTTGCTATTCTTCTGTAGCCCCTTTTTATTTGAGACATATTATTGAGCGCTGAAATGAGACAGAGTTTGTGTGTGTCTGTCCCTTTCTTCCACACTCCATCATGAGGATATATGTCAAGCATTGGTTGATATTTGACCTAAAATGACTTATGTCTACGTAAGATCCCATCACATATCATCAATTACAGACTGATGTTCATGTTTCCCTTTCAGTATATCATGGAACTGACATTTACTCAAGCTGCCAAAGGTGTTAACAAGGAGATTTTGGTGAACATCAAYGACTCCTGTCAGCGCTGTGATGGGAGAGGACATGAGCCTGGTACCAAAGTGCAGCGGTGTCACTACTGCAATGGTACTGGCATGGTAAGTGCTTCTTAAGAGACACATTCTTCTGTGTTTTTTGGGGGGCAAGATAGTGCTTTCCACATTGAAAACATTTTTTTCTATAATCATCASCTTATCTTGGGTGAAGCCAGGTTAATAGAGGAGTTGATGTTAGTGTGTACTGGGAATATTTTCATTATTTTGAATGTGTCTCTGGACAGCTAAAAATGATAAGCTTGAAGGGAAGATCATCTGGTATCACACACCATATTTGTATGGTATGATGTAACAGTTCTGAAATTCTTGAGCAATAATGAGATGTTTTAGAGTAGGGGAGGGGACGGGAGGATAGGAACGACAGTGTAAGAATAATCATGGAATAACAAGAAGAATGTTACTTAACAGTAAGTAAAGACAAACAAAAAAAATCAGCCTTGAGGCTCTCCATTTCCATGCATCAAAATAAGTAGTATAGGTACCAAAATAGGTACCAAAGGGCAATCTATGATCAGAATATTTTTGTGTGCAAAGCAGGTGTAGTTGGCACATMGGCACTGTGATCTCATGTGCTCCCATCAGATGATTCTCTCGTTCTATCCGCAGTTTATTATCATGACTCTTTCGTGAATACTGGCAGTAATTAACGGGAGTGGATTGTCTTTGAGTTCCCCAAAGTACACCTCAAAAAKTGTCTATTCCAGCCTTTTATAGGAACTCTGCTCATAGGATTTCTGAGCCATTTTTCTGCTCCAGCCCTTACCAAAGGACATCGTYCTTGAACCCTGTCATGCTGTATGTGCGGTTAGGAGGACTCGCATGTGCTGGGCCACTGCCAGGGGTGTTGTGGAAATGAAGACAGAAGTAGCTGCCTGGTACCAAATGCTTATACAATTTGGGTTTCCTTTGCTAGGAAACGATAAACACAGGTCCTTTCGTGATGCGATCTACGTGCAGACGATGTGGTGGTCGTGGTTCCATTGTAACAACCCCGTGTATGTTATGTCGAGGAACAGGACAAACCAAACAGAAGAAGACAGTGATGGTTCCCGTGCCAGCTGGTTAGTGCTGTGTTTGTGTGCTGCTATCTGTTGAAGTTTAAGCTTAATTGCCTCTGGAGCCTGGCTGCTCCCTGACAAAATTTGGACAATTTGGAAGGATTTGAAGTAATGAGCCTGTGTAAGGATGCTGCTCTGCCTGGCATCTTAGTGACCAGACCTGATCTATAAATGTGCATTGACACCTCCTTCCTTTGGCCACAGCTCCTGGCTCCTGTGGAGAGTGTTACTGTGCTTCCCTCTGGTAGGTCCCATGCTCCTGGAGGTGTGGGTGCTGCGGTGGTGGCAGGCTTTTGGGGATGGCAAGAGATTGGAACAGAAAGCTTGTAGGTATTTAAGTAACATGGAATATAATACCAGGTACAATAGGATAACATTCCCTGTTTTTTTTTTTCCTAACTGTAGGTGTTGAAGATGGGCAGACAGTTAGAATGCCTGTGGGAAAGAAAGAAATTTTTATTACGTTCAGGGTATGTATCATTACATRTCATAAGCTTCTCTCATTATTTACCTTGGTTGCTTGTTCCCTTCACAATTGCCTGGGAAGTCTGACTGAGTGGGGAACAGGAGAAAGAGCAAGTGATCCTTTCAAACAGCTGAAGAAACATGATCCACATGAACTTTCTGAGATAGCAGATGTGCACTGTAACAAATAGTGGAATGTTAAATTTGCTCATAAAAAATTGGTCTGTGTTGTGGGATGAGGCTTTAGGGTAATATGCATCAAAATACAGAGTGGATTCTTGATGCTTTCCATCCTTGACCTGGAGACTGGAGCTGTCTGCTAGCGCTGATGTGAGCACTGAGCAGAGCTGCAGGAATGCACTTAAGAGCTGATTGGTAATGTGTGTTTGTAAAAGGACACTTTAAGTGCTGATTTGCACATGCTTTGTAGCTGGAGCTCTCTACTCCTGCATACATCCTGTCATGTGCCTGTCTGTTGAGGAGAAAACTTTCTCAGCACCTTTGTTGTGGTGGAGGAGAATTTAGTTCTTTTCTGGTTTGTGATGCTGTTGCCAAGGTGCTTACCTGCTGTTCCTGGCTTTCCCCATTCAGAGTACTGCACAGGACAGTATCTTCTCTGCCATTTGTAGAATTGCACTGACATTGATAAATTAACAAATTGGATTGGGGAGTTACTGATTTAGGAAGCAAACATGCTCCTAAGCCTCTAGCTAATTCAGGTTATATCAATACCTATTTTTGTCTAAATGACTGAACATTAACTTAGACTTTTAGCCATGCCATCTGTGGACAGCAAAGGGTCTGACTACAACATTCTGGTACATCTGCTTCTGAGAACTATGAAAGCAGTTTGCAATGAGAACTTCTATTGTGCTCACTATTCTTTGGAACTGCTTGTCTTTTAGGTTCAAAAAAGTCCTGTGTTCAGAAGAAATGGAGCAGATATCCATTCAGACCTCCTCATTTCAGTAGCACAGGCTGTTCTGGGAGGTACAGCCAGGTGTCAAGGCTTGTATGAGACAATCAATATCACGGTAAGTTCTATTATGTGGGAGAGCTGTGGTATAATGTAGGACTAGGGAAAAAAAACAGTGCAGATCTCCTGAGTCTGCTACTATCAAGTTTTACGCTTCGAGAGTATTGACTTTCAGGTAAATTTGTGACCTGTTTGGTCACATCTCCTTTCATATCACAACGTAGTGACAGGGGAAGGAAGGGCCAGGTGGACTGTTGGACATACAAAACAGTGCTAAAAATGGCAGGCTGCTGAGTGCTGGGAAAACCAGGATGATTGTGTTAGTGTCACCTCAAATGTAAGACTCTCCTGGATAGACTGGCCAGTTTTGGTATGTTTGAAAATATTGTCTATCCAGTGAGATCCTCGTATCAGGTTGTTTTTGATGCCTCTCACAGCAATACTGGATATTATCCCTTTGCTGATAAGGAAAGGATCACAGTAAATTAGTAACTGGGGAGGAGAGGGTAAAGCCTTTCTCTTATGGTTAATTTACATCTTGTATTGGGGAGCAGTGAAAAGTCTCATCTAAGGTCTTTGAAGTTATCCTGAGTTCTTTGTTTTTCTCCTTTTCAGCATTTTCATTTTTCAAGCTTTTTCAGACAGTCTCTGAATGTGTCCAGATGCATGAACATAACAAACTTCCCAATCTTATTTTGAAGCTTGCTGTAGAAATAGATAATTATTACAGAAATGTTTAAAAATAATAAACTTGATTCTCTGTGTTCACAGATACCCCCTGGTATTCARCCAGACCAGAAAATTCGAATGAGTGGGAAAGGTATTCCCAAAGTTAACAGTTACGGCTATGGAGACCACTACATTCACATAAAGATAAAAGTTCCTCAGTAAGTACATATAATGCAAGCTTCTGTGAAATTCTGAACTCTTTGCAAAAAAAATTGAGAAATTTTGTGAAAATGTCTCATTACTTTATCTGCTTTGAGTGTTCCTTGGTCAGATGCCAGTTAGTTAATTTCTCAAACTGCGTTTGGTTTTCATGTGAAGTAAAGATGCCAGCACCYGCGTTACAAATCAGCGTTCCCTGTGCTTTTATAGCTGCAGCTTAAAGGAACTAAAGTAATTTTGAGTTGCTGTTCAGACTGCTTGTTGAACCCTTGCACCACTGGTGAAAGAAACTTCATAGTTTGTGTTGCTGCACTCACCTGGAGAGTTTATTTCCTGAGCTTTCCTTGCCAGATGTAGATTTTGCTGCAGCTCCACATGGTTCTCCGCACTTCAAAAGACTTTTGTACAGCAACTGGTGAAATGCAGTGGGTCATATCACTCCTCTTCCCCAAGGGCTTATCCTATACAGAATGCTCATATTAAGAGCACCATAGGGACTCCCAGTGTATTTCAGATGTACTAATCTTGTACTTCCAGTAGCTGCCTCTTGTGTGTGCTGCCAGATTAGGAAAGCCTATAGATAACATCTTGAGGAAAGACAGTGGTAACCAACAATCTCTGTATTCTGACCTGCAGAAGATTGACGGATCGCCAGAGAGCTTTAATGATGAGCTATGCTGAGGATGAGGCAGATGTGGAAGGCACAGTGAACGGAGTCACAAATACATCATCAGGTAAGCAGGGGGAATTAGTGCTCCCTTCTCCCGGAGGTGGCGTGGGATGCAGAATGCTTCCTGGGGATTCGAGGGGAGGAAGGAGAGCTAAGGTGACCTTTGGACAGGGTGTCAGCACAGGGTGCTGAGAATCTTATTTCAAGAGGTGTTTTTACTGGTGTGTAGTAATAGGCTATAGCATAACACAGGGAGCTAAAGAGGGCATCACTGCAGTGTTTACGGGGCAAATCTGTGCATGAACGGAGAGCAGAGTCCTGTTGCCTTTAAGATAGCCCAGAGCCTCAACAAATTCTGGTAAGGAATGCCTTGAGCTGCCTGYTTTTATCCCTTGTGTTAGCAGCAGAGGTAGAAGAAGGGAATATGCTTCAGCTCAGTTCTGAGTGAACTAATCTTTTTCTCAGATTTCACTCCTGTCCTCAGTGGGAACGTGCCTCAATTCTGACCCCCATGGAGCAGTCATTTTCAGCACAGGAATGTCATGGATATCTGCCAGGAATGTCCAGAACAACTGCACTGAGATTCAGCAGGCAGCTTCAGAAAACCTCAGAGTATCCTCTGTACTTTGTCACTAGTTTTGAAAATCCAGAATAGCTTTTTGGGATTGAAGATGCCCGTGGTACTACTGAGGTTTGGCTTCTAAATTATTTCTTAAAATTGTAATGGGAATACTGCTGTCAGCATCGCTGTGAGTTCTACTCAGTGCATATAGGAGAGTCCTGGACAGAAATACTAGYTATTGCTGGATGTTGGCACCAGTGAACAGGCAGCATCAAGTGCAGTGGAGGGCCTGAAGTCAGTACAAGCTTTGTAAAGCTGCTCCTTCAGCTCCAGGTTAAACTTTTTGTTGCAGGAGAAAGAAAAAAAGTACTTTTTAAGTTTCACTGAGTTAACTGGCATAAGAGGTAAAGGCATAAGATACGTAGTAGAACATATATATGAAAGCAAGAAGTTTGTTCTTTGTTAGGTTGTCATCTGCTTTTATGTTGGAAACTTATAAAGGAACTTAAGACTGTGTACAGCTAAGGAAAGGTGACAGTCTGGGAATTCAAGTCCTCTCTATTTCAGATAACAAATCCTGAGGAATATAGGCTGCTGCAGGAAAGTTCAGTATATTGGAAAGGTGTGTGACATACATTTATCAGCGTTATATTCCATAGAGCTTTCATAATATGGAAGTTAATGGGATGTCTTTCCCAGTGTAGGTAAGCATTAAGGCAAGTCTAAGCAAGTCTTTCAGCACAGCTTTTTAAAGATGTTTATGTATCAAGGGGGAAAAAAGCAATACAGATTTGACTTCAAGACATTGCCAGATTTTACCACACTTAGTCGGAAGGTGGATTATAAGCAATATTAGTAGTTTGTAATAGAGACAAGTTATTGTTGAGGWTGAGAATTTGCTTCTGGGAAGCAGACCATACACTGAGAGCTGTT
This sequence comes from Eudromia elegans, assembly GCA_003342815.1. Lineage (NCBI taxonomy): Eukaryota > Metazoa > Chordata > Aves > Tinamiformes > Tinamidae > Eudromia > Eudromia elegans. Next base: position 5,088,784 of record PTEX01000031.1, on the reverse strand, counting down.
TTGCCACAGGCTGCAACATTTCACACCATTGCATCAGTCTGAACTCAGGAGTTCAATGTGGGAGGATGGGGAGGACCGGACTTTGCTTTCTCTGTGTGTAAAGAAAGATTGAGGTGGATTTGACCATTTTGTTAGTGATACTTTTGCTGTAGAAAAGGCAAAATGATCTCTTTTGTTCTATCTGTAGCCACTTGTCAGGCAGAAATCTTCTTGGGCTTTGTCTATATAGTAAAACAAGTTGGTCAATACCTGCTAAAAATCCACTCTGGATAAACACTTGTTCTCAAATACCTGTGACCTTTTTCATTCTACCTGGAGACTTTCTAAGCAACATAAACTAAACAGCTGTTTCTTATAGGAATCATATTTTAGTGTATCCCAGTGAAACTTTCTCACCTGTCCAAGCTCTGGACTATTAAAAGACAGGTACTTTCAGAGGAGGAGATCCCTGCCTTTATTGTACAAAACCTTGTTCCCTTGGTCAGTTGAAGGGCTCAAGAGAGGGGAAAGGAAGAGTCTTACCTGRGCTAATGCTCTTTTCCTCCATGTCTGGGTCTGGGCTTTGTGTTGCTGTCGTTCCAGGAGGCTCTAGTAGCATGGCTCRCTGATGCTCGTTGGCACGCGAGGCACACAAGATGCCTGTACGTGAGGATGCTGGCAAAGCCAGATGACTTGAGGCTTTACCACCCTCCATTCCCAGTCTAAAATAACTCTGTCACTTTGTTTAGGGTGCTGATTGCTGGTGGGAGACGTAGCTGGAGTGGTTTGAGGAGTGAATCTGACCACAGCCTTTGCTGTTTGTGTCCAGGTGGCAGGGCCACGGCTAGCGCTGAAGCAGGCGAGGATAGGCCTGAGGCTGAGGAGAACAAGGAGGGATTCTTTACCAAACTTAAGAAAATGTTTAGCTCCTGATATCCCATCTGAGGTAGGAAGCCTCTTATGTTTTATTATTGTTTTTCCCCTCACAGTGAGCAGAACTTGCATTTCTTGGGCAGTGGAAGAAGCAAAGGCACAGCACTGCTTCTCACTTAGCCTCAGGCCTTCCAGCCACTAGTATGAACAGCCCTAGCTGTCCTGTGTTACCTGGAGCAAAAATCCACAGGCTAACCCACTCTGTGGCTGCTACACAAAGGGAAGTGCTGGATATATTTTCATGAACTGACTGACCCTTACGTTTAACTCCTGCAGCTCTGCTTCCCRGAGTACTTGCCCACTCAGTGACTGTATGTGATCCAAAGCAGGGAACCTGTTTCATTAGCTAGTGAAACTGCCATTGCAGAGCAGCCTAGAACACTGCCTGGCAAAGCAGGGCCCTGCAGAGCCTCTGGTGCTTGTATCTAACATTTCTTTGTTGTTAAGTTAAACAGAGCCTATGGTGCACAACTTGAGCACCACATTGTAACTCTGCCCTGCAGGTGCCGTTTAGTCAGGGGTGAGCTGCTGCGAGGAGTCACCGTGGACTTGAAATTACRTATTCAGCCAAGACTTGGATTGCAGGGGCTCAGCTTCCTGACACGTTAGGCAATTAATAAAATTCTTGAAACTTGTTAGTTATCTCTGGCAAACAAAGTGCAAGTTGAAGGCAGCTAGGGAGGTGCTTTTTAACTCCTGCACTTGCAAAACAACCTGCAGGGTCTGCATGTCTTAATTCATTTAGGAAGTGTTGAACATTTCCTTTACTTCAATTGCAGGGAAACGTTCTACTGGAAACTAGGAGCCAGCAGCTGCGTGTTATGGCAGTGGGTTCTGGAGAGCAAAGGATGTCGATCAGCAGCACAATGAGAGTCCCAGCTGGAGAGGCCACAAACCACTGAGGCACCAACAACCATCTGCTGTCCTAGGAAATGGTAACGAAGGAACGTGCTGTCTTTGCAGTAATGGCACAGAYGCTTCTTGAAGTTGCTCCTCAGTTCCTACTGCTGCTGGAAGTTTGCTTGGATTCCTGTAGTCCTACTGATAAAATTAGAGATATTAATTAGAATCCAAAACAGTGGAAATCTAAAATAAAAGCTGTCCTTCCAGCCCAGAGTGAAGCAGTTTGCTGTATGGAGTCCAAGATGACCTCTTTCACTCGGGTGCCCTTCTGAGTGCTGGATGTGTGGTGAGCTTATTACTGCTTCTGTTCCAGGAGACTCGGTGCAGCAGTGACTTTTGACCCTGTCTTCAGAGCAATCTGCCATGCCCTCCTAGTTGTCATGCACACTTCTTGGAGGGGGCTGTCTCCCTTTGGCAGAGACATGTCAGCACACACTTGCTGTGGGCTCATCACCAAACCTGGGGTTCCCTAATCCTGTTGATTTCCTGCACAGAGAGCAGTGATGGGATCTGCACTTTGCCTCAGGTTTCCCCTTCCCTCCAACAGTAACTAAAATTACAGCGCAAGTGCTGTTGCTTTGAAACTGGTACAGGTTTCGCATCAGCTTTTTGAAAAAACTTTATGGCCACAGAGTTCAATGATGATGCCTCATTACCACCAAGCCTGTTTCCAGTTTGGGGCAAAGTTGTTGTTTTTTTATGTTGGCAAAACAGAGMGTGTAAATGATTGATCTAAGAATCATTGTCTTACTGTACCTACATGTGTGCGAATACAAGAGAAGTGGTTCGCTCTCTCCAGATGGAGTCAAGCTCTTGCAGTGAGTACTGTCATGGTTACTGTAGCTGGCTGTTACTAGTTATAACTTGCAGGTACYATCAAGCCCACTCGCTAATCGACCAGTTAAACAAGGAAATGTCATAGTCTTGCCCTCTTTAATTTGCTGAAATAAAGCACGCGTTGCCTCCTGATTAAACTGTCTGTAAAGTGAGTCTGTATCCATGTAAATAAGATTGACTTCATAAAGATATTTAACACCTGATGTGCCTTACTGCCTCATCTGCTTTTCCCGATTCCAGCCTGCATTGGTTTGACTCTCTTTTTCCTTCCGCAGCAACACAGACAGGGAATGAAGGTCTTTTTGAGAAGTGAGAATGTATCTAGATGTCCAAGTATGTTGTGGCCACAAGTGACTTGAACAGGCAGGACTGGCCCTGATCTCTTTGTGTAAGCAGAGCCTTAAGAGTGCTGTCAATAAGCCAAGGTGGGATAAAGTGCTTTTAATGGGTCTTATGTCCTTTGCAGAAGAGTGACAGGGTTTTTTAGGTAAAGACCTATCTGGTAAAAGTGCTGCTTAATGAACAGGGCCAAGGACAGGAGACAAGCTCAAAGCCAATTCTTTGGGTCTGATAAAGATTAGTTTCTGTTACTGCAGTCTTTGGAAAGAATTATAATTAACATCTTCCCCGGACCGAGGCTGGAGCTTCCCCAGGTTAGGGCATTCAGCTCTTGGATGGGGTAAGGATTATTAACCTGCTCCTCTGGGTGAGGTGCAGGCTYCTGATCCCCAGTTCCCTCACCCTGAGAGCAAAGCAAACCCGGAGGGACATTTCCCACTGCACTCACTGAGAGGATGGTTGCTGCACCCTTTGTGAGTAGGGCTTGGGTAAAGACCTAATGATGAAGCCCTAGTGTRGGAGAGGAGCCACCTTACCCAGCCTGGAGGTGGTCTGTCTGTGAGGACGGGAGGACCTTCTCCAGGCAGCAGGGTATAGKGATGGCCCGGTGCTCCATGTGCCTTGGCTCTGGGGCCCAGCAGCTGCCTCACGCTGGTGGCTCTGCCCCAGCCTAGGCCACRTTGAGCACCAGACACAGTGGTGGCCTTCGCTACCGGACATGTGCTACCCCCGTCCTGTGGCTTGGACTTGTGGTTTCCTGCGGCCTCCGCTGCCACGTGGTCTGCTAGAGCCAGCACCAAATCCTCCTCCAGAGCAGGCGCTGGCCGCCTCGTGCTACTCCATGTMCCCCAGATCCCAAACCACAGTGGGGCAGCTGGGGAACACGGGTGTTGTGCCGGGGTTGAATGGACACACATGGAGCTTGTAAATCAGGGCAGCTCCCGGCCCTGCCGGGAAGCATCCAGCCCTATTCCTAGGTGAAYGCTGTCTGTACTGGGCTGTGCTGGAAGCAATGCTTCCTGTGAGCCAGGCCACACAAGGCAGAAACGGCTCGTCCATCCCTGCCTTTTCCTGACCACCCCACCACTTTCAGTGCCATTCACAAGCTTCACAAGGAAGCGTGAAGATGCCACAGAGCTCTGTACATATGGATGTGTCAAATTCATCCTACTGGAAACTCAAAGTGTCCCATGTGGTAGGTAGAGCAGGTATTTAGCTCCTGAAYTAACTAAATGGCCATGAAATGGGTGGAGGACATATTCTATATATTTGCAAATAAATAATTCAGATCAATTAATTAACATAAATGAATCACGTAGAAAGTGGGATCAGGAGGTGGGTGTGCAGCCCAGACTGGGGGCTGCGCACAGACAATATTTTTGATGCGAGATATCTTTAGCCTCAGCTTACAGGGACGGTGACRGCTGAAGTGAATTCCCAGATGCCATCTCCTCCTTAAACAAGCCTCTGGATACAGGCAGAAATTACTAACAAACCTACTCATTGAGAGTTTTTTAACTCTTAGCAGAGCCCAAGGTCTGTGCCCCAGGATGGAGGTCTGTGCTCCTGCTTTCACCCAGGCTTCCTCCCTTGGTGTACTCGTGTCCACTCACCGATTTTGGCCAGACTTGGTGCAGGGCAGTCAGGAAGTTGGAGGGCAGGCTGGGAACCTGGACCGCAGCACYGGGCGCAGGTGCTGGAAACGTAGTGCAGAGGAGGCTGCAGGAGGAGCTGAGCTTTGTGCAGAGCAGCTGCAGAAGAAACCTTCCTTGTAGCCACGCTCATAAACGAACCACAAACCAGCCAGCCTTGTCACCAGGCCAGCTAACCATTTACCACGACTGCAGAGCAAGGCCCAGTGAGGAGGGAGGCAGAAGGAGCTGCCTCCAACGGGCACATCTGTTCACAGCACGTGASCTGTCCCTGGACATGACATGCAGGAAGAACACCTGATCCCTGGGGATCTGCAAGTGCTGCTACTGAACACAGGCACTTGGGAAGTAACTAAGGAATGAGCCTGGCTGAGAAATGTCCTGCCCTGGCCACAGACCTAAAACTTTTTCCATCTCCTCAACTGATTTYTCTTAAGCCCTGGATTTTCTCAAGTCTGGGATCTTCTATCAAGACAAGAGCAGACTGATGGACATTGTTTCTGCTACTGTATTTTTGTACTCTAGGACTAAAAGGATTTCTGTGCTGAAATTCCAGGGCTGCYACTTACCTAGCAGAAAGAAAAACTYCTCCTGGTCCCAGGAAAGTGTCCTCACAGGGCAYTTCTACGAGGACTGCAGGACAGCRTAGCAAGGACAGTCAGCATGGCGCTTGGGCACCTGCGTAAACAGGAGCTGTTAACCTCGGGATTCACCAGTGAGCAGTTCACAGAAATTATCCAAAACTCAAAGCCTCGCCATAGCTTCAGGTCAAGTCTGTGACCAGGCTGAAACACCTCTGAGAGGCATGGAGCTCTGAGCTGGGCATGTTCTCCTACACCTGCATCAGGAAGAAGTCACTCAGCTGCAAAGTTGGCTCTCAAGGGTTCCTGTTATTCCACTGCTTAGGATGAAGCCTCTGCTCTGGGATATGGAAGCTCCAATCCTGCAGGAAGTGTTTACGACTAGAAATTTTTCTCTGCAGCAGGAGTATGTTTATTCAGTACACAACACATCCTGTGTGCTGTTTTAGATGTAGTACCTTGCACAAATCAAAATACTTAATRGAATTAGATAATCCATACAACATTGTGGCAAAAGTGATAGCAGTTGAAATAATAATCTCCCTTTCCAAAACCTAGGGCTTGGCAAGACTAGAGCCTGGCTTATATTGTACAGCTTCTTGGCACAGGTTTGTAATTATCCATTTAGATGCAGCTTGATTAGAGGCACCTGTGACACCTTCACTGCTCCCACAGGGGCAGCTCTCATAACAGGATGTGCCATTTCCGCTTGTTTTGCCAGCAGGCTGCTCCTCGCAAGGCCAGCGAGGCCTGGCTGTGGGGTATGAGCCCCTTTGCTGTGGCCACCCTGGCTCCTCGGCTGCAATCGCGTTGCTCTGTGGGGGTCTGCGTGGGTCCAGCTGCTTAGAGCCAACCACAAGTGAGGGCAAACATGCAACCTGGGCACACGGGCTCTGCAGGAAGGACAAATGATTCCTGCTACTTCAGCTCTTTTTATGTTTTCAAGATACAACTTGAACTTGCTAGTGGAAGGGGAAAAAAAAAAAAAAAAGTATCTGTGTGTTGTGAAGCAAAAGGAAACAGCTTGGGAYGAGCTGCGGTGACAGCAGCGTGCTTAATGAGATCTCCCGTGGGTTTAAACCCAGCTTGGTGCTCACGGCTGGCGAGGATGCACGAAGCAGAAAAACAGACAGCCTGGCTCGCTGGGTTTTGTTCCTTGTGGTTTTGCTGCAAGGGGATCTATTTTGATTTGCACATGGTCCAGACAACCTGTAGCTCTCCTGGGAGAGCAGCCAGGACCCGGGGAGCAGCCGTGCACTGAGCACCTACCTCCATGAGCTGCTGATGGGCCCAGTGCGGCGCAGGCTTCACATAGGATGTGGGTGGTTAYGAGATGCTGCGTCGAGGCCAGGGGCTTCTCAGCAGCTACTCRCAGCAATTTGCATAGCACACAGGCAGGAAGGAAGATCAAGCAAGCCCCACGGTGCAGGAAGGGGTGAGGAGCAACCTGAAAGGGAGAGGAGTCACTCAGCCGGAACAGCCTCAGCGCGAGGCCGGGGGCCACCACAACCGCCTTCCCGCCGCGGCTGCCGCATCGCTCCCCTGGGGGTGCCCATCGCGGTGGTCCCTACCTCTCACCAGCTCCTCTGTGCCCCATCGGAGGGGCAGGAAAGGTCCCGTCACCTGGGGACATCCACTTGCCATCTTCTTTCTTGAACGGCAACAACAAGGCGTCAACAAATCGCACTGTGAGGAGGCTGCCAGGGCGGAGGCCGGCGTGAGGCCTGGGCCATGGAGAGGTTCTGCGGCCGACGGCTGTGACTAGGGATGGCTGCTCTGCCCTCCTGCTCGTGTGGAGACCCGGAGGAGGTGGCACAAAGCCCAGGTGAGGTTTGGGGAGAGATGCTTTGAACTCTGCACTTCTCATGAAGGGGATGGCTGGAGGGGGTTTGGAGGGAAGGGAAGGCATCGCTGGTGCTCTACCGTGGAGAAGGGTTGCTGGAGACCATCTGCTGTGACAGTCCCGTGACAGGGTGTTGCTGTGCTGGGCTCCTCTGCAGTGGCAGGGGGAGCTGCTCTAGAGAGGTCACAGGAAAAGGCAACAAGAGGTTAACTCCCGGTGCCATCTCACAGAAGTGTCACCAGCCAAGGAGAGTGGCTCGGAGCAGCCTTGTGCGCAGGTCCGAGGTGCTGACATGGTGCCTGGCGCTGCCTTGGCTGCGGTGTCACATCCCAGCTGGGCTCCTAGGAGACCAGCCTGTCTTGCTGTCCTCGTCCTACAGCTTGGTCAGAGGTAGAGAGGCTCCAGGAGTGTACCTAAGCCTTGGGGACAAACACTGAAGTCTGAACAGCTGCATCTGGCCCCTTCTCAGGCCTTTTCATGCAGTGGGATCCTCAAACCCTCCGTGCAAGGCACAAGTGCAGGTGGGAGCTCAAGGCGGGAGCGTGGTGATGCTCATGGCGCATGCAGCCATGCAGCACTTGCTGCAACGGCGGCTGCGGGCACCCGCACCCTGCTCGGCCTCGGCAACGGCCAGGGCGTGCGGCTTCATCCCGTGCCCGTTTAACCACGGGCATAGTGAGCAAGGACACGTCTCCTGCCGGCACGGAGCTGTGTGAGGAGCAGAAACGCAGACTCAGCAAATTCCTTAAATTTCTTCTCAGCCTGGTAATCAATATTTGAGATGGCATTAATATTTGGGGAATGAGTTTGTCTTAGTGAGGCTTTAGATGTCAGTGAGGTCCGTTGCAGAGGTCACATGTTTATGCAGCTCAGATTTTGAGTGTTTTGKTTTTTAAGAAAAAAAGCCTGGTAGGAGATAGATTTATGTTATCCAGGGGACCTTGGGGGGACTTCAGCCTTTAGCACTGCCCACTGCYATGCAGCCTCCTGGTCACACACTGAGGGAGACTGGCCACCCTGGGCCACGTGGCAGCTGCAGCCGCCCGCAGTGTGTGGTGTGAGCATGGCAGATCTCAGCTCCAGACCTTACAGCGATGCTCAACACCAAGTCATATCCACAGGAGAGSGGCCCTAAGCACTGCTTAGGTTCAAATAATCTCTGTTTTGGAGGAAGCCTGGTGAGCACAGGAGAGCCTGGCAGCAGCGTGTGCTTGGAAAACTCCTGTAATTGCAATAATTCTGCAAGCATCAAACCCAGAAAGCAGGACTTAAGCCTCAAGTCACACACACGCTTAGGTGATGGGGGAATTACCTGCAAATCAGCAAGGTTCATAAATGGGTAGAGTGGAGAATAACATAGAAAATACCTCATTGCTTCACTGAAACAGTGTTTTGTTACATTGCTTCACTGAAATAGTGTTTTGTTACTTTTTTTAGGTTCTGCCAAAAGGTGGCAGCCTGAGTTAGGGCTTTGCAAAAGYGCTCATTGAGGAATGTGATGTGGGATATGCTGGCCTGGTTGTTTCTGTGTACAGCTCAGTGACCAAGGGCCCTGAAAGCTGGGATCAAGTCACAGTGGGATCAGGTACCATGAGACTCTTCTCACTGACCTGGACAGGGGGTCCTGGCTGCCATYGTGCAGTCTCAGCTCAGGGAGTGACGCAGACCAGGACGCTGCAGGGAGGAAACCCAGCGTGCATCAGGAAACGGTGGGAAGGGCTCGTAGGCTGGTTTCTGTCTGAACAAATGCTCTTGTCAGGTCTAGAGTAGAAGAACCATGAAGCAGAGTGGGTGCTGGGGCATTGCGTTTGGTCCACCAGCTGGAGGCATATCTGAAAGACACTGCAACAAATCAGAAGTTTTGGATTCCTTGGCTCTCCAGACATCCCCAGCTGAGGTAGTGAGAGGCGAGCACAGGAACAAGAAGCTTTATAATAAACCTGCATGCTGCAGTTAGGCCTTTTTCAGTTGTTTTCCATACGCAGAGCCCTGCAGCTCTCCAGGACAGCCATCAGCTTTTGCCCAGCAGTTTGATGCTCGCAAAGACAAGGCGCTCACAGCACCCCAGCCTGCTGGGGCYAGCCTGGCTGCCAAGGTTCTGCAGGCCACAGGCAGCAAGGAGCCTCTCGAGGTGTTAAGCAGACTGCCCTGACCCTTACGGGTACCGCTCTGCACTGCGGTCCCACACACAAGGCATGAAAGGGGTAGGTGTGTGACACGCAGGTGCCTGAGTGTCTTGCAGCTGTGGCCGGACRTGCTCTCTGAGACGAGACATGGGCMCAAGCTGCCTGCTGGGGGGAGGCAGTGAAGCGCTCGGCAGCGAGTGGAGCGCGGTGCAGGGACCCTGCAAGGAGGCACGCGGGCCCTGCCATGATCCCACGCAGGCTGCCTGTGTCTGCCTGCGTGCCCAGCCCCTCCGGCCCCGCGCTGGCAACCCCCAGCCACCGAGGTGGGCACTGCGTTAGGGACAGGTAGCCACATTCAGGAGGAGAAGCGCTTCTTACCTGCTATAGGGCACAGCAGGAATGAGGACACGTGGTCAAAGCTACTTTAGAAGACATCRGTGTCTTGCTCAATGGAAGAATTTCCTGTAGGAAGAGAGAAACGTCATCATAAATCCCCTGCGCCCAAGGAGGTGGCAGCAGAAGCCTTCCCACATGTCACATGCCCCTGGCTTGGTGGGGGGACAGTTCCAATGTCCCCAGGGACCCACATCCTGCAGCAACCCACCGGGTAGATGGCTGCTCCTGGGACTCTGTCAGTGACATGGGAGCACTCTCCTTTTAGGCAGGAAAGACAGGGCTGATTTTACTACCAGGTGAGCAACTTAAGGGTTTCTCTTTCCAAATATTTCTCATCATTACTCCCTGGGAAGCTTGGCAAGGGATGTAAAGGACAAGAGAGGGAGAGGTGATGTTTGAAGTCAAGCACTGAGTCAGCCTCGTGGTCCCCCGGCACTACTGCTGCGCTGAGCTCTCAGAGCTCAGCAAACACAGCAAAAAAAAAAGTGCTAATGCCAAGTTCTGTGAGCAAAATCCCCAATTTCCCTCCCTGGGGCTTGCCGGTGTCATTCAACAGTTAGGCTGTGCAGCCTCCTGTACTTCATCCTGCTACCTCAGTGCCAGCAGGGATGCAGGCAGTAAGGCAGGGCAGACACAAACCGTCCCTGATCGCCGCTCGGCCAGGCACGCAGCCTCGGGARCCTCCACACGGGCAGCAGGGAGGGCATTGTGGAGCTGCTGCAGACAGACAGAGACCTACGAGCACCGCCACTATCTGCTCCCTGTCCCCATCCTAGCAGGGTCTGCTCGGCCCTGCAGTAGCTACAGAGCCCCGTGCCTGGCTGGGCTCGGGCTGGGCACAGGCTGTCCTGCTGAGCTCCATGCACACAGGCCGGCTGCTGCTTTGCAGSTCTTGGCACTGGGAAATGTGGCAAACCATCCCAGCGGCCTCATCCTTGGAAACAGCACTAGAGAACGTGATCAAATAATCTCTGGCATTAGAACAAGGTGTCATGAAAGAACTTCTGTTATCCGGTCATTTTAGGGAGAAAAGACCAACAGAGAAACATCACTACAAGCAGGAGAAAAAAACGAAAACCTGAAAACCAACTTCTTGCCTTTTGGCCACATTACTGGTTACACAGCGGAGGGGAAGAGGTGCTTGCTACCTGCAAAGGCTTAACTCAACTTACAGACCAGTTATGGAGAAGACGACAGCAACAGAGAGTGAAAGCTGAGCAGGGAGTTGCTCCCAGAGCCCCTTTCATTGCCTCCTGTCTCCTAATTGCATCAGGCAGCAGGTGTGGGGCAGAAAGCGAGGCCAGCTGAGCTGCCACRGCAGCCCTGTGCCATGGGGCACCGGGCTCAGCTGTGGGGCCAGCCATGCCCGAGCAGGAGCTCTGTCCAACCTCTGTGAAACAGTGGGCCACAGCTGGGCACGCACCCACATGCCCTCACAGAGGTGAAATCTGTAGGCCAGATGGAGGTGTTCTGTGCTTATAAAGCAATTGGATTCAGTGTTGAGGGACACACGCACAGGAAAAGGAAAGAGTGGTTTGGCAGTGATCCTGCAGCACCCACAGGGAGGGAGCAGGTGGGCGCTCCTCCGAGTGGGAATATGATTAACCTGTACCACCAAAAATGGAGCATCTACGGCGCTCTGCAAACAGGATGTGGTGTTTGCCACCGCTCAGCAAGGTGATGGAGGCAATGAGTGAGCTTGAAACTGAAATGGGCCCTCCATAGCTCTGCCTCAGCTTCCTTTCTAGCAAAGAGAAAGGAAGCTCACAAGCGACTCATAGTCCTGCTGTCCCTTGGGTGACAATGCTGGCCCTGAACGCCTGCTGGGCACCCTGCGGATGGCCTGGGGAGCAGTGCCATCACACAGCAACTAAAACGATCACTGTCTGCCCACAAAAAGCACTGGTGTAAGTGGTTGAGGTGTATGGAGTCTGGGCAGTTGGACAGCAACGCTGCAGCACCACGGACCCTGCCTGCGTCTGCCAAGTCTGATCCATCAAAAGTTCATGAATGCTGCTGCCCTTTAACATCTCAGGATGAGGCAGGGCATCGCTGTCATCAGCACCTGAGCTCTGAGCAGCCAGAATGCTGCAGTGGGATTGTGGCAGAGGCTGCGGGACAGCTTGGAGCCACCAGCTCAGTCGGCGTCTCCATGTTCCGGCACCGGCAGGGGCTTCTCCTTCGGGAGCTTCTGGCTCAGCTTCCAGCTGGCAGCCTGACTGCAGCACAAGCTGTTCTCAACAGGAGGTGGCTCATCCACAAGCACAAACTCTCCTGCCCCAGGAGGTTCCTTCTCCCTCATCTTCCCAGCACACTGCAAAGGGACAGGCCCTTTGCTCAACACCACCAGGTAGCAAAGCACTAGCTCAAGGCTGGCTCCTTCCCACATTGCTGCTGATGCTCTTCCTCTCATTCCAGCAGGAAAATGGATAAAGGCTGAGTGCAGCAGAGGGAGCCTCAGCTGACGCGCCGGCTGTGTGACCCTGCCGGAGCGGACGCCAGCCAGTCCATGGGAAGGTGGCAGGCACAGGCTGCYGGTCGTGCTTGCTGCAGACAGCGTGCTCCTTGCCCAGGGATCACTGATGTCTCGGGAGATCTCTCATGGAAGGTGAGTGGCAGCAGGGCAGGCAGAAGGCAGCCAGATGGAGCAGAGTTGAAGCTGAAAGAGTAGAAAGCTGCAGGGTTGCCAGGCTGGGGTTCTGCAGGCCRCCTGAATGACATGGGCGATTTGCACTGAAGGGGTGTCTCTGGTAGTGCACACCTGTCTGTATCCCTTTGGGAGGGATGCAGTGAGAGAGCAGGGTCCTCCTGATGACTCCTTAGAGCCCCACATCCATCCCACAGAACACTGGTTCTCAAGCTGTGGTCCACTGGCCAGACAGACGGGCAGCAGCTGAAGAAAATCCATCTCATTGGTAGAGTCTTCTACTACCAGCAGTGAGATGGGGGGCCAAGATGGGAAGATTGAYAGAGGTTCTTGGTCCAAGGGCTTGGGTACTGCTGTGCAAACACAAGGGGAAAGGCTCTCTGGAGACAAATAGTCTTCCTTAGACAGTTATCTCTGCATTTACTCTGCTTCCAAGAAATGTATTTTCATGATCATGTTCTTAGGTTTCTTTCGCTCTGATTTCTACAACTGCTGTTGCTTGGCCAAGCAACAACTAATAAAATAGTCTGCCACAGCYTGGAGATGGTATCCTCCCAACAAGGACACTGTTAGATGGCAGACCCMTCTGAGAGGCTTTGGTTCACCTCCTGCTCACAGTTGGACCAGGTGCTCCATTGCTGTGCTTGCCCATTGCCCACTCCCTATGTACTGAGGGCTCATACAACCTCCAGCCCCCTTGTTCTCCTCTCCCACAGAGACTTGGATCAACCGCTACCAGAAGCAGCTGGCGAGGTCCATCTCGCCCCAGTTCCTGGAGGAGATCATCTGCTACCTGCGCAAGCTGGAGCTCCTCACGGCAGAGGAGGCCGGCYRTGTGCAGGAGCTGAGCTCCGTGCCSGAGCAGGTGAGGGCCATGGTTGATGTCCTGGCTGGCAAGGGCGCCTACGCCTCACAGTCCCTGCAGACCTTCATCGAGACCGCCAACTCCCAGCTCTACCTCCACATCACCGTCTATGGTAGGCAGGCCGTACTGGGGCCCGATGACGGGTGTCTGTGGGCATGTTCCCTGGTTATGGGGTTATGATTGGGTTGTTCCAGGGGCTTCTCAAGCCTTGCCTGGGCAGGGTGACAAGAGCTCCAAAGCGGGTCTAAGCAGCCTTCCTCCAGGCTTGCAGTGCACCGGCATGGAAGGCCCTAGCATTCATCAGTGGCCACACAGGGGCAATGGCTCATGCCCCTTGTAGGCAGAGCAGAGTGGTGGTCAAGGGCTAAGCCAGCATCTAGGCTTGAGTGAGTCACAGGAGAGAAAGAGGCACTTTGAGGGGAATACAGCACAGATTCCTTACCTTGGAAGGTGGCATGTTCTCAGTAATTCTCTCAGACAGCCTGACAGAACTGGATGAATCCTTACTGCCACCCTGGTGCAGCAGTGTCACTATCAGAGATGCAGCAGGACCTCAGGCAGGACATGCACCCACTACAACTATTCTTCAACCTAGGAAGGGGGAGAAACCAAAGAGAACATCTCAGACATGCTGAAGTGCAGCTTGGAGGCATCTCCTCTGGGCTCACTAACCCAAGGCACTAGCCCTAACACCAGCCCTATCAAACACAACGTAAGTTTTCAGGGTTATGCTTAATAAATTGTCACCTAGGTAGTGAAATGCAACTTCCCTGCTGCTTTGAGTGGGGAAAAAGGAATAATGCAATCAGGAAGGAGCTGCCTGGCTGGTAACTGGGGAGTAGAGGATGAACAACTTGCTGGCTAGGGGTATCAGGAGTTCAGTTCTCACCATGCTCCATGCCTGCCAGCCACCAGCGAGCAGATCTTTACGAGACATCTTGCACTTCATTTAAGACTGTAAATGACTGTTGCTAAGCTATTGCTGAGAGCCACCTGGATGCTCAGCACCACACAGACACCAGCCTGAGGGACTGACACCTCAGCAGAGCACAGAAAGCCCAGTGCAATCACAGCCCCTCCGAGTGCCATACTTGGATATATGCAGCATGGGACTGGGGATGCCCTCAGCCCAGTGCTGAGCTCAGATGGACTGTCTGGGTAGGGGCAGTTATGGACGTCCCTGGGGAGGCTGCCCAGGGCCATTTAAGCCTAATAGTGCACTCAGAGTCCTGCTACACACTGCTGCCTACCATATTTCATGTGGTTTTCCTCTTCATAGGAATGGCAGAACGGTAGTGTCTTTTGTTTACATTCATGGCAATCATCCTTCTCCTTCACCCCTGCCTCCTCCCCCTCAAATTTTGTTTCTCTCTGCACAGAACCGATGGTGCAGAAGCACCTGGAGAGTCTCCAGAATTACTAYGGGAATGGTTTGGAGACAGGGCCCCTGCAGCGACTCACAAACCTCCTGCTAGTGGAGGGCTTGACAGATATCCAGCAGAAGGAGCACGACATCCTGCAGATCGAAGTCACCAAAGGCCTAAGAAACACATCCAGATGCATCCCTCTAGAGAAGCTCTTCCTGCCTCTCTCCAAGGTCAGCATCCCCCCTCGGATCTCCATGACCGTGGGGGTGGCCGGCATTGGCAAAACCACCTTGGTGAAGCTCTTCATCTGCATGTGGGCAAAGGGGGAGATCAACAGCGACATCATTTTTGTGCTGCCTCTCACCTTCCGGGAACTCAACACCTATGAGAAACTCTCTGCTGAGAGGCTCATCCGTTCGGCGTTCCCTCACATCACTGAGCCAAACTGCATCTCCGCGGGGACCGCCAGGACACTGCTCATCCTGGAYGGCTTGGATGAGTTCAAGACTCCCCTGGATTTTTCCAACACAGTAGTTTGCACTGATCCTAAGAAGGAGATTCAAGTAGACAATTTGATCACCAATATTATACGAGGCAACCTGCTACAGGAGGCTTCTGTCTGGGTCACTTCAAGGCCAACAGCGGCCAGGCAAATCCCCGGGGGGCTTGTTGACCGCATGACGGAAATAAGAGGTTTCACAGCTGCAGAGATGAAAGACTTTTTGGACCAGATATTCYCGGACAACAGAGACTTATCCAGTCAAGTCCTGCACCACATAAGGGCTAACAGATCTTTACACATCATGTGTACAGTTCCTGGCTTTTGCTGGATTTCTGGCTCTTCAATAGGTTATTATCTAAAAAACAGCACTGAGCAATCCCAAGAAATGACAGTTGTTCCTAAGACCTTATCAGAAATCTATTCCTACTATTTTAAAATGGCTTTGAGCAATGATTGGCCAGAAAAGCCGAGACACACGCTCAGGATAGAGCAAGCTATGAACAACAACAAGAAAATCATGGGTAACCTGGGCAGACTAGCTTTCTATGGCCTGCTCAAAAGGAAGTGTGTGTTTTATGAACAGGACATGAAGACTTATGGTATAGACCTTTCCTTGCTGCARAGCAGCTTGTGCAGCAGACTGCTGCTCAAGGAAGAGATGCAGTCCTTCACAGCTTATTATTTCTCCCACTTGACCATTCAGGAGTTTTTAGCTGCCATTTACTATTACACGGCTGCCAAGCGGGCAATATTTGACCTCTTCACGGAGAGTGGCATGTCCTGGCCCAAGCTGGGTTTCCTCAATCACTTCAAGAATGCTGTTCAGAGGTCCCTGCAGGCAGAGGATGGGCAGCTTGATATCTTTGTGCGCTTTCTCTCTGGGCTTCTCTCCCCGCAGGTTAACAAGCTGCTCTCTGGGTGGCTGCTGGTGAAGGACGAGCACAACAGCTTCAGGAGCCCAGCAATCAGCTTTCTGCAGGCCTGCCTGAACACAGACTACGTGATCTCCTCAAGGACAGTGAACACCATGCAGTGCCTGTATGAAATTCAGCACATGGAGATCGCAAAAACAGTGGAGGAAGCAATGAAGAATGAGAGTTTATCTGGGATGCTAACGCCAGTGAACTGCTCTGCCTTGGCCTATCTCCTGCAGGTCTCTGAGGTCTGCRTGGAGGAGACAAACCTCTCCAACTGCCTCACTTATAATGTCTGCAAGAGTCTGCTCTCCCAGCTCCTCTTCTGCCACAGCCTCAGGTAAGTTGCCATGTGACTGCAGTAGGAAAAGCAAGTTGGGACACTGGACTGCTCCCATTTTTCTGTCCTCTGTAACTCAAAATCTCAGGTGTCTATAGGAGGTTTTGTGCTGCTCTCCAGGCTGGACAACAACCAGTTTAAGGACAACGTGATGGAGCTGCTTGGCAGCATGCTGAGTGTGAAGGACTGTCAGATCCAGAAGCTCAGGTAGGACTCAGCCCAGATAGGGCCATTCCTGTGGGGAACAGCTAAGGGGGGATGCACCGAGTGAAGGCAGGGAGAGACCTAAGAAACCAAGGGGGGTAGAGGGGATTGGGAAGTGCCTTTCCCACTGACTCCCCAGGGTGCTAGGCCACACGGATGGCCCCACATGGGCTCTCTTACCCCCAGGTTCTTGCTGGAACTACTTATGCCTCATCTTGGGGAAAGGACTTTCTCATGGCAGCTGGGCAGGTTGTCTCACCTCGGTTCTCAAGGACATCTGCTACCAGCAGCCCTCCATCTGCTTCCCCGGCAGACCACCATTCAGCCAGGGTTGCTACTGATGCCACTCACCTTGGTTATTTTTAGCCAGATTCCTGCTTCTCTGCCACTCCTGAACCTATAATTTGGATAGCAAGACACACACTGCTTGTCCTGGGAATTTGCTTCCCAAGGTCCTGGCTGTACAGCAGGGATGGATACATGAGGAGATGCCCATCCCCAAGCAGACAGACTCTCGAGCTCCCAGCAGACAGATACCTCCTTTTCGTGTCCCCTTCCTTGGCTCTGGCTGAATGTCCCTGCACAGATCTGTGCTCTGAGGTGTGCAGRAGAACAGGCAGGAACAAGAGCTGCCAAGACCCCATCCCAGGAGCCTCAGTGCAGAGGCTGGAGGAGTCACAGCATGAATGAATTCGAAGCCTAAAAACATCTTTTCCGCTCTGTCCTTGCAATCMCCTGTCTGGTGCTCCCCCCAGGGGTGCAGACCTCTAAGCACGATCTACTTTGCAAAGCCTGGAGGAGTCCTAGCATGGATCAAACCAATACTCCTCATCACTCTCCTCTGGTGTGCCTCTTTCTCTCACATCCTTGCCCAGCATGGCTAGCAGGGCTTGCAGACGTGCCAGGAGCTGTGAAAGCCTCTTTCTTCCCCCAAAGACATGCAATTTCTTTTTCTTGGCAGTTTGGCAGAAAACCAGATCAGTGATAAGGGAGCCAAATCACTGGCCAGGTCTCTGATGGTCAACAGGAGCCTCACAACATTGGAGTAAGTTATCCTGCCATTCGTTCATGCTGTGCAAGCCTCACCGGTGTTGGGGGTGTGTCAGCCGTTCCCATGGCCAAAGCAGAGCCAAACGTCCCCCAAGCTGGCCTCTCTTCTGAGCTGGGAGGTGGTCCTGAGGCCCACATGGTGCACTGCTGAAAAGGCAAATGCAGTTCTTGGGATCTGCTGGCCTGGTGCCCCGCCACAGCAGTACCCGCTCGGCCTCAGTGCCTGCTGCCTGAGGCTGCTGTGTGGAACGAGGAATGGCTGATTCCCCCAAACACCAACTCAGCAAAATGGACAGATCCGTGGGGGCAGATGTGGTGACTGTGATGGGCACCTCTGGGAGGAGCAGGCCATGCTGGTGGATGCCCCTTAGAGCAGACAATACAGCTTGGGCATCTGCCTGTCAAAGGGGGGTACCAAGGACCCTGCTTACRGGGAAGAGGAGGATGTGGGCACCATGGCATGTGGGGAAGGCTGGGTAGCCAGGAGCCTGTAGATGGGCTTGGGGCTCTTGRAGCACCAACGGATGCCCACAGCCACAGCGAGCTCGCTGCCAGTGACCRCACCTGCTGCAGTTCCAGCCAGGGAATTTGTTAATAAATACTAGACCAAAAGCAATTACTGTCACTAGTGGTGCTGAATGTGGCACCAAAGGCTCTTTGGCTGGGCCAAGCAAACAGGATGAACCTCTGCCACCTTTCCTGCTTCCCCGCTCTCCATTAGCAGCCCCTGGGCACAGGGCTCCCAAGACACCAGGGACATCTGCAGTAGCACTATGGCTGAAGGAGCAGGGTGGGCACAACATCCTGCCATGTGGTGGCACTTGGCCTGAACTGGGCACAACCCTCTTGGAGACCTGCAGCCAGAACACCAGCCCCTGCCCAGGAGGCGGCTGCCACCCTCCCTCTGCTAACTCGTCTTTCTGTCTGTCTGTCCCCTGCCCGGCCCAGCCTGCGAAGCAACTCCATCGGCCCCAAGGGAGCAAAAGCACTGGCTGATGCRCTGAAAAAGAATCAAGTCCTGCTCTCCCTGAAGTAAGTTTTCACCTTTCAACCTCCACAGCACCTCTGGGAGCAGATTCCCTGGAAAAGTTTCCCTGTAGCCATCCCTCATTCCATTGAGAATTTCGACCCCTTGTGGGATGGTGCCCAAGAGTCCTGGTACATAAACTAGTTCTGCCCTGCAGAGCCAGCTGATTTTTTCATTGCTGATTTGGGTTTTCCTATTGAAACAACTTAACCAAGTCAACATGGAGTTTGACTGACATAAGGCTACATTGCTAAATGAAAAAAAATACTTCTGTCCAAGCAAGCTCTGAGGAGGAAAACAGTGTGGGACAGGAGGGAAGAGGAGTCCCGAGCAGAGATGTGTGTGGCCAGACACCCTTCTCATGCCCGAGGCTGGTGCAAAGAGACAAGAGCCGAGGTGGAGGAGAGAGCCGAGAGCTCCAACTCTGCATTATTACAGTGCAAGCTCTGCCTCTCCCGCTGCAGCGGCAGCTGCGCATTGCTCTGCTCCTCTCTTTCCTTGCAGCCTGCAGCACAACGTGATAAAGGAGGAAGGTGCCAYGTTCCTGGCCGAGGCTCTTCTAACCAACCACAGGTTGACGACCTTGCAGTGAGTGYCTAGGACCTGGTGTCCCCCCTGGGCCCTGCTCCTGTTGTCCACAAGTTCAGATGACCCCCTAGTCCGTCATGGCCAAGCGCAGCCGTGTCCTTGTGGCCTGCTGACTGCACTGAGTGGCAGAGCCTGGCCCTTCCGTAGCTCTCCTTTCCCCAGTTCTCCTGTGAGCCTGGCCCTTCCGTAGCTCTCCTTTCCCCAGTTCTCCTGTACCACAAAAGGCAGTGAGCCCACTCTACCTTCTTCATACCAGCTCTCATGGCAAAGACCTCCCATAACTTTAGAGATGGTGAAAAATGTACAGAGTGAACCCTTGGGTACCTATTTCCTGACCTGAAACATCCCCAGGGTGCACACAGGGTTGAAGGGCACTGCCAGAGCTGAGGAACAGTCTAAAGAGCACAAGGAGGTGCGAGTGCTACCTGACAGAGATGTACCTTGAGCCATCTGACTTGGGTGGCTTTCTCTCCTCTGCAGCCTGCAGAAAAACTCCATTGGAACACACGGTGCAAGGAAAATCGCAGAGGCCCTGAAGCAGAACTGCAGCCTCAAGGAACTGATGTAAGAGTCTGCAGAGGCAATATGATGCCAGCAGTGATCTCCCTTGGCATCTGTGGACAAGAGTTAGAGACAGGAGTCTAGGCCTCAGTATGCAGACAAGGCAGATTTTGATAGCTTTGTCTAAAGGGTTTCACAAAGGTGAGAAGGACAATAGAATTGCTTTGAGCTCAGCTGTGCTGAGAGCTCTACAAACCTGTAGAGAAGCAGAGACCAGGTAGCCATGAAACAGAGTAGCTGAGCCTTCCCTCCAGAAGGGGTGAGCAGGGGGTCCCCAGGCCCTGTGGATACATTAAAAGCTATTTCAGCTAAAAGACAATGTTGATATAAAAACAAGGTTATCATTTGGCCTCCCACCTGGCCATCTCCAGAGAGGCTGTGATAGCAACGGTCTTGCTAGAAGCATTCCCCACCATTGCCTATCCCACTGCACGCACATGTGAAGGCAGCTGGGCAAGTACCCACCACGTAGCCAAGAGGAAGGGTCTCTGCGCACATCCTGGGGGATGCTACCCCACACAAAGGCCAGGTGCCCCCCAGCAGCACAGGGCAAGGTGCCAGGAACCCGCGCTGCCTCTGCAGTAAGGYCATGCCTCAGGACAAGCAGAAGGATGTTGAAGATGGTTCCTTTGCTGGCAGRTCTATGCCTGGCCTCAGAAAGGAGAGGCCTGCAAAGCTGCTTGAGTGCTGCTCGAGCACAGGGGGCTTGTGAGCCCCGCGCTGCTGGTGACGGTTGCAACACGGCTGTGGCTGCTGCTAACACATCTTCCCCTTCTGCCGTAGACTCTCCAGCAACTGTGTAGGAGATGACGGCTCGGTTGCYTTGGCTGAAGCGCTCAAGGTGAATCACAGCCTGCAGAGCCTTGAGTAAGTCCTTCACCCTCGCAGCCCCTGGCTGCTTTAGTGCCCTGCTACTGGGGTCTGGCCCTAGACCACTCACATGCAGCTGGATGCAGCTCAGACCTGCTCAGTCTCCCATCATCTGCCCTCATGTGTCTAGGGGCCAGGGGAAGATGTGAGATGGGAAAGGCTGGGGAAGCCTTGGGACCCTCCCCCTGGGGTCTTGGAGAAGTTGCCTGTCTGGTATTGTGGCAGTGAGCGCCTGCTTCCTTCCTGGTACGGTTTCTAGCATTGTTAATACCTTTAGAGGGGAGGATGTTTATTAAAATCACTTCTCTCAGCCGAGGAGATCTGGTATCCTGCAGACTCATGTCCTACTTCCCCTCTGCTCACCCATAAAGAGCACAGTCCAGCATCCCTGTCTGGATCCCTCCCAAGCCCTCAGCTGCCCCTTCCAACACCCCCTGACCCTTCGAGTCTCCCTGTGCCTGGTTTGCTGAGCAGGTACGAGGCCACGCGTGTGCTGTGCAGAGCACAGCAGTGCAGAGAGCTGGCTCAAAGCAACACAGGCAGCAGCCCTTCCTTTATCACCGATAGCACTGAAGGAGTTAATCCTCAATGCAGATGATGATTTTTCTCCTGCTTCTGAAGGGTATTAGTAGTTTGAGGCTTTTTCCCTGAAATGCAATTAGAATTGACTAATGAGGTCAGAAGATAGCAAGGTGGCAGACAGTCAGGGAAATGGTGCAAGCTTCACCTTCAGAAACGCCAGCAAGCAAGGACCACTCCCCCCATGCAGYGGAGCAGAGGGTTGGTGGCCACGGGCAGGCAAGCTGCCCCTCCTGGGCTCCTTGCAGGACTAGACCATGTCATCCAGCCCCAATAGGGACCAATAACCACAGCAACTATGTCCCTCCTGAGCCKGCAGCCACAGGGCGGGCTGCCTGGGTACAAGGCTCTCTAGCAGTGATGCCAAGCCCTGGCACTTCTGCTCAGCGGGGCCTCACAGGGCCAGCAGAGTGGCTGTCCCATCCTGGCGAGATGCTCCTGGCCTGCTGCCCCTGCCAGGCTCCAGCCTTGCTGGATTCCCACTGCTCCTTCTACCATGTTTGTTCCTTCAACCTTGCAAAAGCACAGGGCCCTCCCCTGCCTCCCCAGAGCTGGGCTCCCAATGCAACAGGCACTTTTCCCCCCAACTGCAACCCCACAACCTACCTGGCGATGTCCAGAGAGGCGTGTCCTAATGTTCTCCTCTGTGCTAGTCTCCAGAGCAATTCCATCAGCAACGCYGGGGTCACTGCACTGACATGGGCACTCTGCTTCAACAAGGGACTCATCAACCTCAAGTAAGTGATGGCATTTCTGGCCCCCTCGTGTGAGACTGCTGCCACCGTAGCTAGCGTGGCTTGCACAACAGCTCTGGTGCCTGCCAGTATCCAGGCCACAGCAGCCTGGCCTTGCTTCCCCAAGTGCTGTTGAAGTCCCAGAGCAGCCTTTGTCCCTCCTGGGGCTGCCAGTCTTTCTTGCCGTTAATTTTCTCCTCTTGAGATGAGTATCAGTTTGGCCGTGCCTAGAGCAATGAAACAATTGCAGCAGGGAAGGGAGCTGGCAAACCCCTTGGTCTGCTTACAGTTTTCAGATAGGTAGGATGTGCAGTTGAAACCCAGCTGCTCTGAAGAGCAGATAACAGTTGGACACAGCATCTGAATCCAGTCTAATCTCATTGCTTGCAGGCCAGCCCACCTCAATAGCTGCTTGGGCAAGTGACCTTAGCTAGATTCATTCCATTCTTTATAACAGAAATCACCTTAYAAGTTGTTTAGCTCCCTATTTTTCAAAGGGCAGTCAAAGCTCTTGGACAAAGTTAGTGGAAGCAGCCCCCACCGTGGGCTCACACCTCATGCATGTCCTTCTCTAGAAAAGGATGGAAAAAGCAGCAGTTCCTGTTTGCAGGCAGCACATTTTTCCCTGGAGATGCAGATGCTGATGGAAACACAAATCAGAAAGAGCGTCACTGAAATAAATGGTTACAGCGCCAGAGAGGCAGGCAAGGGACTTCTCTCCCGCCCTAAGGTCCCTTTCTCCTCTTTTTTCCCTAGCCTGCGGGAGAACTCCATCGGCAAAGAGGGCGGCCCTGCCATCGCCCGAGCCCTGCGGACCAACAGCACCCTCAGGAAGCTGGAGTGAGTCTGTGCCCAGGAGGGCACCCACACTGCTGCACAGCGGTTCTGAAGTTGCATCCAGCTGTGTGTAACTTGTGTCCTCTGCCTCTAGCTTAGCAGCAAACCTGTTGCATGATGAAGGCGTCAAGGCCATTGCTTTAGCCATGAAGGAGAACCGGGCGCTCACATCGCTCCAGTGAGTTTTCCCTTGGATCTGGTTTGCTTCCGAGGCCATCAATTTTAAGTCCCTCCAGTGGGTATTAGGGAGGAACACTATGTCTGAGCCTCAGCTCTGCCACAGCATGAGAGCAGCTTCCCTAAATTGTCTTCCCATGGGATTTGCATTGTGCCATCCAGGCAGGACCCACAAAGCTTGACAAGGCCTTGCTGAGAGTACTGGGTGAGCAGGGGCATCCAGAACGTCCCTTACTTTGGAGGCAGTGAGCAGAGGGGTGCTGATCTCACTGGCTGCTAGCGCTGAGCCTGGAGGGATCTGGATTCCTGGCATCAAGCAGCCCAGGGCTTCACGTCACACTCTCTTTTTGCAGCTTGCAGTGGAATTTCATTCAGGCAAAAGCCGTCACAGCCCTGGCACAAGCACTACAGTCCAACAGCAGCCTGGCCAGCCTTGAGTAAGTAGGCAGCTGATGCAACTCAAAGCCTTCTAGGGCTGCCAGGTCTCCCATCAGTGCCTGCTCCTCAGTCACATCTGTGGGGTTCAGGCCGCAGGGAGACTTGTGAAGAGCTGACACAGTTTGCCCATCTTAGCTTGCAGGAGAACACCATTGGTGATGAAGGAATGGCTGCTTTGTCTGCTGCACTCAAGGTTAACACAACCCTGGCAGATCTCCAGTAAGTGTTTAGGCTGTGGTGGGTACCTGGAATGTTATGGAGACCTAATCAGAACAGACACTAAAGGGTCCCTGTTCTTTTGCAGCCTTCAGATGGCTTCAGTTGGCACRGTTGGAGCCCAAGCTTTGGCAGAGGCCTTGATGGTCAACAAGAGCCTGCAGATCCTGGAGTAAGTGCTTGGTGGGGCCCTCAAGCCCCTGTTGCTGTGAGGCTGCTCCTTGTGGGCCTCTGAGCTCCTACTTGTCAAGTCAGAGCTGCTGCCACCTCCATAGTGTGCTATCCAGACTGTGGGCACTGTGACYCCAGCTTCTCTGGGCATCTGCTTTCTGGCAAGAGGTCACATCTCTCACCTTCTCCTCACATCCATGGACAGGGTCTGGCCGAGCTGTGAGCCACCTTGGGCTGCCTGCTCCAYTTGCCCTTCCTCATGGCCTGTCTTCCTTCACAGCTTGAGGGGAAACTCCATTGGTGTGGCAGGGGCCAAAGCGATGGCCAACGCACTGAAGGTCAACCGCAGCCTCCGCAGACTCAAGTGAGTATTCCTTCTCCCCTGGGAGTAGTTCCAGGCTTTCTGGAAAGGGCAGAGGGRACAGCAAGGCCAGGGCCTCTCATTGTGGCAGATCACTGGATTGACAACATGCTCCTCACATCCATGTTTGCACACACTTACGCACAATACACAGATACACACCTGGACAAGTACAGCTGCACACTAGTAAAACCAGGGCCATGTGTTCCTTCCATGTGGTTACATCTCCTCGGTCCGTTCTTCCTGATTTCCTTGCCTCCTCACAGCCTGCAGGAAAACAACCTGGGCATGGATGGAGCCATCTGCATCGCCACGGCTCTGAAGGGAAACCACGGCCTCACATATGTGAAGTAAGTGACCGCTAAGCACTGAACCAGCTGGTAAGGCACAAAGGAGGGAGACCTCAGGGCTGGTCAGGAGGACTCTTCCCACTGCTGGTAATGCTCCATTCCCAGCTCCGTGCATGGACAGCCCTGGCAGTGTATTCTCCTCTCTGACTGCTGACATCCACACACAACTCTAGGTCTCATCACTCCTCCCTGGTGGGTCAGTGATGTCTTTGGGGCAAAGAACCACCCTAAAAGGCAAATATTCTCCAAAATACCATACAGCCAGGCTGGCTTAGCCCTCCCAGCTTCCCAGAGGCTGGTTACTGCCTCACACCTGCAGCCTCCAGGGTCTCAAATCTGAAGCCTCCATGACCAAGGTTCCAGCAAGAGCTCCAGGCTGGCATGSGGAGGGTACAGATGATGTTGGTGTAAAGTTAGGGAGCTTCTCCTGTACCCACTCAGGATCTTGCTCTCCTCTGTAYCAAGCCTGAACTCCTCTCCTCTTCYGCTCCCTCCTCCTCTCCTCTCACAGCTTACAGGGGAACCGCATTGGCCAGTCAGGAGCAAAGATGATCTCAGACGCCATCCGMACAAACTCACCTGACTGCATTGTGGAGGTGTGAACTCGGCTGACTGCAGCGAGGACATGGTCTGGTGGGGCAGGAGGGTGTCCCTTCAACTAGCACACATGTGCAGGGAGCTGCTTGGCCCTTCACCTGCATCTGACARAGGAAAACTGGGGAAAGGAGAGCATCTGAGCTCCCCAGCATGGCCCAGGAGGAGCAGCTCACAGCAGTGGGTGCTGGGGCCTAGAGCCTCTGCATCAACAGCCAAAACCTGCTCCTGTTAAAAGATGCGAGTTTGCAACTTTGCCCATGTTCATCTAGGTCTTATGGGATCTTTAGGCCTTCAGGAATAGGCAAAATGCAAACAGGAGGGCAAGGAAGAAAGAGGAGGGGGAGAGACCCCATCAGAGTCAGGCTCTTCTCACATGGTAAATGGAAATTGAGCCCCCACCACCTGCAGTAGTAACCCCCTCTGTGATCTCTCTGCTGACAGGGAATGCAGCACCATGCTGAGAGCCAGCCCAGGTCTGGTACATCCTGACCACTCAGGAGCCACTACTSTTGCCAGATTGAGTCTGGAGGCAAACATAGCAATGCCCTAAAACTCTGCTCACAGAGCTAGCTCCCCTCCATCTAGTTCACAAGGCCTTGGGATCCCAGAACTGGGGGAAGCACTTCTTASCTGGCTAAACAGTGTCCAATTTAGCAGGTTTCCAGGTTACTTTGGTCCCAGAGAGTTATCAGAAATCTGTTGTTTCCTTGCTCAGATCAGACAGTGTGGTGCTTTGAACCTGACACATCAGAGCAAGGACTTCTGTGCAGGGTCTCAGGAGGGTTCCAYGCAGCAAATACAACCTGTGGTGTTTGTCATGTCCCTAAGAGCAAGTTGGTTTGGGCTGTGCATGGCAGAACTGTTTGATCTGTCAAACCTCTCTATCGAAACCTCTTAGAAGTATGAATTGCAAGAGAATGGAGCCATCTAGAAAGACCACAGGAAATGAGGAGGAAGAACAGGAGGGTACTTGGGGGAAGAAGGGTAGTGCACAAGGATGGGCTATCCATAGCTGATGTGGTTAAATATTATAGTTGGGAGCAGTTTGTCTAAAAGTTCTGACCTGCAGCCATCAGTGGCACTGACCTTCAGACACTCCTTCCTGATGCCCCAGCTGCAGAGCGTGCCCTTCCCTGGCAGGTCACCTTCTGGATGGGTGGCTGCTGAAGGCAGGTGTGACAGGTGATGCCTTGGTGTGCAYGGCTGAGACCCAGCAACTCCCCAGAAGGGGCAGGGTTTACAGACGGATTGGTTGCAGCGTCCTCCTGCAGCAACTGCCCCCATCCTCTGCTGCAGCTGGAGTCCAACACACTGCTGCTGCATTCCGTCCAGTGAGATGGCTTCAAAGACCTCTGTGGCCTGATCCTGGAGAAATGCTGGCATGACCTATGCCATTAAGTGCATACTTGAAAATAAAGTGTTTCCTAGCTGTAAAGCTGCTCTGCATTGCCTTACTAGTTGAGGAACATCACATGTGACATTTGGGGGTCACTGTCAGGCTCGAGCTCCTCTGCCTGGACAAGAGATGTCACGCCACGTACTAGCATGACAAGGGGCTCATGGCTTATCCTGCCTCTTGCCAGGGACAAGGTGTATTGGCCATACAGTGACTGGCCTCCAGGTGAGGCAAGGAAGTGCTAAACCCTTGCACACAGAAATGACTTTCTGCTGCATTTCTCACTGAGGCCAGTGGTTACTCCCAACAGCATCTGCCTTGTAGTGGTGGCCAGAAGGCAAATCCTTCTGAGAAAACCCTCCTGAGAAAAGCTACCTCTGGTTGAAAGCCCTCAGTCACATCGTGGAAACAAATGGCCTTGGCAGGGTRCACAGCTCAAGGCACCAACTCTTCTTTGAGCTTTGGAAGAAACTCCTTGGAACTGTTAAACTCACTCAAGTAACCTGTATCCTGACCTCAGAAACACCAATAGCTCATACAAACACTGTTGAAATATTAGCTATGGGGAGACTATTTAGCTATTCAGGCTATAGTTAAGAACATATGTCTTGGCTTTTTATCCATTTTCCTCATAAGGAACCTGATATTCACAGTGATTCTTTCCCAGGACACATCCTGCAAGGAACCTGCCACACAGACAGACTGTGCTAAAGAAGAGCTGGCTGAGCTCAGCACTGCACCTGGGACAGGAGGGGAGCAGAGAGCTGCTCTCTGCCCAAGGCCCTAGGAAGGCATCAGGCCAGGATAAGCCGGGACCAAAGCTGAAAGGAACACCTAGTCCCAAAGCAGGGAGCCAGGCCAACTCCGAGCCTGTGTCGGTAGAATCCCAGAGTCAGGATTGCTCCCTGTCACCACTGTGGGACCTGAAAGGTGGGGATTTCAGCTTGTAACTCTGAGTCTGAGCCTTCTGTGTGAGAATCTTCTAATGCAAACAATGAGCCACCATGGAAATGGTCCACTGGCCTGAAGGCTGCCCTGTCAACTAAAAGGGATGGAATAAGCATCATCCCAGGATGGGAGGCATGTTTCCTCTCCCACCTCCTCAAGAAGCAGGCTCTATTTGCCTTACGGAGTGACTCCAAAGCCTTTTTTTCTTGGCAAGAGGAACATAAATTACACGCTGAATCACAAACTCCCTCAGGACATAGTGATGTGGAGTGATTTAAGTCCTACCTCTTTCACCAATATTTCCAAGCAGATGGAGTGGCTCAGGGCCAGCCCTGCCCAAAGCTTGTGCGCAGCCCACAGCCATCACCCATCTCAGGTCACCTGGAACACTAACAGGAAGCAGAGATAACAACCCTCGACTGGCCTCGGTTCTGTGCCCTGGAGCTCTAGGAAATGCAGAGTTAATACAACAATTTGGAATATGTTTCATCCGTCTGTACACATGTACGAAGATGTAGTTACACACTGACACTTCCCAGCTGAAGGTGTCAAAGGGTTGGAGGGCACCTTTCCACTAGCACTGGGAGATGGCTGCTAAAATCACTACTGTTCATGCCTTACACAAGAACCTGCATCACAAACCACAGCTACCCTAAAATCTGGCTGGCTGTGCTGAAATGCTGGTGGCAGGGCTCCCTGAAGAGGCCCTGTTTGTACACAGAAGGTATAAGTCAGCTTTCCATTTCAGCTACAAATTAGGAAACAAGACAGAAAACTAACTCTACAATTGCAGCCCAAACTCAGAGACTGGACTCAATTTTGTGAGAAATCTCTCTTGGGCCAGATGCATCTCTTTCAATATGAGAAGTGGAGCAGGGATTATTCCTTGCATTACATGGGGAGATGTTTTCAGAACAGATCCTAAAAACAGTCGATACTAGCACCAGCAAAAAGGAACTCTCAAGACAAGACTACACTAACAAACTTGCAATAGAAGTCTAACACTAAAGACGCTGTCCTCCATGCTTCCTTCCTCTGAAGTGTGAGAAAGAGAATTAACTTTACAGGGTGTAACATGGTGTCAGCCTTTCAGCTCAAACCTGTATAATGGTGCGCATTTCAGTACATCACTGCAGCCACATATGTCCCCTTGTTACTGCAAAAACATTGTGGTTTATTTACCTGTAAACTTTGGTCCTCTCCTGACATGACATTTCGAGTTCTGAGCTCTGCTGATGGGGATCTACCTGAAGTGTGAGGATTCCACCATAAGGGTCAGAGACATGGAGGGATGAAAAAGCTCCTTTTTTTTGTTGTTTTTCCAAATAATTCTTAGTATTCCTTCCTTCAACGGAGGAGTTGGACCTGACACTAGATTTCAGGTGGAGAAGTACTTTGCTGATGTATAAAGAGAGAAGGGCAGGAGAACAGCCTGGGCTCATCTGCCTTGATTAACACCCTCTGAAGTGAACTCTTCTAATCAAACACTGATTTCTGCTCCTGTGAAGATAAATTGGAAGGACACAGCAGAACTGAAAGACAACACTAGCTCTAGCTATTTTTCTCTAACCTCAGTGTGCTTTTGCTCATGCCATCAGTCTAACCTACTGAACCTCTTGGTTTACCAAACTCTTCTGTTATCAGTAGACTAACAAAGCCTGGTTACTTACAAACTTGTGCTGAAGTCCCAACACCACCACTACCCTACACTAGTGCCCAGTTCCCGTCATATTGCTTATGATCACCTGGCCCTTGCACACATTTTCTTTAATCCTCACCAGGGAAACTGAAGATCTTGAGATATTCTCCTAACATCCCTCTCCCKTCCTGCCAGTAGTGCAGAGGGTAAAATGAGGGTCATGACCCTTTTTACTCCTTTTACAAGGAGTAAAAAACATAATTAAAACAACAACAAAAAGCAACAAGAGAGTTAACTGGAAGAAGCATTTTGTACCCATCAACTTCTAAGGATTTCTGAATTTGGACATTTGACCCTGGGTTCTCATAGATGAAAATGAAGTCAGGAATGTATAGAAAATAAATCGAGCAATGGTGGCTAAACTTCTGGCCTGTTTAAGCACCTAGAAGCTGATTTTGTATGGATTTAATTACAATGCTGTCCTGCATGGCTGCTCTCAGGACATCCAAGCATGGCCCTTTTCAGTTTAGTTTAGTAATAGTTCCCACTGACATAGCTGAAATACTGAGACACACTACCTTAAAYACCACCTTCAGTACCACCTTCAGGGTATCGAGAATCCCTTCCCTGGTTCCCTTGTTTTAACTTTACTCCTTTAGACCAGCTGGCACTGCTCTTTGTAGAGACAAGCCCTTGATTTAGTAAGGGGTATGTTTATGATAAATAAATTCAAGCCAGATTTAAAATCAATTTAAATGTGCTCCCAAAGCAGCTTTCCATCCAGATTTATTAAGCCAACGAGTTTGTCTGGATGTTGTGAAACGCAAGGAAATCAAGCACACAATGCTCACTGGAGTGCAGCTTTTGGCACTGTGGTGCATGAGGGCCTGTTCTAAGGCAATTATGGAAATAACAGCATTCCCCATTAGTGTGATTCTAATTATGGATAAACTGCTCATACTTTGAGAGGCACAAGATTAGCAATCCAAGTTTAATTTTCAAGTTTAATGAACATTATATCCCAACTCCTGAATTCGAACTGGCAAGCACTTTTCTGATGGCAGGCTATTAGCTCCTGACCTGCATGCTGTCCAAAGTTTGCATTCCAAGATGCCAATAGTCCTGCTACTGAAGAGTCAGAAGTCATTATCACTTTCCTCTAGTGGCTCTGGCTTCTTTGCCCGGCGACTGGATTTGCCTGCAGAGATTTCCATGCTATCATCGTCCACATCTTCATCATCATCATCATCATCATCCAGGTCAATTTCACTGTCATCTGAGTCTTCCTGCAGGAGACAGGGCAGAGGATTCACAGCTATATTTTGATTCTCAGAGCTACATGCAACAGATAAAGCTCACCATTCACACAAGGCATCTCTGCCAGCCCAAAGGCAGCGAATGCTGCTTCCGGCCAACGTTAAGTTGTTTCATTCCCTGCACATGGCATGACCACACACTTGGGGCAGGCACTGGTCAGGAACCTACATTTGGACTTTCTCCAGTGAACAGCAGCAGGTCCTRCAAAAGGGCTGGCTTCAGGCTGTAGCTCAGGCTGCTACAGTGCTGCTGGCCTCCCAAAGGAGTAAAAGGCTGTGCTGAACACCCACTTTTAGCTTTCAGCTGCAGTTCCTCACTTGACTATACAGCAACTGCTTCATTCAATCTGTTGCACACCTCCTTCCACACTGCACAAGGCTGATAACACCCTCCCTCATTYCACCCTTATCTGTAGTACTTAAAGCTTTAAAAGCTTTTAAGATGAAGTAAGACCTAATGTGAGATCAGGAGACTAGTGGAAAAAAAGAACTGCAGGAGAAAAACCTACCTGTACCTTGGTCTTGCGCATGCCTGGCTGAGCTGGGGCAGATCCCCGCTTGGAGAGCCAGGGTGGAAAGAACAGGAGAGGCAGACCAGAAAAAAAATATGTACAAGAACATAAAAGAAAACAAAAAGCAACTAGAATGACAACAGAAGAAAAAGCAGCAGGGAAAGCAGGTATAGCCAAAGTGCCATGTGCCATACTTGAGAACTATTACACTGCTTTCCAGCAAAGACATAGGAAACAAAATCAGAATGGGGAAAACTCAGCACAAGCTACCAAGGAAGAACAACTCCCCAAGAGGAGGCTTTCTGGTGCCCCCGCCTGAGACTCATCCTCCAGGAAAGCAACTGCCTGGAGTTGGGGACGAGAGTGCAGAGACGGTTGGGAGTGCTGCGTGGCCTGGGTTCACTCTGCCTCCCTCCATGGGGCAGCAGTCACCTTCCATTCAAGGGCTCACTTTGCCTTCTTAGCAACTTGCAGGCTCAAGGGCAATGATGGGGTCAGTGGTGGAGCCTCCTCTCACCACACATGACTGTGCAACTGCAAGAGATGCCCTCATGCTCCACAGAGAGGGAAAACTCTCACAAGGAAAGGTAGAGATGCTCTGAGCTGGGCTGGACACCCAGGACACACTCATTCATGGGGAGAGCAGGAAGGACCAAGAACCACACTAGCAAAGAACCAACAGAGGCCTGGCACACAGCTGGTGGCTCTTGAGGACTCCTCAAGTCCACAGTCTGATTAACTAACTCTTTGAGGGGTTCAAACCAGTCTCACTAGTTTCCTTCCTTAGGCACATAGGAGCCTGTCACTGTCCCTAATAAGCCTCTCAGCCCTGTGGTCTGCTAAGATACTGTATTAAGAGGTCAGGGTCATGAGAAGGGCAAAGTAGCTGCAGCTGAGGGCACTGAGAGGCAGAAGGTCTTGGCTTTCCACACCTGGATGTGCTCAGCCAACAGGAAGACATGGGAGCAGGCCACAAACAGGATGTGGTTAAAAACAAAACGAAAGTCTAACTGAAGGAGAGATTGCAGAGGTAAACACATGGGAGGGAACAGGGACAGGATGACTACAGACAGAACTGGCAAGAATAGGGTCAAGGATAGTCAGCAAGAGCAGTACCTCCTTGGCTCTGCCCAGTAGGCCAGCCCTACTCCTATTGACCTGTTCAGTGACCTTCAAGAAACTTAAACCCAGAAGGTCTAAATGCTAATGCAGTGAGTCTCAGGGAACGTCAGCCATCTGTGTGCAGAGCAGAGGTCTTCTCTTGCAGTCTCCTATGCCCTTCTACAGCTTTCTAAACTCCAAGGGGCTGCTTCAGAAGCAGACCAGGGAAGTTTTCAGGGACAGGAAAAAATAAGGTCACAACACCTTCACCTAAAGCGCTGGCAGCTCCCATCCCCGCTGCGGAACAGCATGAATGGCAGAATTCCCGCAGCACATGTACCATCATTCACACACTGCAAGCTGAGTTTAAAGCACAGGCCAATATCCAGAAAGCAAAATAAAAATGCCCAAGTATCTGTGTATGCAGATGGCTATAGGAAAGGAAGAGAAGAACAGGCCTATAGCATAAAGATTCACAAGGTGACATGAAGATTCACCAGATTAGAAGCTGCTTCTCTAGCTGAGGAGGAGGGGGTAAATATAAAGCACCATTAGGGAAGCTCTGCAGGCTTCTCCGGGCTGTGGGATGGTTACTCACATCTTCCTCTGTGTCTCCGCCATGCATTGTTCCCACGATCCGCTTGCCAGATCTTCCTGCAAAGCAAATAAAATCACCATAAAGGCTCATGGCTCATGGTTAACAGAGGGACAAAACAAAAAGATAAAGCTCAGGGTTTACCTTTTAGAGAGACAACGAGAGGTTAAGATGCCAGGACATGCAAGGTCATCCCATTTGTTAAGCCACAGAGGTCAGAAGGGAGAAGAGAGATGTCTGAGATGTCAGAGTAATTCCAGTCAAAATCATGTTGTCACAGCTACCTTATGCCACTATGACAGTCCTGTAGGCTAGGGCACATAATTGTTCTAAGAACAAGCATTTACTTGTCTTGCATAAGGAGCCTGATAAGACTGGTTTTGGTTTTTGTTGTTGTTTGTGCGACAAACCCTCAAGCCGGGAGAATAGTTCAATCTATTTAGCTTACTGTCTGAGAAACAATAAGATTATGGTGTACAGGAATTCATCAGCAGAAAATCCTACGGCATATAAGCTTTTAAGTTGTTATAAGACATAGAAAAGGAATCTGGGGCTGGAAGCAGAAGTCAAATGAATTCCAATCTGAAATACAGCAGTGATTTCTCACCACAGAAATGATCAATCATTGGAACTAGACACTACAGACAGTGTCAGGGTCTCCATTTCTTACTTTCTCCAAATCCTAACACATCATTCCTTCATCAATTACACAGTAAAAATTAGTGACCTGTGATGCACAGGATATCAGATCTAAGCAATTCTTCTAGCTTCAAATTCTAGGGAAAAAAAATGGGACTTGGCGTAAAACTCTTCCAGAAAAGACAGCTGATTACTTGCAATTAATAGCAAGCTATAAGAAAGCACCTTAACCCATGAAGGATGAAGTGAAACAGGGTTTATGCACAAGTTTTAGCACGCTGTTAGGCAGAACAAAGATTATCATATGACTTTCTTGATGGATGTTCAGTGCATCTCTGGCTGAGGTTTGGGAAAAACGATATGGAAGCTCCCAAGTACTCTATCCAACTTCCTTACATGTCTCATTCAGTATATGACCCATTCTCAAAATGCTGCCTCTAAAAATCTATGTCCTCAGAGCAGAAAATATTAAGTGGAACCATGTAGGTACCAAGTGYTGTAAGGAAACCCATGCAAACCTCTACTTGCTTCCCAGGCATGACAGATATCCAGAATGCATTTGTGTACTGGAGGGGAAGCAGGAAAGAGAAAAGTTGTCTGCACTGAACAGAGAGAGGTGGCAAGTATAGTGAGGGGGTTGTTTGAAACGTACTGGATTCAATTTACTTGGGCTCAGCTTGCAGTGACTTGAGCATTGCCCTGCTCTGCCCGCAGGGGCTTGCACAGCTTCCAAGTGGGAGGAAGCTGGTTATGCCGCTTTACAGACAATGCCAATTCCGGGGGGACAGACTGTACAGAGGGATAATTAGGTAAAATGTTAGTAATGAGCAGACTAATTCACTGCACCTTTGAATTCAAATCCAATCTCCATGTGTTGCCACGGCTTATAGCCACTGGAACCACCAAAGATCAGAAGCAAATGCATATCCACGGTTTTAAGCCCATGAGCATTTGTTTCTTCCTCTACATACGATGCTTGCTGTTGTACTGATCTGTGCAGCTGCCTACAATGCATCTACAAGATATAGATGCTTTAAATGTTTTCACTCAGCAGACAATATATGCTAATCCCATGCCTGACAAGACWCTACCCTTAGCCAGAGGGGTCAGAGAACCAACCGTGCCAGGACAGATGGGCTTGTAGATGAAACCCTGCTCTCGCTTTGGAGATCTGTATCCAGTCTTGAGCCCTTAATGCAGTTTCCCAGTGTGAGCCAGGACACCTCCCTGCCTTCATCTTCTCACACAGAAAATGAGGCTAAATCTTTTGGCCCGTCTCTCATCTGCCTGTCCTCTGGAGACCACCTTCTGATGCATATATGTTTGTRTCCCTTAGCACAAGGCCCTGACAGCAGTTTTCTGAGCAGTTGATTAAGTCCATTACAGCTGTTGCTCAGGATAAATAGCTAGCTATTCCTATAACCTCCCCAAAGAGGAAACTTGCTTGGGATCTAGTTGCCAGTCTCAAGCCCACCATTTCTGACCTACAGCATCCCCTTCTCCTCCATTATTGCAGCTGCCATAACAGGGGCTGAAGGCATATAGAAAAGTCTTTTCTTTCCACTCGTGTAGTCAGCTTTGCTGACACATCACCTGTACCTGAACACAGCTCTGTTAGGAGAAAATGGACAGACTGAGGGAGCTCTATTTGCAGTTAAGGCAAAAGAATTTCTGTGGCTTCCAAATGGCAGCCCCTTTCCTAGTATATCTATCTGAACTCTTACTATGTGCTGAATGTTTCTAAAACAGCTTGACTGTTCCCCTTTCCCCAGCCACACAGTCCCAGTAACATTCAGCAGCAATATCACTAAAGCAAAGATCATTTAGACTCTTACCTAGAAGACAGAAATCAACAGATTCACTKATAAGTATAGCAAAATCAGAACAGCAATGCCAAGTTTCTTTCTCCTTAGATATGTTTCCTTTAAGCACTGGGCAGTCAAATGCAGTGGCTCATAAAGTCCCTGTAGTTTTGACTATTTTTCCTTCCAGTCTGAAGAGGCACAGAAGAGGAGACTACTCTGACTCTCCAGAAAGTTTCTCTGGGGTTTGCAATTAGAACTTGCTTTGTTTTACTATCGAAATACATTCACCCCAGAAGCAGTCACAAGGAGCTGCTGTATGCCATGCAAAGTCCTAATCAGTTTAGAACTGTACTCTGATGTTCACAAACAAGGAATTTATTTTTAAAAGTTCATGAAGATCAATACCAGTTTGGTAGAGTCCTGCAAGGCTGTGAGCTATTTTGAGAGCAGGTGCATTTAGAAAATTGTTCCTCTTGACTTCATACGTTATTAAACAGCTGGAGGAGTCAAACACTATTAAAACATAGCTAACTACCTGCCTGCATGATGCACTCTTTATGCCTCTTTAGTCCTCTTCCTCTGACACCACCATGATAACAGCAAAACCCAAATCTGCTTGCGGCCTCACTTTCACAGACTTTGGAACAAGGCCTATCTGCCAAGACATGCAATGAGAGACTCACGAAGAACCAGCAGGAAGAGAGTAGTAGTCTGACCAGATTGAAGGATTTRTTGTGCTTCTAGTGCTGGGCACCTATTGTTAATTGCCAAGAAATCAGATGGGGATTTTCAAAGCTCCCAAGCACGTCAATTGCAAATCCTATGTGGAAAGGAAAAGTATGAAGTGTTATAAGCTCAGCAGAGCCTAAGTCAGGGTCGCTATTCCTACTAGCCTCGCTGCTGTCCCTCCAACACCACAAAAAGGCTGTAGCTCTCCAAAGCCTCCAAAGGGGTGAGGTGCAGGGCACCTGCARGCCCAGCTGAGTATGTGAGCTGCACATGTCTCCATGAAATACAGCTCTATCAGGACTAGGAATGTGCAGAGGCCTGCAAAGAGCCTCTASTGCAGAAAGTGCTGGAGTCTGCAAGCTGGCCTATGATGGGGTTTTATTGTTGCATATTTGTTTTATTTCCTCCAGGGAAATACACTTTGCTTTATTAACAAAATCCTTCCATCTCCTCATCAGTTGCACCCAGATATTTTCCTCCTTGCTATGTTTAACTATGCAGATTTTGACAGGTTAAGATTTTATCCAAGTAAACCTGCTAACCTGTCTGCTAACACATCATTATTGCAGTGATCCTCTGGGTGCAGTTCTGGAAAGGTAAAAGGCTCCAAGAAGGCTGCGCTCTCATTGTTTGACTTTGGACTGTTTACTGAGTAGCATTTAGAGGCTGATAAAGCTGAGTTCTTGCAATAAATACCAAATGAGGTTGAAGCTGTTATTGCCTTGRTAGTGAAACAGTCTTTTCAATACAAACAGGACAAAAAAGCCCCTTAACATCAACACTACAAAAGGAAGCATATGAGCTTCTAAAACATTTAGATATTGGAGCTGAAAGATGGATAGAGGCATAGAGAATGATTTAATACAGACAGTCCCACAGCTCTGCACGTGTAAATTATTTCTGTTTCACTCCGTAGCGTTTCTGGTGCCTACCTTGTTCCAAGCACAGTGTGTACTAGTCTGCCCTGCACAATGAGCCTAGTACATTGGGAACAGGAGAGATCCTAAATTGATTCATGATTCCAAAAAGCATTTCAGAGTCCTGGTCTGAATGAGGCTGAAATGATAGATCTGCACATGTAATCACAATGTCTCTTCAAAATCTGCCACTCTGATGGTGCGGATGCTAAAAATGTGCATTAGTTCAAAGAGAAGACTGCACAGATTCTTAGAAAAAAATCTACCAAGGGTTAAACTAAGTATGTGGAAATCACATTCAGCTCAGGAACTCTGAAGGGGGTCAAAACAGCTGGAGGATGGGAGAGTACCTGAGGGAAGTCCTGTCACTCTCCCTGGCATTTGCTTTCAGCAAGTGCTGCAGTCTGACCAGGCTGGGTGACCTTTCATCTGCCCTGGTATAACTGCTAGGACAAGGTTTGCTTTCCTCTCCCGACATCCCCTCTGTCTCCACACAAACAATTAACCACTTGTCAACTAGTGGTTTGCAACCCGTTTCCGTCAAGAGGTTTTTTTTAATTGCAGATGATTAAGACTAGCATTCTAAAGTCTTAATCTCATGCTCTAGGCAAAACCAAGCACGAATTTTATTTGTTGGCATTCTGATAAAACATTCTTATTCCAAATTCCACTGCTCACACATAGTGTGACCCTGGAGAGGATTGCTTAAGTTCTTCATGCATCTGCTATTTAATTTGTATAACTGCTTCACTTGCCTCTTGCCAGACAAAATGAAAGCAGATTGTGCATTTTTATTCACACTTACAACCTTCAAATTAGAAGGTACAGATGATTAATGTAGTCTTTTATTTATAAAAGCAATGATTTGTGACACGTGGATTTAAATATACTAAGCCATATTAGGCAGGAAACCTGCTTGCAATTGTGAATCACTATAAAAGAGATGGAGTTTCACAAGCTCAGTAAGCCAGCCAGTTTGGCTGATATCTTCCCAGTCATTTTTTCTCAACTTGATTTTTCCCTTCTTGAACCAACAAGAGCCTTCCTGACTTCTTAAARGCAGTTTGCTGCTTTCCAAACCAGAGTCTAAAAATTCTGAACTCAATGGGGATACAAGCTACATAGCTCATTAAAACTTATTTCTCAACCTGCTCCTTGTTATTTCTCTTTGTATGAAGGGAATAAGGATTCAATTTTCTCTCTGTACCATAGGAACTAGCAGTTTGTCATGCCTCCCCTTGCTAACACTCTTTTCTGCTTCACAGGAGACTAAACTCTACCCCTTCAAGTTGCTTAATTGTCTAAAAGAACAAAACTAGGCGCAATTGTGTCAAAGCCACATTCACTTTGAACTTAGCTGCATGTAGACAGACCTCACAAAAGGGCTCTCGAGCCTGAAAGTGTGTCCATTTTTCTCAATTATACCAAGTGGTCCAATAAGAGGTATTACCTCTCCCTGMAAATCTTGCCTCTATAATGGCCAAACACACAGAGTACCTGCCCCTCTATTATGAACACAGGGAAGAAATTTTCTCTTGTCACATTAATAAGTAGGAAATTAGAGATGTAAAACTGAACCACAGCATCTGGAGAAAGGGATCACAGTGGGCCCMTTTCTTCTCATCAGAAGGGCAGACATGGCTTAAACACCACCTTTTAGGYAAATGCAATTCTTGAAAAGGAAATGACTGAAGCATCTTGAACTGAGTCAGGGAAATAAAGTAGCAATTAATACAAAAACATTCTTATTCTACTGTCTGATAATTAAGTACATTTTAAATGTAAACAGTATCTACRCTGAAGTATAGGTATAGATTTTCCACGTATTTCATAACAAGCACTCAGTGAACATTCAGGGTCCATCTTCCAAAGAAGCTGAAGCACCTGACCTTAGTCTCAGGTCTTGAGACAGTCTCCAGTGTGAGGGTCACACAGTCAAACATATAACCTCACTGCCAATGAAGGATTGGGATCAAAGAGCCCCACACACAAAGACAAGTATAGATCTGAACCTGTTCTCAAGGCTAGAATTGCTTAAAATTTAAGTATGCATTCTGGATCAGGCTGGAGCTCCTGAAGAAAAATCTGTGGCCTGACTAGGATCTTGACATAGTCCAAACTATTTTCTTCCATGCAGTATGAACAGATAGGGATATGCAGGTTTGGGCAAGCTAGAAGAACAGAAATCCCATAGTTTTCTTAAACAAAGTAGGTATTTTGAATCAAAGGCAACGGTGTGGATAGAAAGCCTGCTCTTATCCTCACCTAGAGAGGCTAGGTAACAAGACAAGATTACACACAGAAACCTTAGCAAAGCAGAAAAGTGAGCCCATGGCTCTCAGCTTAAAAGCTTAACAATGTTTGTATCCATCTCTGCCAGAAAACTGTAGGGCTGAGGTGTTATGAGTAAGAGTGGAGGTGCTATGAGTAAGAGTACAGTCATTACTCTTCTAGATGAATTGCAGAAGAGGAGCCATTTACCATACCTGAAGCTGATCCAATTGTTCTGTTCATATAACAGCCGGAAGGCTGAAGGAGGACAGAGCAGCTAAAGGAGACTTCCCAAACGCACAGAGATAAGGAAAGAGTAAAGATTGGGATGGCCACCTTGCAGCCAGCAAACTGCAGAGTATGTGAAAGTCAGAAGATAATTATGTGCTAGTAGTTTACTATACAAGGAAGTAAAAAAGCAGAGCAAGCTGTCTAAGCAGCACAATGGAGAAAACACCTTGGGGATTAGAGTACCTGAAGTGTGACAAGCATTGACTTAATGCTGAGTTTGCAGTCGGTGTAATTAGTGATAACATAGCTCTTCCTGTGTTTATCACAGATAAATTCTACTTGTAACAAAAGCTACAGCTTCTTTCTTCAAAGCTTATGTTAAGAGCTAACTATTTGAATGCATCCAGTTCTTACGTCTAAGTTATCAATCTCAGCCGAAGAGAAATGATGAGATGGGGCATCAAAAACAGCTATATACAGTCATCTCTAAGGCCTCCAAAATTTGTATGGTCTTATCTTTTCTCAAAAAAAATCGCAATACAAAAAAAAAAAATTATATACCAGGATTTCTGCATTTTTCAATAGTAGCTCTAGCCTCACTCGGAGAGGGAAGAGTAGAATTACGCTCAGAACAAAACAAAACAAAACAAAAACACCCACAACAAAAAAAGCGATGTCTATCCAAGCAACAGGTGTGAAGGTGTGAGCAGAAGTACTGGCACATGAAATCACCCAACTAGTACTTCATCCAGAGCTTTTGCCCTCACAGTTGGCAAGAATGCCAGTGAGAACTAGCCAGATTGTGGTTTCATAGCCAGATTGTGGTTTCATTTTGCTGGGCTGTAAATTGGGATGACCTTTTTCTCCCTGCCCCACGTAAGTGAAACACAGCCCTGCAGAAAGTCATTTCTTTGGGTTGCTATTGATCAGTCTCCATAGAAATTAGCAGCCACTACATTTAGGCTGAGACAGTAGCCAGATACCCTTTCATAAAAGTAGTAATTCAGGTGTCTTGCATATGTAACTATGTCAGGGATGGTGGCKTTATGAACTCACTAAAAGCCTCCTTTTGAAGATGGCCCTATCAAGGTTAGTGTCTAAAGCTACAGGAAAAGCTCTTTGTGACCAGAAATGCAATTACCTTTCTAAGGCTTTCTGTACAATGCTACTCCTGAATCTGCAAGGCAAAATGAGGCAAGATTCTTCTCACATGGTGCTCTTTCCAGAAAATGCTCCCTAATATGCTCCCTTGAAAGCATCATATTTTCTCCACAAAATACTGTCCCCTTAAAGCTCAAGAGAAGTCTGCAGTATCCTTGAACTCTAAAGGTTCTTATATTTAAAGTGATTTGGATGCTTTCAGGGTATTTTTCAGAATAAAATAAACTAAGGGTATGTTGAGATACCTTGCACTTTGGTCTCCATGGCTGTGCGCTGCTTCATTATCTGCTTCTCTTCTCCTTCGCTATCAGATCCTCCATCTTCCTGAATTTCTACATCAGAATCATCATTATCTGGATAAAACAAAACAAAACAGGTGAGTAATACCATTTGAAACAGACCCAGAACAAGGCAGGGCAGCAGCTGGGTGAAAGAACACTTGCTGTTACAGGCCAAGGTGAATTCAAACTTCAGTAGCAAACATAGCATTGGTTCTACTCACAAGCACATGGAAACAGACAACCTAATGGCCATCAGTGCTAAACAAGTTATGAT
Organism: Eudromia elegans; assembly: GCA_003342815.1. Lineage (NCBI taxonomy): Eukaryota > Metazoa > Chordata > Aves > Tinamiformes > Tinamidae > Eudromia > Eudromia elegans. The sequence continues at coordinate 5,047,985 of PTEX01000031.1, read as the reverse complement.
GAACAGCATGTACAGTATAAAAACCCTCAAGACAATTCTCAGACTGTACCACAAAGGCAGAGTTCTAAATATACTCCCTGGCTGTGAATCATATATACAGTCAGAACGTGCTATTTCAGCAATTGATTTCAGAATAAAAATCTTTTAAAAGCCYTTAGAACCTATGGGCTTATTAATATATCTTCAAGTCTTTTACCGCATTACAAGCAACGTCAAAATATATTCCCTTAGATTCTTTGTCTTTCATTTATTCATAGGTTAGAAAAGCACAATGAAACATGTCACATACACTGAATTAGTTATGTCTAAGCCCAAAACACCCGGAAGCACCAGAGAACTTCAAGCTGCATGAACTGCTCCAGATGTTTTCATAATCTGCCTTTTCATTTTCTCCTTCCTATCCCAACCAAATCCTCCCAAGTCCCGACTCCATTTCCCCAGCCACCAAATTGAAACAAGCCTCCAGAATCCAAATTAAATAGCCCTTCAGTTTATTGAAAGGATGGGAAAAAAAAAAAGAAGTCCTGTTTATGCCAACCTGCCTCTGCAGACTCCCTGTCTCTCCAGAGAAGTCCTGCTTTTCAGCTACAGCCTACTTGTGATGACTTTACTCCTCAAATAGCCAGTAAGTGAGGCAGGTCCTCAGCTGACAGAGGCTTAACATTGCTCTCATTTAAGCAGCCATGAGCCCCCTATGACAGCTGATCCTATGGCTCAGAGTTGGCACTCTGGCAAGGGCTGCTGCAAAGGGCAGATCCACACAAGTCTGGAGAACCAACTGCCAGTGAACTTGGTGTCAGGTCATTGCTCCATGCAGCTACACTACCAGCTACTAAGAAAAAACGGGCAATCCTCTCCCAGGCTCATTTAGTTACACACATTAGTGTGGAAAATGGAAATAACTGCTTTTATTTATGATTGCCAACAAGCTGATGTATCTTCTCAATACTTAAGTACCAGGCAACGTATGAATACTAGATGTTTTTTCCATAATMATTTCTTTTTCATTGCAATATTAAGTTAAGGACAAGAACACAATAGTATCTGATATCCTGATAAGATTGTGCAGATTGTGAACCAATGCTGGCTATAATTTCTATTTGTATTGCAGTTTCTTCTTTGGCAAGTGAAAGAATCACTTACCGCAGCAGGACCTGAACACAGTTTCTGTTTATTGGTATTCTGGAAATTTTCTGGCATTCTGAATGTTTTGTCCTTGCCCAGGCATGCACCTTGCGCAGAGCAATATGAAGCCTATCTAAAGGACTTTGGTTCATGCTCTATATGTTAAATAGCAAGACTGCCTCATCTGCTAAAGTTCTCACGCAACAACCAAAACACGGTCTTGCTTATTTTGGGTTGTTTTATGCTTTTGGAGGGTTTCTTTTTGAGTTCTTCCTATTCAGAAATTCTTCCTTTTCAGTTTTAGTCAAACGTGGTACCCTGCTACCAGCACCACTGGCCAGGGCTCATGATGCCACAGAGGAGCAATGTGCATCCTTTGCCAAACCATTCCAGCTTCATTCCCATTAGCACTTTATCCTTTTCACAAAGACCTCTCTATGGCTTAACGCTCTTCTGTACTGGGTGAGCCTTTCCAGCTCCCTGCAGTGCACTCCTTTACTCTCCAGCCATTTCTACTTGCTAAAAGGAAGCTCATGTCATTGTACAATTCCCCACAGCATTTTTGTGTTGGAAAATGAGACTTGCTGTTAGATCCTGTGCTTTGGGATAGAAGTGATAGCTACTTTGGAGACAGAATGATGGCTGGAGGGTTCCAAGCTGCTGCTTTATGAAAGGAAATGGTTTAAATACAGCTTTTTGCTCACCCAGCCTTTTCTTTCTTCTTTCAAGTTTCTTAGCTATTCTTCACCCCTTGTTATTGACTTTTTTTTTTAAAATCCCTCTCATCCACTAACTTTGATGCTTAAGCTTAATGGTGAAGCTGCAGTTCCGCCYTGTTCAGCCCAGACGTAGACGCACTAGCACAAAACCAGCTGCCCCTGGAAAGCTCCTCCTGTGTCCCAGCTCCACCGCCGCAGTTCCCAGACCTGCCCGACAAGCAAGGGCAATAGGTTGGGACCATCTCGCTTCCATTTCTGCCTTTAAAAATCCTGGGCTGTTCTTCAAAAAAAAAAAAAAAAAAAAAAAAAAAAAAAAAAAGAAGAAAGATTCATCCAGTGGATGAACAGCACAAACTCCGCGCAACATTTTTCCTTCCAAGTTATGACTTTGAAGCTATTCTTGTTGCGAGTGTACGGCAAGAGTTTGGATTTTCATCAAGTAGTGTGGCCGGAACGCTGGTGTCTGTACTCTAATACGAAACAGAGGCCTGCTGCTATAGTCAAAGCACACGGGAGGGAGGAACAGAAAACAAGGGAGCTGCAAATGCAAGTTCAACAACAATAAAATTTGCGCCTCCAAGTCTCCAGCAAGCCATTCGGAAAGCAATCTAGGACATTTCCACTTACAAAAAAAATAAACGTCCTGCCCTGACCCAGCTCTGTGATGGATGGCTCAGGAGCTGCTATCACTCGCTCCAGCTCTGCCTTGTATACAGTCAGAGTTATCACCAGCGCAGCAGAATTATGCCAGGCCAAAAAATAAGCATGCAGAAACTGAGCATATTGCTGAAAAAGTATTTAAATATACAAGATAAAGAAAAGCTCAGTAGAGGCTTCATAATGGGATTAAACAGCGCACTAGGCTAATGCTTGCTGTGACCTGTCTTATCTAGAGGACTACAGGGTTTTAGCATCCTACATTTCTCATCGTATATGCCCAGTGTCCAATTTTCACCAAAATATTCTTGTTATTCATGGAAATATGACAATTCAGGAAGCTTCACTTGACAACACATAGAGCAAAACTACCTGCTGCCCTTGGAGAAGTTGCACTCTCTCCCTGTGCATTACTAATAGAAATGACAATGCCTCAATTCCAGGGAGCCAAGGAATACTCTTTAAGGAGAAAAAAGTACGTTTCTCTTACCTTCAGCACAAAGCAATGAATATGATAAAGCTTGCTACTCCAAATTTACATATACTGGCACATGAAGTACAGAACACACTCTAATGGAGCTGGCTTATGAGATTTGCATGGATTTACATGAAGATTATTTGACATTTAACAATGAACTGCAATTCAGCAATTCATGTGCCCAAATCTAAGCCAAGGCTGGCAGCCTCCTGGAGCTTAATGCTGCTCTCTTTACTAAATCCTGCACTTCTGCGGTGAAAAGGGAAGCAGAGAGACACTATCCGGCCCATTTCTCCACTGTTGCAGTTAGCTCTCATGCACTGTATGGGTGCATGAGACTCAGAGAATACACCAGACTCCGGATTTTAGACTCTTTTCTCTCTCTCTCTTTTTTTTTTTTTAAACGTTTCAACATTTCCACTTCATRAATTTTAATCAACTACATTTGTTTCAATTAAACTAGTTCAGCAGTAAAAAGTACATGCTGGCCATAGGTGAAAAATGCCACTCTCTAAGAGTGTTATTTGTTTCCAAATTACACCTGTTGTTTCCAAAGAGAAAAGGGGCAGATACTCGAACCGACTGGTGTCGATAATCATTTAATTCTAGGTAGTTCGCAACATTTGAAGGAAAACCAGCATGATTTAACAGCTTACAGTGATTAAATTACAAATTTGTTTCTATGCATAAATACTCAACTAAATGGATGCAACTGTAAAATATGAAGGCATTAGAGTGGAGATAATGAGCATAAGGTGCATAGTTTAGTGATAAGCTTTAGAATTAAACACAAGTGCTTCATTTAAGTTTAGCATATAATTTCATAATAAAAATCACTGCTTGGAGAATGCATTGGCTCCCCAGCAATCACTGAAAATAGTAAGATGTAGATTTTACAACCTTCCAATCCTAAAGATTCTGTGATTTTGATGAAGCAGCATTATGAGAAAAACAAATGGGTACTGACAGCCACTCAACCCAAAAATAAAGTCTAATGAACAATAAAGTCTAATGAACAACACAAGGAAATTTTAGAACTAGAAAAAAAGGTGGGGGCGGGACTGGTATTTTTAATGTGAGCTAAGCACGAGTGAAATTCGTTTTTCATTTGTAAAGTCTTGGTCTCAATTTTACCAARAATCATATTCAGGTCCTTTCTCAACCTTAGAGAAACACGTCGTGTGTGTAATACTTAAATGTTTGCAGCTCTGCAATCTAAATTAAAAAAAAAGAAGAAAAAGCTTTTAAATAGAGCTTTTTTAATAGTTTCAATAGGGAACATCCTTTATACATAGCACCAAACTAAGATCCTCCATCTGATTTAAGAAAATCCATCACAGTACCAAGAGCTCCAAAYCCCTGTAGCACCTACTAACTTCATCAGAAAGTGAGCATCTAGATCTTAATATGTTAAAACTGAGCAAGGACTTACTAGCAAACCCCAACCAGTATGCAGTAGCGGCACATTAAGTGCTTCTTCTTACATYTCATGGTTATTTTAAAATGGCTTATTGCTGTAGTATCCAAGTCTCACATTTTTAATGGTAAGGATAAATAACCATTGCCTGGGGAAGGAAAAGGCCTYTGCCACTTGAAATCATTAAAAATAAATGTTAATGACAAGCTCCATTTAAACTAGGATTTATAGTCTTGGCACAGGAACAAGTAGGTAAGACACTTTCTGGCCCATGTTACAGAAGAGGTCACATCAGCGACCTTAACTGTTTCTAATGWCTTTAAAAGCCAAAAATGCATCAAAGTGATACTAAATTAAAACATGAATTTGCAACTATTTAGCAAGCAACACACRTGACTTGTGGATGAACTCCAAGTATCTGTTACAGAACTAGAGATGGTCTCAGCATCCTGCTGGCAAGCAGGCTGAGCACTAGCAAAGTTTTCTGGGCTCTCAGCCCTAATGGGATTTACCCAGCAACTTACAGGAAGGCTTCAAAAGCCACAACAGTTRCAATACGCCTTTTTGGTTGATGATCACCAGACTTGCATCAATTCCTGGGTATGGGAAACACAAGAGTCAGGACAACACCAAACTGTAACCGTCACGTCATCTGCCACCCCAGGCACATCTATATGCTCTGCTCAATCGAGCAAGACGATAAAGTTAAGCACATTTTACCTGACTTCAAAAAAAGAAAGCAGATCTGGCCAACACCTCACTGTAGGTGTGTATCAGGCAGAGCTCTAGCTCTACAGCAGCACCAGCTAATCTTGCTGGGAGATTAGTTTTCTCAAACAACACTCAACTACTGCAAAYGCACAATCCTGCGCAGCGTGAACACCCATTCACTTTACAGACTGAGCAAGACTATGCAGGACTGACTGTCTGTACTGACAAACCTGCGATTACATCTTTAGTCCTGCAGATTTACCCAACTGCAGCTCGACGCGTTTTTTGCGGAAATTGGTATATATTCATTGGGAAAAAAAAGGTAATTTTATAGCAACATTAGCCAATGGAAARGAAATCTTTTTTCTGTGTTTCTTTTGACTGAAGCTCTGAGAAATTCAGAAAATCTAAAGGGATTTTTTAAAATTTTCAAAGCCAAATACTTTAAGTTTTCTTCCTTATTTGATATATTCCATTTTTAAATGGACAAAAAAAAAAGTAAGAAAATGAAATAAGTTAATTAATCAGAAAAAAACTCTTATACTAGAACCTTTGTCGCATTTTCCTTTTTGCTCAGCAAACATGTTTTTTCAACTAGATAAATCAGAAATAAATCCTGAATATCTGCTGTATTCAACGACTGTTAGTCCCCCCATCCACACCAAACCAACACCCCGGCAGCTCTCCATGTGTCTCTCTGACAACAGACTTACAGCCTTCACAGTGGCCATCTGAACAGCAACTAATATATTTTAGGAATTACTCTATTGTGAACAACAAAACCAAGCCCTATTTTCCTGTCCTTTTGTACTTTTTTTCCTCACACCAGCCTTGGATGTACTACAAGCAMAACAGTGCATGAGAAACACTGTCTTGTGCAACAAACACCACATCATACATTGGTTTCTCTAGCAGCATCTTATGTGAAATAAAGAATGCAAAAAATACTAGTAATTTCTCTATTATTCATCACAAAGAACATTATTTTGTACTGCTGCAGTTACTTAAGTACATATATTTCCACCATGAAAATAATACTAAAAGCTTGATCCATATCTGAAGTTCAACATCCTCCAATTAATTTAAGAATTTTTTTCCCTCTCACATAACTTTGTATTAGTTTTTTGTAGGGCAGTAGTTTTATGGAGATGCTCTGAGAAATAAGAAGATTTACACTGTATTTCAGGAAATAAACAACAATAATAATAATAAAAATACCACTACCACAGACTGCAACTGAATTACACCAATAATTTTGCAAATTTTATGCGAATTCCAGGACTTATCTAGCAGCTCTGTAGCATTCCTAACCTGGATCTGCAGAATATAACATGTCCTCTACAACCCATTTTCAAAAAAATATAGGCTATGATCTGGGATTCCCTGAAGTTAGTTCAGCCTGAAACTAAAGTGAGAGATGTCCATAGAAAAAGTCACAGGATTTCTAGACAAATGAACTGTTAATTTGCCACCGCTTCTTACCAAATTAGTGGTAGAAAAGGTCAAAGGATTCCAGCAGCAAGAGAAGTGCATCAATTACTAAGACATGCAAAGGTAAGAGTGCTTATGGGGACAGGAYGAATGCTTTTATCAGTTAATGGTAAAAAATTTATCAATAGATTCCAGTTTATGCTGTTAGAAGAGGCTCATTAAGTGGTTTGCAGCTCTCAGGGACAATATGTAACAGGACTTGGAGAGCCTTTCCCTTTCCCTTGCAGAGGGCACTGGCCCGCTCGCTGGAAACACCTTTGGGATTACTTAAAGATGCAAGTGGAATAAGCATTTTTCTTCTGAAACCCACTTTAGAAAAAGCTTTCTGATGGTAAAGGAAAGCCTTTCTCTGTGGCTCATTAAGAGGGCCTACCCCATCTTAGGACAAGGATGTGGCACACAGAATATGGGTGAAATAAGGTTTAAGTGTTTGTGCCTGTTAAACTTCACACCATTTTCCCAGCACATACATGATGCTTATAATACACGTTGATAAAATCACTGACTGCCAGACCAAGACTGTAGGACTTGTGGGAAACCTTGATTGCAGAAACTCCACCTCCTATCACACTTCTTATTTCAAGTGTAAATCTCACTACAATTAATCTTTGGGTTGGTTTGGGTATGCAAAGCTGATTAGTTTTTTTCTTTCTTTTATTTAAGCTGCCCTGATTCTGCTGTTGCTTCTTTATKTCCACCTGTGCAGAGTTTGTGCCCTTCCTCATGACCAGGATCCTGTGAAAATCTTTGTGTAAAAATCTCCAACTTGGCCCCATGTCATTTAAAACACCAACCTCCGCATTTCTTGCCAAAATAAATATCTTGGTATAAGGGGCATCATTTAACTAATAATGAGAGGAGTGGGGTCTGGTCTAAACAGTAAACAAAGGCTGATACTAAATATCCTGTATGCTTCAGCTAAAGCTTCTCCACTTTATACTGCACCATCACAGAGACATGAGATTAGAGAGGGGCAGAAATGAGTGAGTCCTCTTTCACAGGCTTGCTCGGAGTACATCTGCCAGCACATTGAAACATGTGACTTTAGCTTTCATGTATACTCTGATCTGGAGAATTAATGCTCCTTCTATCGTTTCTCCACAAAATGAAAATGCACATACTACTATATTAAATTCCTATGATAACTAATGAGAAAGTCCTACTGATACTGAAGTTAAAAGGAACAAAATCTGRGTTGTGAGCTTTCTGCAAAATCTCAAGAGATTACTGTTCTCCTCTGATCCTCAGCTGGGATTCTAATGAATTAAAAGTAAATAGAGTGGGGGAGGAAAAAAAA